>JAPDNY010000003.1:226412503-226780003 GCA_029375565.1 Gekko gecko
CTGGTAAACCTAGTAGCCCCCTAAGAACATAAGAAGTTTACTGCTGGATCATGCCATTGGTCCATCTAGTCTAGTGATGCCCAAAGTAGTGTCCACAAGTGCCATGGCACTTGCTGATGCATTCCTTGAGGTTCCTTCCTCAAAGCCTCTCCTCATCAAAGCAAACAACCAGTCTTGGATTTCCTCCACTTCCCCAGAATGTGCTGCAGAAGAGCCCAGCCTTTGCACCTGCAGGCCAGGATGGACCCATTTGGAATCAACTGCCTCCATCACAGAAAGAAGCTGGGCTTGAATCCTCCCAGCATTCTGTGTAATTCCCCAGTGTTTGGGGCCTCGCTCTCCATGGCAGCCATTTTGTGACTCGCTCCACCATCTCTAGGGCAGCCATTTTGTTGTGGCACTCAGTACATGCTGTCAAAATTCCACAAGGTTCAAAAGGGTTGGGGACCATTGGTCTAGTCCATCTTTTTGTTTCACACAGCAGCCAACCAGTCACCCTGGAGGGTCACCCAACAGGTCATCCTGAAAAGGCACACACGATGCATATACATTCTGAAATCTTGCCAGTGTTAAATTTGTGGGAAATTGTGTATCAGCATGACCCTTATCGAGCCATGTGTCACCCTCTGGCTTTCCCCTGCCTTGTCCTGAGGAAATCTCAAAAAAAAAATTGTGAGAAATTGAAAGGTTTTTTTCAAATGGGATGGGGCAAAATGACTTCTAAAAGACCTTGTAAATCTTACCTTTTTCCTTTAATCTTGCCATATCTCCTAAGCGGCTTTTTCAGTGCTGATTTATAAAGCAAGGGTCATATTCTTCGTTGAATAAAAAAGAGGGGAAAAGATAAAGTCAGGGCCTATAGTTTTGCTGACTACATGATAAGCTAATTGAAGGTCAAGTAGACAATGCAGTGACATCATAGGTCACGCGGCCAATCAGATTGGTCTACGTTATGAAGTCCTGAAGCCGACTCAGAATGCTTAGGGTTGCCAGCTCTGGATTGGAAAATACCTGGAGATTTGGGGGGGGGGAACCTGAGGAGGGCGGGGTTTGAGGAGGGGAGGGGCTACAATGGGGTATGATGCCCTTCCAAAGTCCACCTTCCAAAGCAGCCATTTTCTCCAGGTGAACAGATCTCTGTCCCCCGGAGATCCGTTGGGATCCCAGGAGATCTCCAGCCACTGCAAGCTGCTTTTCAGTTTGACTTAGGATTGCCTACAGTGTGTTGGGGAATTCCTGGAGATTTGTGGGTGGATCCCGGGGAGGGCAGAGTTTGGGGTACGGAGGGACCTCAGCAGACTATGATCCTGTACAGAGTCCAGATCTTGGAGGCGGCAGAGATAGATATGCTGACATGAACTTTGCAAGGACATACAGATGCCACCTTCCAGGAACACTTGGTCTCGATTTTACAAATGGTATAAGTGAAGTGAGTAGGAGGTGTCAGAATTAAAAGCAGTAGCTGTATAATGACGGGGAAATTTCAAATGTGAGTAGATGGTGTGATAGAAAAGTTACTCACATAAAAAGTGATTAGAGTAAATAATAGATATGGCGCACGAGGGATGTTGAAGGAACGCTAGAGAATACCCCCCCCGTACGTGTTGTATGTCGTGTTGTGATGTAGTCTGTATGTAGTATATTGTATTGTACAGTATTGTTGTAGTGTTGTTCAGAAAATGAAATAAAATTCTGCCCTTGGGGCGGTTTATTAAAAAAAAAAAAGAAAAGAGTCCACCCATGCAACAATTTCCAGGCTGTGAAATTTCTGCAGATTTGGGGATGGAGCCTGGGAAGGACAGGAACCTCGGAGGGGCACAGTGCCACAGAGTCCATCCTCCAAAGCAGCCGTTTCCTCCTGTGGAACTGATCTTCTGGAGACCAGCTGTCATTCTGGGAGATCTCCAGTCTCCATCTGGAGGTTGGCAACCCTAGTCTGAGCCACCCGTTGAAGACCAAAGTTGCCTTGCCAGTTGTACAGACTTTCCACGAAGGCTGCGTCCTTTCGGTGTTTTATAGATCTCCCTCTGTCTCTCTCTCTCTCTCCCTCTTGCATTGTTGGCTCTATAAAAATGTGAATTATTATCATCAGCAGTAACTCTGCCAGCTTTCCTCCACTTGGGGATTCATGTGAATGAGGGGGAAATTCCCAGGTGCCTGTTTAGGGCAGCTTTCCAGTTATTTGAGCAACACAAAGCAGGGCCACACGGGAGGCCGGCCGGATCAGCTTTCGGAGATGATTGAGAGTGACCCATAATTCAGGTCGTAACTTACAAGCCCGGGACAGAAAGATTCATGAACTCAGTGACATTTCATTAGATTTCACAAGCTAGTAAACAGCACCAGAGGTTGATAGTGTGCACGGGGAGGGGAGCAGTGATGTCTCAATAGGTTTGGAACGTGTGCCTTTCCAAGCAGATGGAAGAGGAGCTGGGCCGGTCTTCCACAAGCAGTTTGGGGGTATTATGAGGAGCGACAAAATGCACATGTTCCAATGTATTAGGTTTCCACACTGTGCACTTTCAAGTTCAAGCAGGCAGTCTGGAGGCATAAAAACAGCCCTGCTAGGTCAGACCAGTGGTCCACCTAGTCCAGCATCCTATCACACACAGCAGCCAACCAGTTCCTCCAGAGGGCCAACAACAGGGCATAGAAGCCGAGGCCTTCATTAGAATATAAAAAGAGCCCTGCTGGATCAGGCCAGTGGTCCATCTAGTCCAGCATCCTGTCTCACAAAGGGGCCAAGCAGTTCCTCTGGAGGGCCAACAACAGGACGTAGAGGCCGAGGCCTTCATTAGAACACAAAAAGAGCCCTGCTGGATCAGACCAGTGGTCCATCTAGTCCAGCATCCTGTCTCACAATGGGGCCAAGCAGTTCCTCTGGAGGGCCAACAACAAGGCATAGAAGCCGAGCCCTTCATAAGAACATAAGAAGAGCCCTGCTGGATCAGATCAGGGGTCCGTCTAGTCCAGCATCCTGTCTCACACAGTGGCCAACCAGTTCCTCTGGAGGGCCAACAACAGGGCACAGAGGCTGAGGCCTTCATTAGAACATAAAAAGAGCCCTGCTGGATCAGACCAGTGGTCCATCTAGTCCAGCATCCTGTCTCACACGTGGATGACCAGTTCCTCTGGAGGGCCAACAACAGGGCACAGAGGCAAAGGCCTTCCCATGATGTTTCCTCCTCGCTCTGGGATTCAGAGGTACCTCTGAATGTGGAGGTTCCCCTCAGTCACTATGGCTAGTAGCCATTGATAGCATTATCCTCCATGAATCCATCTAATCTTCTTTTAAATCTGTTTATTCCTATGGCTACCACAACATCCTCTGGCAGCGAATTCCACATTTTAACCACCCACTGTGTAAAGTAGTATTTCCTTTTGTCCATCCTGAATCTACTACCCATCAGTTTCAGTGGGTGCCATTGAGTTCTATTATTTTGGGGAAAGGAGAAAAAATCCCCTTTGTCAGTTCTCTCCAATCCATGTATAATTTTATAAAACTCTTATCACATGCCCCCTTAGTTGTCTCTTTTCTAAATTGAAAAGTACCAGACTCTTTGGCCTTTCCACATTGGGAAGGTGTTCCTTCCCTGTAATCACCTTGGTTACCATCTTCTGTAGTCACAGAAACCATAGGAGGTCATCACCAAATAACTCGGCTCATCTCCACAAAGGGCCCCCAGTTCAAGCTGTGAGATCAATGGATCCAGTGCTACAGTGAACACTGCGGTGCTAAGGTATTTCCTGATGACCGCTCATTTCTTCCCCAAAACTTCTCTCACCCAAAGCAAAGCACCGATCCTGGCTTTTCCTGTACCTCTACAGAGTAAGAGTGGCTTCAGAAGATCCTAGGAGCCATCACCTCCCAGAAGATCCCAGGAGGACCCATTTGAAAATAGATGACCCTTCATAGGTTGAGACCACCCAACCTTTTTGTAACTGTCTGCCATGGCAGCCATTTTCTAGTGCCCGCTTTCCTTTCTTAACATTCCAAAGGGGACGCAAGGCCCCACAAAGATCAGGGCTCCCTGCAGTATTAGCTTTAGGCTACCTGAACTGCCAGGGTTGCTGGTTGGAAGAGGAGGAGGAGTTATATTTATACCCCATTCTTCACTCAGAGTCTCAGAGTGGCTTACAATCTCCTTCCCTTCTTCTCCCCACAACAGACACCCTGTGAGGTAGGTGGGGCTGAGAGAGCTCTGACAGAAACTGCTCTCAAGAGAACAGCTCTGAGAGAACTGTGACTGCCCCAAGGTCACCCAGCTGGCTGCATGTGGAGGAGTGGGGAATCAAACCCGGTTCTCCAGATTAGAGTCTGCCACTCTTAACCACTAGACCCACAGCTAGCTAGCAGGCCTCTTGTGCATGGTTTGTGGGCCTTCCAGGGGCATCTTTTTGGCCGCTATGAGAAACAGGATGATGCACCAGATGGACCTTTGGTGTGGTCTTAGTATGTTCTGAAGAAGTTGCAAAATGGTTGCTCTGAGTATATTGATGAGCGCTGAAGATTGCCTTGTGAGGGAAGGGGGCAATGTTATATAGCCTGATCCCATCAGATCTCAGAAGCTAAGCTGCGTTGGTCCTTGGATGGGAGACCACCAAGGAAGACTCTGCAGAGGAAGGCAATGGCCAACCACCTCTGCTTCTCACTTGCCTTGAAAGCCCCTTGCTGGAGTTGCCATAAGTCAGTTGTGAATTCACAGCACTACATATATACATGTGCCACTACAGAAGGAAAGGCTGCATGTATAGCCTGATTTCATCAAATCTTGGAAGCTAAACAGGATCGGTACCTGGATGGGAGACTGCCAAGGAAGCCTCTGCAGAGGAAGACAATGGCAAACCATCTCTACATGATCAAGGTTTACAAGATGATGCATGGGATAGAGCAAGTAGAGAAAGAAGTACTTTCTCACAATATAAGAACTCGTGGGCACTCCATGAAATTGCTGAGCAGTCGGGTTAGAACAGATAAAAGGAAGTCCTTCTTTACCCAAAGAGTGCTTAACACATGGAATTCACTGCCACAGGAGGTGGCAGCAGCTACAAGTATGGATGGCTTCAAGAGGGAATTGGATAAACATATGGAGAGAGAATTGGATAAATATATAGCCACAAGGTATAGATAGGAACTCTCGGTCTGGGGCAAGGGATGCACAGTATTCTTGGTGCTTGTGGGAGGGTCAACAGTGGGAGGGCTTCTAGAGTCCTGGCCTCACTGCTGGACCTCCTGGTGACACCTGGTATTTCTGGCCACTGTGTGACACAAAGTGTTGGACTGGATGGGCCATTGGCCTGATCCAACGTTGGCTTCCCTTACGTTCTTATGTTCTTCTTCTTGAAAGCCCTTTTCTAGGATTGCCGTATATATATATGGATCCTCATCAACATATATGTGTAAACAGAGTGTATCTCAGTCAAACAGTTCCCCATCTCTTGTTCTGTGGGATGCCCATTTTGGCATTTAAAAAAAAAGAAAATCCGATGCAGAGTACCGACCAAATACGGCACAGTATTAGAGGTGAGCGGTGCAAGCTGCTCACCGTTCATAAAAGAACGATTCATGCAAACAACCGGCAGCGCAGAAATACCCTAAATCCTCAGGGCTCTCATTGGACTCCATAGATCTCTGTTGATTTACACCAGCCAATAATCTATCTCCTTCCCTGTCTCAATAGTTCCTGTACTACAGCCATAGACTTGTACCCCCTAATAGCAACTAATGGATGACCTGCCAATTAACGGCATGTACTCGCTTTTATGTATGACATATTGTGGCACGCATTGATTTTTAATCTGCCCAGGCTAGCATTCGTCATGCAGGGCGAGAAGCCTGATGTGAGAAACGGCCTCTTCATTTTCCCTGACAATTATTAACACGGAATCGGCCTTCGCGGCTTTATGCTGTAGGCAGCAGCTCTTGCCAAAAAATAATGTAAAGGAGGGGCGGGGATGGGAAAGGGAAGGAAGGAGGGAGCCAGCTTGCAAATTCAACGGTGCTCACAAATCAGTGAGATTGCAGGAGCCTCATCACCGGCAGCCACAGGGGTAATTCCGGCTATATCTGTTTGCGCTGCACTCATATTTGAGACTGTGCCGCAGGGCTGGTTTCTCGCATGCATTGTGGCCTAAAAGAAAGGACCATGTGGCTGAGGGCCGTAGCACAGGGGTACAGCATCTCCTTGGCATGCTGAAGGTCCCAGGTCCAATCCTTAGTATTTCCGGTTAAAAGGATCAGGTGACAGGTGATGTGAAATGACCTCAACTTGAGACCCCAGAGAGTCGCTGCCAGTCTGAGTAGACAATACTGACCTTGATGGACCAACGGTCGGGTTCAGTGTCGGGCAGCTTCATGTGTGATTCCGTCTGAATCACTTGAGCAACTGTTTGTTGCACATTAAACGCCTAATGGTGACATAAGAAATAGTACATAGCAGCAGGGCTATTCTTGGGCAGGAACGCACAGGAACGGAGTTCCGGCTGGCTCCCGAGTTGGCCACTCCCAGCAGGAACTCATTAGTATAATATGCCACACCCAATAGCAGGAACTCATTTGGATTGGCTACATTAGGGTGGTGTGGCCTAATATGCAAAGGAGTTCCTGCTCCAAAAAAAAGCCCTGGGCTTTGACAACAAACAAGGTAAACGAAATTAGAAGCAAAAGGTGGGTGTGGCTGGGTGACCACACTTCCGATAACATGGGGGTGTGGCCTAATATGCTGATGCGTTTCTGCTGATGGGTGTGGCCTGTTATGCTAATGAGTTCCTGCTGGGCTTTTTCTACAAAAAGAGCCCTGCATAGCAGAGCCTTTGCAGTGCCAAGTTACAGCATGCACCATAGCCATGGCGGTTCTCACCAGGCCCGTAGCCAGGATTTTTTAGTTAGGGGCAGTGTTCCCTTTAAGCTGAGCTAGTGTGAGCTAGCTCACAGTTTTTTACCTCCTGGCTCACGCCTTTCTGTCTCAGCTCAGGAAGGAGGGCTCCAGAGCAAACCAATTCATGCAGCAGCCAAACGGCTCGCTCGCAACTTTAATGCCGGTAGCTCACAAAGTAGAATTTTTGCTCACAAGACTCCACAGCTTAGAGGGAGCATTGGTTAGGGGGGCCTTTTAAAAAGTCAGGGGGCACTGAAATTTACACGTGACCCCCGTGCGCTGCCCCGCTTCTCCCCCCCCCCAAGTTTTTAAAAGGTCCTTTTAAATACTTTGAGGGAGAAACGGGGGGGGCGCCTGCTCTCCAAGCCATGAATTCGCAGCTCGGAGTGCAGGCACGCACAGCCTCCCTTGGCTTCTCCCCAAAACTCGTGGGGCCCTGGGGAGAAGTCAGGGGGCCAGGCCCCAGGAGGCCCCACTATAGCTACAGGCCTGGTTCTCACCCACCATATTACTGCTCACCAGGGCTCTTTTCGTAGCAGGAACCCCTTTGCATATTAGGCCACATACCCCTAATGTAGCCAATCCTCCGAGAGCTTACAGAGCTCTTCTTACAGGAGCTACTGTAAGCCCTTGGAGGATTGGCTACATTTAGGGGTGTGTCGCCTAATATGCAAAGGAGTTCCTGCTACAAAAAGAGCCCTGCTGCTCACCTTGTTTTGCCCGGTCATAGAAGTGTGATACTGAGCACAGTGATTCTACCACCACCGCCACCACCATGTTCTTGCTGCTAATCAAATATCCAGTGGGAGCAATAGCAACATTACTAACTTTCTGGCAAAGCTGTTACTTAAAAACTTAACTGAAAAGGTAAACGTTCCACACACATCAAATGGATTTGCTGGCAATTTTTTTTAAAAAATCATGGCGTTTAAAAAAATTGAGACGGATGGAGAGGTTGCTTCCTGCCACAAAGCAACACACAATCAAAACATCAGTTACCTGAATCGATACCCCAGCATTGCCCCGACACCAACTTTTAATGTAATCTATCCCCGTCTTCTTATTAGCATGCCAAATGCAACACATTATGTTTGTACGTGCAGGTAAAGAAACTGATTTCTGGGGCTGTGGCACAGTGGTAGAGCATCTGATTGGCATGCAGAAGACCCCAGGTTCAATGCCCAGCATCTCCAGTTAGAAGGACTGGGCAGCAGGTGATGTGAAAGAACTCCACCCAAGACCCTGGAGACCCTTCTGCTAGAAGGTCCCAGGTTCAGTCCCCAGCATCTCCAGTTAAAAGGACCAGGCAGCAGGTGATAGAAGAAGAAGAAGAAGAAGAAGAAGAAGAAGAAGAAGAAGAAGAAGAAGAAGAAGAAGAAGAAGAAGAAGAAGAAGAAGAAGAAGAAGAAGAAGAAGAAGAAGAAGAAGAGATTGAATTTGTACCCCGCCCTTCACTACCCAAAGGTGTCTCAGAGTGGTTTACAAATTCCCTTCCCTTCCCCTCCCCACAACAGACACCCTGTGAGGTAGTTGGGGCTGAGAGAGCTCTTGACAGAAACTGCTCTTTTTTTCAAGAACAGCTCTTATCAGAACTACGGCTTGCCCAAGGTCATCCAGCCAGGTGCAAGTGGAGGAGTGGGGAATCAAACCCGGTTCTCCCAGATTAAAGAATCAAACCCGGTTCTCCCAGAGTACGCGCACTTAACCACTACACCAGACTGAAAGACCTCAAACTGAAAGACCTCAGCCTGAGACTCTGGAGAGCCGCTGCCAGTCTGAGTAGACAATACTGACCTTGATGGACCAAGGGTCTGACTCAGTATAAGGCAGATTGATGTGTTCAAGAGGCGCTCTTCCCCTCTGCCTTCTCTCCTCCCCAGCTTCTTTTTAGGAGAGGGGCTGTGGCTCAGTGGTAGAGCATCTGCTTGGCATGCGGAAGGCTCCTGTGTTCAAGACGAGGGAAAGACATGCAGACAACTACTGGGCTCCATGGAAATGAAGCGCTAATTGCTCTTCCTGAACAAATACTATGCAAATATCTGCTTCCGCCAGGTTGTGGGGGAAACTGAGGCAACTGAGCTCTGCGCCTCTGAAATTGTCAGCTGTCAGAATGCAGGAAGGCAGATGGCTAATAAACGCTTTGTCCTGCCGATAACATGTTATTTGTTTTCCTGCTTGCCGCTTGCCGCTTTTCAGGCATCGGGTTGCACAACACGAAGAAAGCCGCGACGGTCACAGGGCAATTAAAAACGGGACGCATTGGAATGACAGGTCATTTCAAGAGGCCATCAGCGACGCTTTCTCGGGAAGATTTCTTCCCTGCCTCCCCTCATAAGTATCTACATGGTGATTCGACATAAGAAATAATTAAACATCAGTCACACGATAAATTATACACAAGGATCAAAGCAGCCGCCGCCAATGGATAAAAGAGGCAGGGATTCAACATGACACTGGGTTGTATTTTTCCAGTGTTTCTAACAGCAGGAACAGCACGAAACCTGGTAGAAACTCTGGACCGGATCTTGTGAAAGCTGTTCAGATTCCTTCAACGGAAGACCACATCCCCGAATGAAAGAGACACTTCCGTCAACGGAAGAGCCTCAAACATCTTGAGATGATTTCTTCCTTTGCAGGAAGGAGCTCCTTGAGTAGAACAGATCATCTGCAGGATCCAGCCTAGGGATTTTCCATTTATGGGGGGAAGCAGCTAAAGCCTTTAGCAGGAGAGGAGGAGGGGCCATGGCTCAGTGGTAGAGCATCTGCTTGGCATGCGGAAGGTCCCAGGTTCAATCCCCAGCATCTCCAGTTAAAAAGGGCTGGGCGGTAGGTGATGTGAAAGACCTCCACCCGAGACCCTGGAGAACCCCTGCCAGTCTGAGGAGACCATACTGACCTTGATGGACCACTAGTCTGATTCAGTGTAAGGCAGCATCATGTGTTCAATAATGGGTTTAATTTACGGACGGAAAGGCGCCAGCTGGATACTAGGAAGACTTTTTTTCCAGTCAGAGAGTTGTGCGACAGTGAAACGGGCTGCCTCTGGAGGTGTTGAGCTCCCCCTCCCTGGCAGTCTTTAAGCAGCGGCTGGACAAACCCTTGTCAGGGATGCTCTAGGCTGATCTTGAACTGAGCAGGGGGTTGGGCTAGATGGCCTGTAGGGCCCCTTCCGACTGTGATTCTCTGATTCTACATTACAACTAACGTACATGGGCAAATCCTGTTTGTAAGAAAAGGTTGATGTCTGTTCACTTCACAAATGAAACCAGGGGCCTGCACCTGGATCTATGGGAGGTTTCAATCACACCTTCAGCTATACATGCATTGACTGTAACATGAGAATTACTCAATGCGTGTATTAAAAAAAAACAAAAAACCAAGGGTGCACTGTATACAGACTGTACATGTGTTCACGGTAACTTGGAAATCGAGTTTCAAAGAGACACGATAGTGGTCTGTAAAATGATCCAAGGCTGGAGTTGCCAAATGGGGGGGAGCAGCTCAGCATCTCTGAAGTTTTATTACCGAGAGCCAGTGTGGTGTAGTGGTTAAGAGTGGCAGACTCTAATCTGGAGGACTGGGTTTGATTCCCCACTCCTCTCCATGAAGCCCGCTGGGTGACCTTGGGCCAGTCACAGTTCTCTCAACACTCTCTCAGCCCCACCTGCCTCACAAGGGGCCTGTTGTGGGGAGGAGAAGGGAAAGGAGATTGTAAGCTGCTTTGAGACTCCGTAAGATGGAGAAAAGTGGGGTATAAAAAAACAACTCTTCTCTCTTCTTCTTCTTCTTCTTCTTCCACCTGAAGCCAGCTGGGTGACCTTGGGCCAGTCACCATTCTCTCAGAACTCTCTCAGCCCCCACCCACCTCACAGGGTGCCTGTTGTGGAGAAAGCCAGAGTGATGCAGTGGTTAAGAACAGTGGCCTCCAATCCGGAGAATGGGGTTTAATTCCTCCCTTCTCCTCCCCATGAAGCCTGCTGGGCGACTCTGGGCCAGTCACGGTTCTCTCCAAACTCTCTCAGCCCCACCTGCCTCACAAGGTAGCTGTTGTGGGGAGAGGAAGGGAAGGGGATTGTAAGCCACTTTGAGACTCCTTAGGGTAGAAAAAGGTAAAAGGTAAAGGTTCCCTTGCTCGAAAGCCAGTCGGATCCGACTCTAGGGTTGCGGTGCTCATCTCTGTTTCAAAGCCGAAGAGCCAGCGCTGTCCGAAGACATTTCTGTGGTCATGTGGCCGGCATGATAAAAGCAGGGTATAAAAACCTACTCTTCTTCTTCAAGATATCATTCAGCTGGTCTTCCGCAGAGCTGTTCAAGTATCCTCCCAAGAGAGGCAGGGCCCCCTCCTCCGCAGCTGGCCCATAATTCAGACCTCTTTCCATTGCTGGCTGGAGGCAAAGAGAAGCTGAGCTCTCCTGACATCCCCATATGTCCTGCATTATCCTTCGAGTGCCATGTCTGTTATTGACATCCCCTGGACATGCTTGTCCCTGCCCGTGGGAATACAGTGTCAAAACCTTCCTCTCTGAGTGACATTGATATTCCAGGTTGTTTCCTGCAGCTGTATGATTTCTCTGTGACCCAAGCAGCCAGTAGGTCATGTTCTTCTCCCTGGGAAAGAAATCTGTCTTGAGCATATCAAAAGCTGCATCTTTCTCTTTCCTGCTTGCGGCCAGGATACACACCATTGCATGTTAGCTTGTCCACTTTGTTTGTCTCTACAGACTGTACTAGGTCAGTGACCTGAATTCTGCTCAAATTGGAGCTGGGCAACAGATCCAAGGTGAGAGGAGTCCATGAGTTTTAGGGAGATCTGTCAAATCTGGTGGGACTCTGCCAGATTCCAGAGGGGTGGTGTGACTGGAGAATCAGTGTTCATCATTTCATGAAGTATCCTCCCTCCAAAGATCCGGATGGAAATCTGGACAGGACCTTTGGGGACACATGGGCTGCGGTCACACACACTAAATAATCCCCTTTCAATCCACTTTCAACGCCCTTTCCAACTGGATTTTGCCAGTTCACACAGTAAAATCCAGTTGGAAAGCGCGCTAAAAGTGGATCGAAAGTGGGTTATTTAGTGTGTGTGACCGCAGCCCATGAAGACATGAAGCTGCCTTATGCTATATCAGATGACTGCTCCATCATAAGAACATAAGAGAAGCCAGTGTTGGATCAGGCCAATGGCCCATCCAGTCCAAGATTCTGTGTCACACAGTGGCCAAAAATACCAGGTGCCCTCAGGAGGTCCACCAGTGGGGCCAATTAGTATTGTCTAAGTTAGTATTGTCTACTCTGGCAGGCAGCAGCTCTCCAAGGTCTCAGGCTGAGGTGTTTCACGTCACCTGCATTAGCCTCATCTCATCAGATCTCAGAAGATGGCCAAGGTCAGCCCTGGTTATTACTCGGATGGGAGGAAGTCCAGAGTTGTTATGCAGAGGCAGGCAATGGCAAACCACTGCTGAACATCTCTTGCCTTGAACACCATACGAGGGGTCATCACCAAGTCAGCTGCAACTTGATGGCATGTTCCACCACCTGCACTATCTGATGTTTTCAACTGGAGATACTGGAGATTGAACCTGGGACCTTTGGCACGGCAAGCAGATGCTCTATGGCTGAGCTATGGCCCCTCCCCACTAACAAAGGGTACACAAACCCAAATCCAATGATGTTGCTCCCAGCCCCCCTCTGAGACCTGTATCTTCTGCCACCCTGAGATCCAAAGCCAGAAGGGTGGCTGGATCCATCCATTGCTGTACATCACAGCGGGATCTCTTGAGTAGAAGCGGAATCATCAAAAGAGTTATGCCTTCTAGGCCCACTGGCATCGATGGATTTGGATGTAACTATTCTAAGGAGGACACTAGCCATGCATTTCTCAAACACTTTTGAGAGGAAGTAGCAGGGCTGCCTGTAGGGGTTGCCAGCCGTGGCTTGGGAAACTCCTGGAGATCTGGGGGTGCAGCCTTGAAAAGGTGGGGTTTGGAGATGGGAAGGAACTCAGCAGGTTACAACGCCTTAGAGCCCACCCTCCAAAGCTGCCATTTTCTCCAGGGGAACTGATCTCGGAGGAGGAGGAGAAGAAAAAGATGGAAGAGGAGGAGGAGGAGGAGGAGGAGGAGGAGGAGGAGGAGGAGAAGGAGAAGGAGAAGGAGGAGAAGGAGGAGGAGGAGGAGGAGGAGGAGGAGGAGGAGGAGGAGGAGGAGAAGAAGAAGAAGAAGAAGAAGAAGAAGAAGAAGAAGAAGAAGAAGAAGAAGAAGAAGAAGAAGAAGAAGAAGAAGAAGAAGAAGAAGAAGAAGAAGAAGAAGAAGAAGAAGAATTGGATTTATACCCCACCCTTCACTCGGAGTCTCAGAGCGGCTTACAATCTCCTTTCCCTTCTCCTCCCAACAGACACCCTGTGAGGTAGGTGGGGCTGAGAGAGCTCTCTTGAGGACTGCCCTTGAGAGAACAGCTCTCGGAGAACTGTGGAATCTAGAGATCATTGTAACAGCAGGAGATCTCCAGACCCCACCTGGAGGCTGGCAATGTTAAGTATAGGGCCCATCCCTTTCTGGGGTTACTGTGTGACAGATTGTTGGACTGGATGGGCCATCAGCCTGATCCAAGATTGGCTTCTCTTGTGTTCTTGTGTTCTTATAGCGAACAGACAGAAGAGATTCTGTTCTCTGTACCTGAGGAAGTCTGCATGCACACGAAAGCTTATACCACGAATGAAACTTTGTTTGTCTCAAAGGTGCCGCTGGACTCAAACTTTATTCTGATGCTTCAGGCCAACAGGGCTACCACCCGCCTGAATCAGACTTCAGCACTGAAAGTGATTGGTAGTGATTATCATAGCAATCCCTACAATAGGTTTTTCAACTCTGGGTTGGGAAATTCCTGGAGATTTGGGGCTGGAGCCTGGGGCGAGTATGGTCTGAGGTGGGGAAGGACCTCAGTAGGGTAGAAAACCTCCAAAGCTGCCATTTACTCATGGAGAATGGATCTCTGTCATCTGGAGAGGTGGGAGGTGTCCAGGTCCCACCTGGCAGTTGGCGACCCCAGTTGCCTGTGCACTCCGAGGACATATTAATTAAAAAAAAATCTTTTGTGGGGCCCTCAGAAACTCCTTATTCCTCAACCATGAGCAAGGACCCAATTTTGCACACTCCCTGTTACACATGGTTAGAGCACCAAAACTGAATTGGCGGGGGGGGCAGCAGTTGGAGGGCTTCTAGTGTCCTGGCCCCACTTGTGGACCTGCTGATGGTACCTGGTGTTTTTGGCCACTGTGTGACACAGAGTGTTGGACTGGATGGGCCACTGGCCTGATCCAACATTGACTTCTCTTATGTTCTTATGTTCTTATGTTCTTATGTCTTATATTCTTATGTCTGGGGCAAGTGATGCTCTGTATTCTTGGTGCCTGGCGGGGAGGGGGCAGCAGTGGGAGGGCTTCTAGTGTCCTGGCCCCACTGGTGGACCTCCTGATGGCACCGGGTATTTTTGGCCACTGTGTGACAGAGTGTTGGACTGGATGGACCCTTGGCTTGATCCAACATTTGCTTCTCTTATGTTCTTATGTCTGGGGCAAGTGATGCTCTGTATTCTTGGTGCTTGGGGGGTCAACAGTGGGAGGTCTTCTGGTGTCTTGGCCCCACTGCTGGACCTCCTGATGGCACCGCGTATTTTTGGCCACTGTGTGACAGAGTGTTGGACTGGATGGACCCTTGGCTTGATCCAACATTTGCTTCTCTTATGTTCTTATGTCTGGGGCAAGTGATGCTCTGTATTCTTGGTGCTTGGGGGGGTCAACAGTGGGAGGGCTTCCAGTGTCCTGGCCCCACTGGTGGACCTCCTGATGGCACCTGGTGTTTTTGGCCACTGTGTGACACAGAGTGTTGGACTGGATGGGCCCTTGGCCTGATCCAACATTGGCTTCTCTTATGTTCTTATGTTCTTATGAATTCTGAAAACAGCTACTGTGTTTGTCAAAAGCTCAAAGAGTGATTAAACTGTAGAATTCGCTGCCAGAGGATGCAGTGAGGACCATAGGCATAGGCAGCTTTAAAAGGGGGTTAGATAGATTTGTGGAGGAGATGCCTATCAGTAGCTACTAGCCATGGTGACTAAAGGGAACCTCCACTTTCAATCTTTGACCAGAGCCAGGAGGCAACATCAAGGGAAGGCCTCAGCCTCTATGCCCTGTTGCCAGCCCTCCAGAGGAACTGGTTGCCCACTGTGTGAGACAGGACGCTGAACTAGAAGGTCTGATCCAGCAGGGTTCGATCCAGCAGAGCCAGTTTGGTGTAGTGGTTAGGAGCACGAACTCTAATCTGGGAGAACTGAGTTTGATTCCCCACTTCTCCACATGCAGCTGCTGGTGTGACCTTGGGTCAGTCACAAGTTCTCTCAGAGCTGTTCGCTCAAGAGCAGTTCTTGAAAGATCTCTCTCAGCCCCACCTACCTCACAGGGTGTCTGTTGTGGGGAGGGGAAGGGAAAGGAGATTGTAAGCCGCTCTGAGACTCCTTCGGGTAGTGAAGGGCAGGGTCCACATCCAATCTCTTTTTTTCTCTTCTCTTCTTGTGGTCTTATTTTCTCTCCCTGGAAAAATCTGCAGGGTGGGGAAGGAGGAAGAGGAGAGTAGTTTTTTTTTCTGTGCCTAGTCTACCTTATAGGGTTGTTGTGATTCTGAGCTCAGCTGCAGAAGATATACACAACTTTATAAATAAAACTATTTAAAATGCTGTTAACCTTTTGTGCTGGGAATGATGCTCACTAACCCATATTCATCTCCCATCCATTGCTCATCGGAGGCCCTCCACTGCCTGTTAATTTTTAATGTCTCAAACGTTTTCTGGAGTGATCAATTTTTTTAAAAAAGTGAAACGCTCCCTTTAATTGTTTTCACGTCCCGGCGCTCCACACTCTCCTTCGAACCCTTTAATTCTCCGTTTCCAGACCATCAAACACAGGTTAAGTGAATTCTGTAGGTTCGTTACCTCCAGTTTTTATCTAATTTATTCTTCTGAAGCTTGAGTAATTTGCAACATGGCTCCCTTAAAAGACCGTTTGTTTATGCTTCCCACTCCTCCCCACCCCAGTTTCTTCTCTGAAATCAGCCTCAGAAAGAACAGGAAGGGTTCTTCCTCAATGTATGGATTGGCCTTCAAATTGAGGGTCTCCGAAAGAGATTGCTTTCCGAGGTTCCCTTGCTGCCTCCGCACACGCTTTCTCCAAGGTCTTTTAAAAACCCATTGTTTTCACCATTGTCACGGTGTTTGTTAGTCAAAGAGCTCCCCAGATGTTTCTCGGCACAAGTGTGCTATGGATTGCAATGGAAGAAGAAGAAGAAGAAGAAGAAGAAGAAGAAGAAGAAGAAGAAGAAGAAGAAGAAGAAGAAGAAGAAGAAGAAGAAGAAGAAGAAGAAGAAGAAGAAGAAGAAGAAGAAGAAGAAGAAGAGATTGGCTTTATACCCCGCCCTCCACTTGGAGTCTCAGAGTGGCTTACAATCTCCTTCCCTTCCTCTCCCCACAACAGACACCCTATGTGGTAGGTGGGGCTGAGAGAGCTCTGAGAGGACTGTGACAGGAAGAGGAGGAGGAAGAGGAGGATGTATGCCCCGCCCTTCACCCAGAATCTCAGAGCGGCTTACAGTCTCCTTCCCTTCCTCTCCCCACAACAGACATCCTGTGAGGTAGGTGGGGCTGAGAGAGCTCTTTCAAGGACTGCAACAAGATTTGCAAAAAGACAATAGGCGACTGCAGTCAACGAATGCAACAGAGGGGCCTTCAGAGTACAAACGCTAACACCTATTCTGAGGCAGCAGTGAGAAACCAAGAGGTAGGCTGAGCTGCAAGGGAAAATAATAAACCCTAAGCACTAGAGAATGTACCACAGATCCCCCTAGGGTAGAGGCAGACTGAACTCTTTCAATTGTACAGGCTGTCACTTCTCTGACATGTTACCTAAATATGATGGAATGGAAGCTGGTCAATAGTTTTTGAGATCTGTAATATCCTACGGCTGTCTCTTTCTAACCACAGCTTCTTAAAGCCAGAGCCATCCTGCGTTCCATTTATGAAGTCTTGGCAATTGGCATCCTTCATTGGTTCAATCCACCTCTGGCAGATATCAAAAGCCACGAAGGGCATGGGGTAAGTGGGCAGGTAGCAGGCTTCACATTTCCAAGCACCCCACCCACATCTGAGAGGCGCGCCAAGTGGGAAAATGTTCACGTGAACCCGACAAGTGGAAACATCAGGAACATTCAGAGCCTCGGCCATTAAGTCTAAGCCCAGAGCAGAATGCAGGTGTTTGGATTCACAAAAGTGCTTAGCCAATTGATCACAGTAAGAGGAGCAGGAGGAGGAGGAGATTGGATTTATACCCCGTCCTTCACTACCTAAAGTCATCTCAGAGCAGCTTACAATCTCCTTTTCCTCCGCACAACAGACACCCTGTGTGGTAGGTGGGGCTGAGGGAGCTCCCTCCAGAACTGCCCTTGAGAGAACAGCTCTGAAAGAACCTATGGCTGACCCAAGGTCACACCAGCAGCTGCATGTGGAGGAGTGGGGAATCAAACCCGGTTCTCCCAGATTAGAGTCTGCACTCCTAACCACTACACCAGACTGGCTCTCAGATCCACTTAACACTTGGGGATAGAGCGTTCTTACCACTCAGAATGGCAACACTGGGCAGCCACAGTGGTGGCGAAAGGAGTTACTTTCTTCGCTGCAAGCAGTGTCACAGAACTTATTTATTTCAATATTTATATCCTGCTTTTCTCCCCAAGGAACACCCAAAGCGGCTGACAAAACCACAGATATAATCAAAAAAACAATAACGACAAAAAAGAGAGAATTCCTTACAACTCCAGGGTTGGTCTGGGATCCAGCTGGGGTGACTCAGTCCTGGCCCCAGACCTATAGAGTAAGAGCCAAGATCCCTTTGGTTCCTGCCCTTCAGCTTGTGCTTTTGGCTACACCCAAGCATTAACACATTTTCCAACATAACACCTAATATATCCTCTGAATCAAGATAAGGTGATGGTCATAAACCTGGCATTCAGTGGGAGGGCTGAGGGCAAGGGCATGGTGGGGGGCCTAGGATTGAAAGTGCAATGATGTCACTTCCCGGGGAAACCCAGAAGTGACAGGAGTAGCTCTAGGAATTGCCAGAAACTCTATGGTAAACCACAGAGTTTGCAGCAATTCCTGGAGTTACCACCATCACTTCTGGGTTTTCCCAAGAAGTGACATCATCACACTTGAGATGCTCATGAGATTTTTTTTAAGGGAACCATGGGACCTTGGAGTGGAGAACCCCCTACCCTGATGGGGGTTGGCCGACGTGGACGGTCAGGACCTCCTCAGAGTACTTTCAGTGACAAAGACCAGAGGTGTCGAACTCATTTGTTACGAGGGCCGGAACTGACATAAATGAGACCTTGTTGGGCCGGGCCGTGTGTGTCATAGAATGTAATGCCAGGTAGCCGAGATATAAACTTTATAAAGGACACAAACACAAAGGGTTTTTTTTAACTTAAAATAAAAACATGTTTAAAACAGTAGCACTCTTGCAATATTTTGTTTATTTAACAGTGTCTGATAACCGACACACCTCTTGCTCTGAATTATTGCATCAAAATGTCTGTGGTGTTGCAATCTTGAGTCTGCTGTTCAGGTGTGTATCTGTAAGCTGCAAACCTATGATGACGCAGCAGCAGCAGAACTGGAAGAAGAAGCAGAAGACAGCCAGTTCCACTGCGGGCCTAATAGAAGCTCTCTGGGGGCCTGATCTGCCCCCCGGGCCACATGTTTGACACCCCTGCTCTAACCCATGTTAGGTTGGCCGCAGCACGATTTCTTCTGCTTGTCAGAATTCTACAGATAGTGGGAGTCTCTGACCACCAGCAGCCTAGAAGCTTCAGAGGCAGTGAAAAGAGCTCTGTTAGTGAATTTTCCATGACAACAGAGCTGCACCTGCTAGGGGGAAAACACAAGAGGATACATCTTGTTAACTTAATCTCTATAGAGCCCACCCTTCACAAACAACATCCTTGCACTTAACAAGGTGTCCTTGTCCCTTATCATAGCTAGGAAGGCAAACAACCAATCCTGCCGTTCTTCTAGACTGAACTTCACTGAGCAGCTGAACCTGAAGTGGATACAAAGACTTTGTGCCGTCGCAGCCGACAATTCAGGTTATGTTCAAGGTAAACACAGAGCGGGTTGCTAAGCAGAGCCCAGGAATAATAGTCACAAACTGCTAGCTTTTTTTTTAATTCTCAAAGACAGGTAAAGTAAAGGTAAAGGTTCCCTTGCTCGAAAGCCAGTCGAATCCGACTCTAGGGTTGCGGTGCTCATCTCCGTTTCAAAGCCGAAGAGCCAGCGCTGTCCGAAGACGTTTCCGTGGTCATGTGGCCGGCATGACTAAACACCAAGGCGCACGGAACGCTGTTACCTTCCCACCAAAGTGGTGCCTATTTATCTACTTGCAATTTCTTGCTTTCGAACTGCTAAGTTGGCAGGAGCTGGAACTAGAGACAGGAGCTCACCCCGTCATGCGGCACCCGGGTCTCAAACTGCTGAACTACTGACCTTCCACAGCCTGCAGTTCAGCGTCTTAACCACTTGAGCCACCGCAGCTCCTCTCAAAGACAAGGAGGTTCTAAATAGGGTTGCCAACCTCCAGGTGGTGGCTGGAGATCTTCTGGGATTACAACTGAGGTGCACGAACTGGTTCTTATGGCTTTGTTTAAAATTTAAACCCATGCTTTCTGCTCCCCTCTGCTTTTAATGGAGCAAGAGTTTAAATGGCTCAGAGCCCTTTAAACCAAACAGCTGAGTGGCAGGGAGCTCCCTGCTCGGAGCTATTTAAACTCCCGCTTTCTGCTCCCCACCAAAAGTCACAGGGAGCAGAAACCAGGTGGGCATTGAAACCAAACAGCTGAACAGCAGGGAGCTCCCCATTGCTCAGCTGTTTTTTTGTGAAGAGCAGAAAGGAAGGGTTTAAACCCCTGATTTCTGCTCTTTACATCCCGCCATGAACTGCATCAAAATTCGTGAAAGTTCACGGCAGTTCTTCAGTTTGCGAACATTGCTTCATGAATCGTGACCCAGCCAAAATTGTGATGAACTTTAGTTCCTCAGCCAGTTCATGCCCATCCCTAACCATAAGTCAGCTGCAACTGGATGGCATTTTCCAGCAAGAATACTAAGCCAAGTTGTTCTGTTGTGATACCTGGTAAATAAATTCACTCTATACAATACACTCACCAAAGAGAATGTTATTGCTGCTGCTGCTGCTGCTGTTCATTTAGGCTGAGTTCAGACTGGCAGTTTGCAGCGGGAGCCAGTCGTGGCAAAAAAGCCCTGGAATAAACTGTTCCAGGTTTTCCTGGTCACACGGAACTGACAGATGCGGGAGCATAACGGGAGGAGGAACGCAGGAGTGTTCAGTCTGCTGGCCCAAAGGTGTGGCTGTAAACAGCTTTTCCCTGGTAAATCGGCTGGATGCCTATGTGTGTATGGGTGCATGAGCGCATGAGCGCTCATGCGCTCATGCACCCATACACACATAGGCATCCAGCCAATTTGGGGAGGATCCCATTGTGCATTGGGCAGTAGAGCGGAGCACAGCCAATCATATGTGCCAATCATATGTGCCGAGAGCAACGCGGGTTGCTCCCGGCTTTTTGGCTGAGCATTCACACTTCTGGGAAGCAGACTGACATGGGATAAAGGCAGTCTCTGGGATTTGCTACCACTTGTAACTGGTATCTTTTTAATGCAGGAGTGAAGCGGAACAGCATGGGTTGCCTACGGGTGGGGAACGCCAGGCAGATGTGCCAGTGTGAACGCCCCCTTTAATCCACTTGGGAAACGCAGCTGAAAAGTGGCTATAGCGGGGCAAATTGCCAGTCTGAACTCAGGTCACCGTGTGCATTTCGCATGTGGAATGCTTAACTTGCCATTGCAGGAATCCACCTTGTAGCAGCATGGGGGAAAAACTCTTATGTTGTAGTTCTTGGGAAAAGCCGAGACTTAGGCAAGAGCAACACCCGCTGTCTGTTTCTCCTGAATAGGGTTCCCAACCTCCAGGTGGGTTCTGGAGATCTCCTGGAATGACAAGTGATGTCCACACAACAGAGATCTGTTCCCCTGGAGAGAATGGCTGCTTTTGAGTGTGGTCTGTTGGCAGAGTAATTAAGACTGCAAAGGTGGCTCAGAGGTTAAGACCCTGAGCTGCAGACCCGAAGGTCTGTAGCACAGCAGTTCAAGACCCTAGTGTTGTGTGACGGAGCGAACTCTCTTCTTCAGCCCCTGAAACCTAGCAGTTCAAAAGGAAGAAATTGCAAGTAGATAAATAAGTACGACAAGGATGTATATTGTCACCTTGCTTATTTAATTTATATGCAGAGTATATCATGCAAAATGCTGGCCTGGATGAATCCCAAGCTGGAGTTAAGATTGCTGGGGAAAAGACCAATAACCTCAGATATGCAGACGATACCACTCTGATGGCAGAAAGTGAAGAGGACCTGAAGAGCCTCTTGTTCAGGGTGAAAGAGGAGAGCGCAAAAGTGGGCTTGAAGCTCAACATCAAAAAAACAAAGATCATGGCATCCAGCCGCATCACTCCTTGGCAAATAGAAAAGGAAGTTGTAGAAGTATGACAGACTTCACCTTCCTGGGATCCCAGATCACTGCAGATGGTGACTGCAGCCATGAAATTAAAAGATACCTGCTCCTTGGGAGGAAAGTGATGGCAAATCTAAACAGCATGATAAAAAGCAGAGACATCACCCTGCCAACAAAAGTTCGCATGGTCAAAGCAATGGTATTCCCAGTAGTAATGTATGGCTGCAAGAGTTGGACTATAAGGAAGGCCGAGCGCCAAAGAATAGATTCTTTTGAACTGTGGTGCTGGAGAAGACTCTTGAGAGTCCCTTGGACTGCCAGGAGATCAAATCATTCAGTCCTAAGAGAAGTCAACCCTGACTGTTCCCTGGAAGGACAGATCCTGAAGTTGAAGCTCAAATACTTTGGCCACCAAATGAGAAGGGAGCACTCACTGGAGAAGAGAAGACCCTGATGCTGGGAAAGACTGAAGGTCAAAGAAGAAGGGGATGGCAAAGGATGAGATGGTTAGACAGTGTCATTAATGCAACGAACATGAAATTGAGCAAACTTCAGAGGACAGCGGAAGATAGGAGGGCCTGGCGTGATCTTGTCCACGGGGTCGCGAAGAGTCGGACTTGACTGTGCGACTGAACAACAACAACAAATAGGTACTGCTTCGGTGGGAAGGTAACAGTGTTCTGTGCACCCCGGCATTTAGTCATGCCAGCCACATGACCACGGAGAAGTCTACGGACAGCGCTGGCTCTTTGGCTTGGAAACAGAGATGAGCACCACCCCCTAGAGTTGGATTCGACTGGCTTTTGATCAAGGGAAACCTTTTACCTTTATAAAGCTTTATTATTCAGGAACTAACATACTCCATAGTGAAGAGGAGAGATAGGGATCGGGTCATAACTACATCACTAGCTGAGAGAAAGAGAGGAAGTGACTTCCCAGAAGAAGCCAGATGTTGCCCTGAGAGCAGCAATCAGAAGGCAGACCAGGAATGAAATTTAACAGGAGAAGGTGCTGACCTCGCTATCCTGTCTTGTCTTCTCGCTGCCCCCTGCAGGGTCTTCTTCTCTCTTCTTTGTACCCCAGAGCATTGCCTGTTCCAACATGGACTCTATAGCATAATAAACATACCTCAAAAAAAGGTTGGGACAAAGAAAAAGAAAGCAAAATATAACTATGTGATGCGACGGAAGGGAGGGAAAAAATGATGCGGTGGCCATCCGCAGGGCCAGCGCTGAACCACAGGATATTTGTTTTAAAATGATGTTTTAGCACTTCTGAGTATACCATTAAACTATATGATATTTTGTACATTTGCACTATGCGCACAGTTATATTTACTCTGGCCACCAAATGAGAAGGGAGCACTCACTGGAGAAGAGAAGACCCTGATGCTGGGAAAGATTGAAGGTCAAAGAAGAAGGGGACGGCAAAGGGTGAGATGGTGAGACAGTGTCCTCGATGCAACGGACATGAAATTGAGCAAACTCCAGAGGACGACGGAGGACAGGGGGGGCTGGCGTGATCTGGTCCATGGGGTCGCGAAGAGTCAGACTCGACCGTGCGAATGAACAACAAATATTTTACTTTCTTTTTCTTTGTTCAGGGTCATCTCGTCCGAGCCCCTGCACAATGCAGGAAATTCACAAATACCTCCCCCTCCCCACCCCTGTACCCCCAGTGACCCCTCTTCCATGTCCAGAAGTTGACAAAAAAACCCTCCAGGATCTCCAGCCAAACTGGCCTGGAGAAAAATGGCTTCCTGACCTCAAAATGGCGATCAGCATTTCCCTGGGCGTGTTGTGTCGGTTACCTTTCTTCCTTTTTTTGGTTGTGCTCTATAGCATAATAGCCTGCTGAAGTCCCTCCCCTCTCCAAACCCCACCTTCCCCCCAAGTTCCACCCCCAGAATCTCCAAGAATTTTGCGACCTGGAGTTGGCGACCCTGAGTTGGAGTTAAGGACAGCCCAGACTGAGATCTCTCTGTAAACAATCTATTCAAATTTGTTCAAAGCCAGAGGGTGTTTTTATGAAGCCAGGGGAAAAAAACTCACCTCGAAACATGCCTTGAGATATTTCTGATGATCTGACAAGATCTTTCAGGCCCATGGAAATTACAGTGTTTACATTTTTACATTTTGTGAGTCGATGGCCATGGAATTCTGATTCCAAACCATCTTTAAAAATTGAGACTATCTAGCCATATATGTACGGTTCTTGTCACTGAAGGCTATCAAGCATAGAAAAACAGGCAACTGTTTAATTAATTACTCATTGAGTATAGAATACTTCCTTTTGTCCAACCTGAATTTTGTCCCTTCAGATTCCAGAATCCATAAGAACATAAGAACATAAGAGAAGCCATGTTGGATCAGGCCAGTGGCCCATCCAGTCCAACACTCTGTGTCACACAGTGGCCAAAACTCAGGTGCCATCAGGATGCCCACCAGCAGGGCCAGAACCCCAGAAGCCCTCCCACTCTTGCCCCTCCTAAGCACCAAGAATGCAGAGCATCACTGCCCCAGACATAAGAACATAAGAGAAGCCATGTTGGATCAGACCAGTGGCCAACCAGTCCAACATTCTGTTTCACACAGTGGCAAAACCCAGGGGCCATCAGGAGGTCCACCTGCGGGGCTAGAACTCCAGAATTCGTATTACCCAGGTGCAGAATGTGGATAACTGTAAAATGTTCTGGGAGCAGAAATGCACTGTAACTAGGGTTGCCAGCTCCAGGTTGGGAAATACCTGGAAATTTGGGGGATAAAGCCTGAGAAGGGCAGGATTTGGGGAGGAGAGGGGCTTCAGTGGGGAATGATGCCATAGCCTCCACCTTCCAAAGCAGCCATTTTCTCCAGGGGAGCTGACCTCTGTCACCTGAAGATCTGTTGTAATCCCAGACCTCCAGCCACCAACTGGAGGTTGGCAACCTAACTGTAACCCACCAACCCACCCACCCACCCCCAAACAAACATCATCCTGATTCTAAAATACTGGCTGTGCTATTCATTACCCTAAACAGAGTTACGATCTTCTAAGGCCATGAAGTTAGGCTTACCGTTTTCCCAGTTACGGCAGGAGAACTCCAGGTAATTCTGGCCATTGCCCACCAATGCTCAGCTGGCGGACAGACAGAAACAGGCTTCTCAAATGGGGGAGTGCGATTGTGATGACACAACTTCTGGTGCAAGCTGGAAGCAACAGTGTTGTGCTGGGGGCGATGCCTTAGCAATCAGCCCAGAAGTCTATGGAAACCATAGAGTTTTGGGGTGCACATTAAACACCAGTACTTTTAGGTCATGCCGGAAGTTGCATCATCTTATGGGGCACTGGTCACACACGCACGCTTGTGCACACACCCAGTATTCCAGTCTCCCACCAGTTGCTCCCAGCAGACCGGCAGACTCTAACCTAGAGAAGCAGGTTTGAGTCCCCACTCCTCCACCACCTGAAGCCCGATGGGTGACCTTGGGCCAGTCCCAGTTCTCTCAGAACTCAACTGTCTGAGCCCCCCCATGCCTCACAAGGTGTCTGTTGTGGGAAGAGGAAGGAAAGGCAATTGTAAACTGCTTTGAGACTCTTCAAGGTACAGAAAAGTGAGGTATAAAAACTCTTCTTCTTCTTCTTCTTCTTCTTCTTCTTCTTCTTCTTCTTCTTCTTCTTCTTCTTCTTCTTCTTCTTCTTCTTCTTCTTGCCAGGCCCACACAAGTCAATGGGGTTAGAGAAGTTTGTAACTGTATTTAGGATTGCCCTGTAAGCAACGTTCTTTATGGGTTCATGAAGGAATTTACCATTAATGGCTTGTGGAAAGGTCAGCTCAGCTCAATGACTGTTAACATTATGGATAACAATAAAAATAAGGAAAGGAGAGTTCACCCGAAGGCATGGATGTGGAAAAGGTTGTAATGAGTTTTTGGTGTGTGTGTGTGTGTTTTTTTAAAAAAGAATTTTCAGGTTGCCAGGAAGGGGAGGGGAAAACAATTATGAGCAACTTTCACAGCCTTTAATATTTTCAATTGCCTTTAATAGCCCTTTACATCACAAAAGGCCAGTCCTCGGAGTCTATAAATATCTCCGTCTCCTTTTGCGATCTCATCTTGGCAGGCTGCTTTTCTAGCAACATGGATATTGATGAGATACTTGGGGCACTCCCAATCTCCGCATTTTTCTGCATTTTCAAACACGGCTTCCCATTATCCTCTTTTCGCAAGCTGAATATTTTTTTTTCCACATCATTTGTTAGTGACTAATGGGCGGCCCTATCCACAGGCACCAAGAGACCACCATTTGTCTTCCGTAATGGCTGCATCTCCTTAAACAAGCAGCGGCAGCCATGGAAATCCTGCAAAGGAGAGTGAGGCACATTCCACGAATTTTCATTCGGTCACAATGCAGAAGAGAAGTGCAGATAATGTATATTTTTTTTCTATTTACCTGAGGGACTGGCAGTTTTTATTTTGGTTGCTTATTTATTCAGTACCAAAGGTATGCCTGCCCTAACCTGGGTGGCCCAGGTTAGCCCGATCTCATCAGATCTGGGGAGGTAAGCAGGGTTGGCCCTGGTCAGTTCTGGGGCAGGTGATGCACTCTATTCTTGGTGCTGGGGGGGGGCAGCAGTGGGAGGGCTTCTAGTGTCCAGGCCCTACTGCTGGACCTCCTGATGGCACCTGGTATTTTTGGCCACTGTGAGACAGAGTGCTGGACTGGATGGGCCATTGGCCTGATTCAACATTGGCTTCTCTTATGTTCTTCTGTTCTCTTATGGATGGGAGACTTCCAAGGCAGTGCTCCCTCTCAGCTGTGGTCTTGTGAGCAAAAATTCTACCTTGTGAGCTACTGGCATTAAAGTTGTGAGTGAGCGATTTGGTGACTGCATAAATTAGTTTGCTCTGGAGTAATCCTTCCTGAGTGAAGACAAAAATGTGTGAGCAGGAGGCTAAAAAAGCTGTGAGCTAGCTCACACTAACTCAGACCACCAAGGATGGTCCAGGGTTGCTATGCAGAGGCATGCAATGGCAAACCACCTCTGTGTATCTCTTATGGTTGCCATTCCCCCGACTGGGGCAGGGGTTTACCCGCTTTCAGGGGCCTAAATCTGCTGCCATCCAGACAGCTGGCAGAGGGAGCCCCACCCCCAAAGAACCCTGTCCGTGCCAATGTGCCTGGAGCAACAACGTCACCTGGAGGTGACATCATCACACAGGACACATTGTATAGGGGACGCTCTAGTGTTTGAGAAAAAACTCTATGGTTACCATAGAGTAAAAGTCCCAAGCCCAGAGAGATACACCCCCCCGGCAGCCAGGTAAGACCTGGCAACCCTAGTATCTCTTGCCTGTGGGATCCCCATCAGTTGGCTGCAACTTGATGGCATTTTCCACCCCCGCATCTGCCACATACATGAACACATGAAGCCGTCTTATACCGAATCAGACCATCAGTTCATCAAAGTCAGTATTGTCTACTCAGACTGGCAGCAGCTTTCCAGGATCTCAGGCAGAGGTCTTTCACATCACCCATTACTTAGCTGGAGATGCTGGGGATTGAAGCTGGGACCTTCTGCATGCCAAGCAGATGCTCTGTCAGTGAGCCACAGCCCCAGCCCACATTGAAGTCAGTGGGGCTCAGAAGTACTTGGATGGGAGACCACCGTGAAAGTCCAGGCAATGGCTCACCGCCTCTTGCCTGGAAACCCCAACAGGGCTTGCTGTAAGTTGGCTGTGAACTGACGGCACTTTCCCCCAGCAGAGGTGTGCCCGCTCACTCCACTCACCAACCCAGTTGCTCGATGCACTCATGAGACTGAAGGGTAGTTCGAATACTGAATAAGTAACTCTGCCTCCTACCAAAAGAGTCTCAACATCACTGGATGAAGCGACAGCAACAGGTGGTGGTGGAAAGAGCAGTCAAGTCACAACTGATTTATAGCAACTCTGTAGGGTTTTGAAGGCAAGAGACATTCAGAGGTGGTTTGCCATTGCCTGGACTTCCTTGGTAGTCTCCCATAAAAATACTAGCTAGGGCCAACCCTGCTTAGGTTTCTGAGATCTGATGAAATCGGGCGAGCCTGGGCCATCCAGGAACAGCAACAGAGCAGCAGCCAAAATTAGATTTACAAGTGGGGGACCCACAAGAAACCTGCAGGAGCAGCTATCCCATTACCTCAGCTTAGCTTTCTCCCTTCTCCCCCTGCTTCTCTCAGTCTCCCACTCTTTTTCCTTCCTGCCACCACTTTTTTAACTCTCTGCAAATAGCAAAGGGAGTCGCTGGAGCTAATCTATGCCAGGATATTCTGATACCCTTCGTTTTTGACACTGCAAGTCCCATCATTACCCTGAAGCTGGTGGCCAATTTTGAGACTCCTGGCTTCATTTTTTGATGAGTTATGCCTGCCACAAACAACCTTCCTTTCCATTGCAAATAGCATGGGAGCAGGGGGGAGGGTTTCTGGATCTAACATGGGGCAGGATATTCAATTCCCTTCAAGTTGGTGCTAAAATTCTCACAATCATCCTGGAGGTGGTGGCTAATTTTGAGGCACTTATCTTTATTTTCCATTGAGCTGTGCTTGCCACAGACAAAGAAAAGTAGCTTCCATTGCTAATAGCATGGGGGCGTGGGGGGTCTGGAGCTAATGTGAGCCAGGATGTTTCAGTTCCCTTCATGTTTGGTACTGCAGCACTGACAAACATCCTGAAGGTGGCAGCCAATTTTGAGGCACCTAGCTTTATTTCTGATGAATTATGCCTGCCACAGACAGACACATCCTTTTATTATTATAGATGTTATCATCCTCATCTTGGTTTTTGAAAAAACTGAAAAGTGTGTTTGATACACACTGGAAGACTTGCATTGCACATTCTCGGAGGTTGAGATAAATGTGTGGTGTCCCTAGGCACATGTGCCTATTTGTCAAATGTGGTTACTATCTGGTTTGATCCACAAATCTAGTTTGGGATGCCCGGTGCATTATGAATCAAGCATCATTCCCCCACCCCTATGCCTTTTTCCAGCTCAAAATTTTAAATGAGATTCTATGCATGCGCAACAAACAGACCAGGTATCCACACCTTGGTAAGCGCATGTGCACAGGCAAGTGTAATCACTAGTAAGCTGAGTTTGAATCAAGTTTACCCATTGCTAAGGGGGTACACCAGTTGTTATGTATAGTAACTACACCAGCATGGCGAGCATTGGGCTAGGATCCTGAG
The DNA here is from genome assembly GCA_029375565.1 of Gekko gecko. NCBI lineage: Eukaryota > Metazoa > Chordata > Lepidosauria > Squamata > Gekkonidae > Gekko > Gekko gecko. The sequence goes on from JAPDNY010000003.1 coordinate 226,441,218, forward strand.
AGACCTGGGTTTGCATCCCCAGTTCTTCCATGGAAGCTTCCTTGGTGACTCTTGTCTTCTCATAAAGTAGAAAGTACAGTAGCCTCAGCTGAGTCATTTCGGCTCCTAAGGGGCTCCAATGACTAAATTGAGGCTATCGTCCACCACAAACTCTCAGCCTTCTAAGCCAATAAAGGTTTTGACTGACTGAAACGCTCGGCCTGGCCTACCCCACAGGGTTGTTGTTGTTGTCATTGTGAGAAAACGGAGGAGGGGAGAACGACGTTGTAAGCCACTTTGAGTCCCAACCGGGAAGAGAAGCGGGACATAAAAAATAAATAAATACATGCAAATGCATGCATTCGTTTTGTTTTATTCGTTATTCGTTTATTCCCCCTTTATTTTCACTGTGGTGTGCTGCAGATTCGTCATTCCAGGCTCCCCCCGATTTCTACAGAAAACACATTTCCAGCGAGAACTCCCCTCTGCCGTCATAAAATTGGCATGACCTTCTACGAGAGACTTTGCCATCCACTCCAGGGAGCCTCCCTGACGACAGCAAGCAGGTAAGCAAAAGTGTCCTTTACTTGCAAGCAATCAAAATTCCCTTTTGCTGAGCAAGCGCTCTCACTCCGCTGGCGTTCTCTCGCAAAGGGCAGCTCCATGGTGATTAATCTGTTTGGGGCTTCAAGCAAAGAGAGAGAGCTGGAATGTGGTGCGTGTATAGTTCAAACCCACCTAGTTACTGGGAAATGGGAAGTTTTCATTTCTAATACAGGACAGCAAACAGGAAGAGCCCATCCGGGGAGGATGGGGTATAAATTTAATAATAAAATTTAAAAAAAAAAAAAAGAAGGAGGAGGAGGAGGTTTTTATACCCTTGTCTTTACTACCCAAAGGAGTCTCAGAACAGCTTACAATCGCCTTTCCTTCCTCCCTTAACCACTACACCACACTGGCAGGGCCAGGTGAGGCATTCTCCCAATCTCATAACTGGGAGTAGATGAATGTTCATGAGCTCATGAAGTTTTGTACTTCGCTCTTCACTACCCAAAGGAGTCTTGGAGCAACTTGCAATCGCCTTCCCTTCCTCTCCCCACAACAGACGCCCTGTGAGGTAGGTGGACCTGAGAGAGCTCTGAGAGAACTGTGACTGACCCAAGATCACCCAGCTGGCTTCACGTGAAGTAGTGGGGAATCAAACCTGCTTCTCTAGATCAGAATCTGCTGCTCTTAACCATGACACCAAGCTGACTCTTGAGAGTTCCCAGTTCCTGATGAGGTTTCCTGTTTCTTGAGAAGGAACAATCCATAGACAAAAGAACCTCCTCAGGAAAGCTCCTCCATTAGCATGTTCATAGCCTGGAGAACTCCTACAAGATAATGACTCAGCCCTGCCCCACCTTCCAGGGTAGATATAAATTACCTGTCTACCATTTTTCTTCTTACCTTGACATAGAGAATACTCCATCTTTCTGTGTTATACCTCTGAGGACGCCAGTCACAGCTACTGGCAAAATGTCAGGTCCTACAATACCAAGAACACGGCCACACAACCCAGAAAATCTACAGCAACTAATGTTAGGAAAAGTTGAAGGCGGCAGGAAAAGACAAAGACCCAGGATGAGATGGATGGACTCAAGCAAAGCAGCCAGGGCCCTCAGTCTGCAAGATCTGGGCAAGGCTGTTCACGATAGGATATTTTGGAGGTCATTAATTCATAGGGTTGTGTTGGGATTCTGAAGCTGAGAACCCTTTGCATGGGGGTTCGATTCCTCATTTATGTACATGCACAGAACAAGGCCAAAAAAAAAAAAAAACCACTAGCCCAAAGGTGCTGTCTGATCACACAGTGATGGGCTACACCTGCAGCAAAACAGATTATACTGGGAACATAAGAACATAAGAGAAGCCAATGTTGAATCAGGCCAATGGCCCATCTAGTCCAACACTCTGTCACACAGTGGCCAAAAATACCAGGTGCCATCAGGAGGTCCAGCAGTGGGGCCAGGACACTAGAAGCCCTCCCACTGCTGTCCCCCCCCAAGCACCAAGAATACAGAGCATCACTTGCCCCAGACTGAGAGTTCCCATCTATACCTTGTGGCTAATAGCCACTGATGGACTTTTGCTCCATATGTTTATCTAATTCCCTCTTGAAACTGTCCATGCTTGTAGCTGCCACCACCTCCTATGGCAGTGAATTCCATGTGTTAATCACTCTTTGGGTGAAGAAGTACTTCCTTTTATCTGTTCTAACTCGACTGCTCAGCAATTTCATTGAGTACCCACGAGTTCTTGTATTGTGAGAAAGGGAGAAAAGTATTTCTTTCTCAACCTGCTCTATCCCATGCATAATCTTATAATCCTCAATCATGTCACCCCTCAGCCATCGTTTCTCCAAGCTGAGGAGCCCCAAGCGTTTTAACCTTTCTTCATAGGGAAGGTGTTCCAACCCTTTTATCATTCTAGCTGCCCTTCTCTGCACTTTTTCCAAGGCTATAATATCCTTTTTGAGGTGTGGCGACCAGAACTGTACACGGTATTCCAAATGAGGTTGCACCAGTGATTTATACAGGGGCATTATGATACTGGCTGATTTGTTTTAAATTCCCTTCCTAATAATCCCCAGCATAGAGTTGGCCTTCTTTATTGCAGTTACACACCGTCTAGACATTTGCATTGAGTTATCTACTACGACTCCAAGATCTCTCTCTTGGTCAGTCTCTGCCAGTTCAGACCCCATCAATGTGTATTTATATTTAGGATTTTTGACTCTAATGTGCATCACTTTGTACTTTGTGGGATGTGTGATCGAGCAACTCCATGCTAAATAAAAGATAGAATGGGAGTGCTTCCCGACCACACCAAATGGCGCATCTGACCGCAGCCTGTGTTTAGCTTTTTAAATATATAGGTATAGATATAGATATAGATATAGATATAATTAATTTTCAAAAGGAAAAGAAACAGAAAAAAGAAAAAGTGATACATTTCATTAAAATCATAGAAATTTCTCATATGCAACAAATAACTGAATTACCTAAGTTTACCTTCTCATATACCAACTACTTGGCAACATTATATATTAAAAACCTATATATTTTCTTTCTACTATCAAACATCTATGCAGACATATCATTTCTACTAAGCATAATCTAAATATCAAGCTACAGATCCTCATACCTATCATCTTTAGCTAAGAAAATAATGCATAGTTAAAGGAAAGAAAAACACAAGATATTACCATGTTTATCATGCTTCATAATGAATACCTAAATTTTATATTTAATAGTCAATCAAATATCTTTTCTAATATAAATCAATTCGAGAATATATCAATATTCATATTTGTCCTCCTTGGGGAAAAGGGCAAATATAGATAAAAGAAAACAATAAATAGAAAGATTATTTTACAGACAGACTGTTGAAATCTCAATCTAAATAAGAGCTCAAGATAGTAGCTATTAATGAAATACATCAAAAGAGTTACAGGCTAATTACTATTTTAAAATCACTTCATGGCATACTTATATTTTGTTTCAGCATATTATAACATCAGATAATTATTTTATCATTAACATTGGATTAGTCAATAGCTCATGTTATTCAATTGCATATACACCAGGAACAATTACCCAATTGAGTTTTTTACTCTATTTTCTATTGAAATCTTCTTTCATATGTATAAAAGTATTGCTTAGCTTAATATCAATAACAAAATTAGATCACTTTATGATATACCTATATTTTATTTCTGCATGCTCTAAAATCAAATAATTACTTTATCATTAAGATTAACCTTGCTCAATTTTACCAATTTATTGTTAATTTGGATTAATCTATAGCTCATATTAATCAGTTTCACATGCACCAGGAGCTACTACCCATAAAGTAGTTTAATTATAATATTTATTCTTTTTCTTCTTTCCCTGTGCTCTTTTTTAAAAAAACCAACATAATTATGTGCCTTTCCTCTTTGTATACGGAGAAGATTTTTCTTGTTTCATTCCGTCTATATTTAATTCTTGAAATATTTGTAGATTTCACCAAGTCTAATTTGCCTTCCAAAAGGAATATCTTCTCCTTTAGCATCTCAGGAGTTATGAGATTTATCAGAAGAAGAAGAGATTGGATTTATACCCTGCCCTTCACTGCCCAAAGGTGTCTCAGAGCGGCTTACAAACTCCTTTACCTTCCCCTCCCCACAACAGACACCCTGTGAGGTAGGTGGGGCTGAGAGAACTTCTGACAGAAACTGTCCTTGAGAGAACAGCTGTGCCAGAGCTTGTGACTGACCCAAGGTCACATCAGCAGGTGCAAGTGGAGGAGTGGGGAATCAAACCCGGTTCTCTCAGATAAGAGTCCATGCACTTAACCACTACACCAAACTGGCTTTCAGGCTTTTGGTAGTGGTGTTGACTTGTCTTGCTCCTTGACTTCTCTTTAACTGTAAAAGTCAGTTCATGAAGTGAAGCATCTTGATTGCAGTCTTGTTCTTCTGGTGAAGTCTGTTGTTGAGGTAGGTCTTCCTGTTCAGTTACAATTTCCTTATCATAGAGTCCTTGAAAAGCTTCTTTGACTGCCTGTTGAATTATATCCACAAGTTCCTCTTTAAATTGTTCCCAGGAAAATTGTATCACTTGTTTATCATCAGAGTCGTTACAATGGCTTGTCTCATTGCACATGTTTTGGGAATCCATCATCATAATGTATCAAGGTTTTAGTTGTATTCGGTAGAAACATCAGTCTCTAAGGTTATGTTTATGCTCAACCTCACCAGTGTTCCCAAAACAAAAGGTCGGTGGCCATATTAATTCCACCAGCTTTCCACGTAAACCCGATATTACACAGTCTCCTTATGTAGTTCTGGGACCAATATCTTCTACAGATTTCAAACTAAATACATCTCTTAGAGAAGTGTTGCAAAGTTAATCAAAATCATAATCCTTTCTGTAGTAGTCATTTTCTGTTAGAAATAGCAGTCAGACTCTTTTTAAATCCCTTGTCATGCAAAAAGCCAGATTTGTTTTAGATTCAAAGCAGTAAAGTCAGTAGCTTGACTTAACTTTCCCCATGAAAGGATTATTGTGATTATTAAAATGTTCACAAGTCAGTGTTTATCCTTTTTTGACCCTAAAAGTAGTTTAACAGTCTTTACTTCCCAGTCTTGTCGCCACTGTTTACTAGAGGAAATGGGGGCAGAATTCCACTCCTCCATTCCTTTCTCTTTTGGGAGATTTAAAGGGGATTAAACATAGAAGTCGTTAGCATGTTGGTTGTTGCATTTTCAGTTACTCACGGTGTAGATGTAATGTCTTCATCAATGTTGTGATGAGGTTCAAAGTTCTCTTGTGGGGATGTTCACTGCTTCTGCAGTCAAGGCTTCATGACCATGTAACATCGTCCTTTGGCTTCAGGACAATCCTGAGCTACCAACCACTTGCTGCCACTCGCAGGGCACCAGATCGAGTCCACTGCAACTGACTCTCTCAGAGTCCCCGAAAGACCCCTAAAATGACACGAAGAGTCGGCAATTCTCGGGAACTCCCCGAGAGATTTACCGCTCCGCTGCGCCACAGTCCCGGCTTCTCACCTGTGTTTAACTTTTATAAAAACTTTACTATGCAAGAAGGAAGGGAAATATTTGGATATAAAAACTGGAAAAACATTCTAACTCTCTAACCTGCATCTGAACTGGTTGCTAGTTACTTCAAGATGGATACTCATTCTCTGATCATAGAACAAAGGCAGGAAAAGAAGCCCCTAAACGCCATCCCACCAATACATTAATCAACCAATAATCATTCAATAACACATCCAATTTGGAATATGACGTCGTCTTCCTTGGCGGGAGCTATGTGTAACAAAGCTGATTTGCTACATGCTAACTAACTAACTAACAATGAGTATATATAAATAAGCGGTTAACTCTTTCATGGCACCAGGGAGAGAATTTGAATATACTCCAACTGGTTTCCATTAGTTGGGAGCAACTTGACGGCACTTAATACGTAACACGCATCAGTCTTATCTTTTTTCTAAGTCTCTTCTATCATTATCATGTGATTACCATCTAGATAAGTGATTGGTTCTTAACTTACTATAAGATAATCAGCACAAGTGCAAAGGAGCCAATCAGCAGGTGCCCGTGAACGACATCTGGTAAAACAAGACAAAGAGGCCAATCTTAACTCCTAACCTCTATTAAAAAGCAATTAATCTGACTTTTATGCAGCTGTTTTAATTAACTGTCAAAGATTAAAATAACTTTAAGCCAACAGAATTCACTGACAGCTGATGAGCACATGAACTCTCAGTTGACCTATGTAATCAGCAAGGAAAAAAATCGCCAAAGCAGTCCAACACTTAGATGAGAAAAGGTTGATTTGCAGGGTCGAACTAGAACCAACTCTGAAAAGGGGTTGACCCACAAATATTGGAGAGGGCAGGAGTCCCCTTCTTCCCCCTCTTCTCAGGGAGTGGCTGTGGCTCAGCGGGAGAGCCTCCGCTTTGCATGCAGAGAGTCCCAGGTTCAATCCCCAGCATCTCCAGTTAAAAGGACCAGGCAGTAGGTGACGGGAAAGACCCCAGAGAGCTACTGCTAGTATTAGTAGACAATACTGATCTTCATGGACCGATGGTCTGATTCAGTATCAGGTAACTTCATCTAGGGTTCCAGTCTTTTTAAACTCTACAGTTTCAATGCCCTGAATCTGCCAAATCGTCCAGAGCTCCACGTAGTCTCCCATGCATATATGGAGCTCCAGCATGAGTAGCCCATCTGCACGCAATGCCTTTCGAAAAGAAGGAAGCTCTTATAAGTAGGGGAGATCCCTGGAGGCCTCTGTGGACTTCTCAAGCAATTAGGAAGAACTTCCTGGCAGTTAGAGGGGTTCCTCAGTGGAACAGGCTTCCTCGGGAGGTGGTGGGCTCTCCTTCTTTGGAGGTTTTCATACAGAGGCTAGATGGCCGCCTGACAGCAATGCGGATTCTGTGAACTTAGGCAGATTATGGGAGGGAGGGGAGGGAGGAGGGCTGCATCAGTGCCTGGTCCTCTTAGCCCTTTCTTACACACCCGGGAAAATGTTGATGGCCACATTGGGGTCAGGAAGCAATTTTTTTCCAGGCCAGTTTGGCCAGGGATCCTGGAGGGTTGGTTTTTGGGTTTTTTTGTTTTTTGCCATTTTCTGGGCATACAGCAGGGATCACTGGGGGTGTGGGGGGGGAGGCATTTGTGAATTTCCTGCATTGTGCAGGAGGTTGGACTAGATGACCCAGGAAGTCCCTTCCAGTTTGATGTAGTAGTTAAGTGCACGGACTCTAATCTGTGAGAACTGTGTTTGATTCCCCACTCCTCCACTTGCAGCTGCTGGATGGCCTTGGGCAAGTCATAGTTCTGGCACAACGGTTCTTGAAAAAGAGCAGCTCCTGTCAGAGCTCTCTCAGCCCCACCTACCTCACAGGGTGCCTGTTGTGGGGAGGGGAAGGGAAAGGAGTTTGTAAGCCACTCTGAGACTCCGAGCGAAGGGTGGGGTATAAATACAATCTCTTCTTCTTCTTCTTCTTCTTCCAACTCTATGCTTCTATGAATCGTTTGCTAGGCCAGGGCACAGATCACAAGCCCTTCAAGAGACAGAGACGTGGCACCCTGCACAAGCCATCAATCCTGCAGCTGTGTCAAGCGCGCACATATCTTCTCTCCCTGGGCCCATTTTTTTACAGCCCTCTCTTTATCACGATCTTCAAGAGAATAACAGTGGGCTATAACCATTTCCTCTCATCAGACTGTCATCATAAAGACGGGAGCTCCATTTTCAGCTAAATGCTCAGTTGCCGGCAAGAGGGACGACTTCTGCCGTTCCCCCCCCCGCCTGCCCCGTTCCCCCGCAAGTGAGTAAAACAAATAATCTCCCAGCGCTGTCTCAAGGGGATATATTTCGTCACCGCAAATAGATCCCGGAGCAGGCTTAATAGCCGTTCAACCATTGCTGGACATATTAAACACGGCACCCTGGCGGCGCACTCCCATCCTTCACATACGGGAAACATGTATACCTTGGCTTCCACTCAATAGTAACCCGAAAAAGCATTTGTGAGTTCTCAAAAAAAGGATTTCAGCATATTTCCCTTGAGGAAAGGCTGAAGAGTCTAGGGGGAATTCAGTTTAGAAAAAAAAGAGACCTAAAGGGGGAACATGATAGAAGTTTATAAAATTGTGTAGGGGGGAAGAGAAAGAGGATGAAGGGGATGTGGCTCAGGGACAGAGCATCAGCTTGGCATGCTGAAGCTTCCAACTTCAATCCCCGGTGTCTCCAGTTAAAGAAGAAGAAGAGATTGGAGTTATACCCCACCCTTCACTACCCAAAGGAGTCTCAGAGCGGCTTACAATCTCCTTCCCCTTCCCTTTCCCTCCCCACAACAGATGCCCTGTGAGGTAGGTGGGGCTGGGAGAGCTCTGAGAGAACTGCCCTTGAGAGAACAGCTCTGAGAGAACTTGTAACTGACCCGAGGTCACACCAGCAGCTGTATGTGGAGGAGCAGGGAATCAAACCTGATTCTCCCAGATTAGAGTCCATGCTCCTAACCACTACCCCAAACTGGCAGTAGGTGATATGAAAGACCTAAGTGTGAGACCCTGGAAAGCCACTGCCTAGGGATGCCAGCCTCCAGGTGGGGCCTGGGGATCTACAGGAATTACACCTCATCCCCAGACTACAGAGATAAGTTCTCCTGGAGAACATGGGTGCTTTGGAGAGTGGACTCTATGGCATTGTACCCCACTGAGGTCCCTGTCCTCCCCAAGCTCCATCTCCAGATCTCCAGGAGTTCCCCAACCTCGATCTGTCAACCCTATCCTGGGACCTGGTGACCACCCTAGATGCCAGTCTGAGTAGACAATACAGATCTTGATGGACCAATGGTTTGATTCGGTATAAGGTAGCTTCACATGTTCAAGAGAACTTCTCCTCCCTGTAGAACTCAGGGGGCACCCAGTGAAGTTGATAGACAATAAATTCAGGACAGTGGCCAATCAAGATGGGTAGCTGTGTTAGTCTGTCTGTAGCAATAGAAAAGAGCGAGAGTCCAGTAGCACCTTAAAGACTAACAACATACGTGGCAGGGGAGGAGCTTTCGGGAGTCACGGCTTGCTTCTTCAGGGCCATTCTCCCCGAACGTCGCCATCGGGTTTTGGAGGCCCAGTACACCACCAACCCTGACAGGAGTGACCTCCACACTCAGTTGATGACCTGGAAATTCGTGGCCTCCCATGATGTGACATCATAGGTGTGGAATGATGGCTGCCTCCGACCCGGTAGATGCCTGGGGAGCGTTGCAAGTTGTCTCCGACCCAATAGCAGACTGGGAAGCATTGCAAATAGTAGGCCTGGCATGAGTTCCAGATTTTCAGGTTGCATCAACATGAACTGTTGGTCCATGAGAAATGCCTGTTTGGGGGGAATCGCAGGGCCATTCTCCTCTAACGTCACCGCCGGGTGTTGGAGGTCCAGTATGCTGCCAACCCTGACAGGAGTGACTGCCGACTATTTGCAACGCTCCCCAGTCTACTATTGGGTCGGAGACAACTTGCAACGCTCCCCAGTTGCCTACAATTTGCAATGTTCCCCAGTCTACTATTGGGTTGGAGACAACTTTTCTATCTCCAACCCAATTACTATTCTCCAACGCCATTACTATTCTGCCCTCACCATTACTATTCTGCCCTCACCATTGTTAGCCCTGCACCATTGCACCATTGCCATCTTCGGTGCGGGGCGGCTCAGGAAGGAGTGGGGATGACAATCTATCGTTTGGCTGTTGGGGGAGTATGATCTGCCCCATCTTGTTTTAATATATTGTTAAATTGGAATGTTTGTTCTCTCTGTTCTATTGGATTTTTACTGTTTTAATGTGTTTTAACGCCAGCATGTGTGCCCTGTTGTGAGCCGCCCTGAACCTTCGGAGAGGGCGGGATATAAATCCAAATAATTAATAAATAAATAAATAAAACTTGCAATGCTCCCCAGTCTCCTACGATTTGCAGTGCTCCCCAGTCTACTATTGGGTTGGAGACAGCTTGCAATGCTCCCCAGTCAACTACCAGGTTGTTCCTTTTTCTTTTTTTTTTAAAGTCAAACATTTATTTGACATAGCCAGACCATGACAAGTTAGCATTTTCCACCAACACGAGGAGCAGAAACTTTGACTGGCTTCACAACCTTCTGCTTTGGCGCAGCCTTTGAAGGTGCCTTTGTTGTGGAAGGTACTGTCTTCTTGGTCGCCTGCTTAGCCTTTTTTGCTTCCTTGGCAGCTCTAATGGCTTGCTCCCTTTGGGCCTTTCGCACTTCAGGTTTCTGATTTCTCTTAGCCATTATTTCAGCCAAAGAGGCACCTGTGATTGCTCTATGACCCTTGACAACACATCATGTATGTTTCTTTTGCACCTCTTCGGACTGCCCTTTCTTGTGCTTGCGCCGGTATAGAACAGTCCAGTTGATCTGACGGGGGCTTCTCTTGGAGAGGAATGCTGACTCACATTTTGCATTAAGAAATTGAAAAACCTTGCCATCTGTGCGCGCGTAGCGGCGGCCATGGCCCGGGTAGATCTTATACCCGCTGAAGCTGTACAACTCGACCTTCATAATGACGGCAACGGCTCCAGCAGCAGCGGCTCCAGCAGCGGAAAGGAAGACAACTACCAGGTTGTTCCTGATTGCAACGCTCCCCAGGCATCTATCAGGTTGGAGGCAGTGGTGCCCCAGGCGCCCAGCACGGAATGCGGGGACTCTCAGCACTTATACCGGTGTCCAACATGCTACGAACTGTCAGCTACCCAGTTCCAGCACAGATTCAGTTGTGACAGCTGGGGAACCACGGCGTCCTCACAGAGTGCGAACTCGCCCCCATCATTTGCAAGACTATGTGTGCTATCTTAGGGGGGAGGGGTGTTCTGTATTTGCTTATGTGTTATGCTTTGTAACCTAACCCAGAGCTTCAGGCACAAGCTCCATAGACTCTATAGTATTCCAAACCCTGCAGTCGGATTGGTCATTGTTGTGTGACAGACCAATCCGGATAGACCTTAAACTTTGGTGGGAACAAATCCCATTGGTCCTAAACTCTCAATTGTAAGTGGTCATTACTGAGCTAGGGGGTGTGACCTCATTGGTCCAAAATGTATATAGTTGCATCGTTCTCTGTATTGTTCGCTGTGTTCTGAGCTGAAATAAAGAAATCACTTTGATGAAACGCTGCCTCGATCTCACTATATAACAACCCCCCCCCCCAGTACTTGTGAAAGGGAACTGTCATTATCCAGTAGAGTTTGTAAGTTGTTGACGATGCATTAAACTGTTTTGAGCTGAGAGTTGTATGTGACCACTAGTGGTGTTCTACTATTGTTTGATTCCCCACACCTCCACATGCAGCTGTTGGCGTGACCTTGGGTCATTCAAAAGTTCTTTCAGGGCTGTTCTCTCAGGAGTTCTCGAAAGAGCTCTCTCAGCCCCACCTACCTCACAGGGTGTCTGTTGTGGGGAGGGGAAGGGAAAAGAGTTTGTAAGCCACTCTGAGACTCCGAGTGAAGGGTGGGGTATAAATCCAATCTTTTTTCTCTTGTCTCGTCTTCGGTCTCCTCCTCCTCCTCCTCCTCCTCCTTCTTCCAGTCAAAATTCACTTCTGTCAGGCCTAGATAATCTAGATTTTTACTCTGGAAGTTTACTAGAACAGGTGTTTTCTTTAGATGATCCAATCTTTTTCTGGTTCCCAGTGACTAACATGAAATAACCATCAGCACGATTTCTGCATTCAGCTGAGAGGACATGCATTTATCAGAACCAGCCAAACATAACTGATACCCATGCCATACCCATCGCCACAGCCCTGAGATTGTTAATTATTTCCCCACCCTCCTGGAGAAAGTTCCTTACTTAGTATTCCGGAACCCAGTTTCTGGTTTGCCCTTGCGTGTGTTAATTCCAAGCTGAAAGTAATTAAGAGGTCAATTAATTCCTTCATGTTAATCTACAGGGTAATCAGGCATTCCCGATCAGCGGGGGGGGCCCGCAATCTAACCTGTGTGAAATAAAACATTTCCTGTCTTAACTACCAGTTACAAATGTAAATCTATGGAGGAAATTGAAGGCCAGTAATCCAAGGACCAACCTAGCAGTTCGAAAGCAAGAAATTGCAAGTAGATAAATAGGTACCACTTCGGTGGGAAGGTAACAGCGTTCCGTGCACCTTGGCGTTTAGTCATGCCGGCCACATGACCACGGAAACGTCTTCGGACAGCGCTGGCTCTTCGGCTTTGAAACGGAGATGAGCACCGCAACCCTAGAGTCGGATTCGACTGGCTTTCGAGCAAGGGAACCTTTACCTTTACTAATCCAAGGAAAGAGAATGGCTTTCCATGAATGAACAACACCTCTAGCATGTCTGCTCTTCTAACCGATTGATGGAAAACTCTCTGCTGGGACGTCTGCTGCTGCTTCACAGAGTCTTCTTTTCAAACTGTCAAATCTGATCATGAGAAAGACGAGCAAACGAAAGCAGGCAATGTGTTAAGTGCTGTCAAGTCACTCCTGACTCATGGCGACCCCATGAACTAATGACCTCCAAAGTGTCCTATCCTTAACAGCAGATAATTCTGCATTGGCTCTTCCCTCTGTCGTTTTAGCAAACCCACACTGGAACAGAAATTCCCCGCTGCATTGCGTGCCGCTTTCACATTCATTGAGCATCGGATTTGATGGTACCCTCTAGACTGTATTCCGCTTTCCGTTTCTTTGATCGACAGGTTTTATGGTACCTTCTGCATAGATTTGTGGCCATTCAGGGGTGACTTTGCAGTCAGTAGGGTGTTGCCCCCAGGGTATCTGAATGTGGTTTTGAGCTCCGCTTTGGTAAAACAACAGAGGGGAAAGCCAATGCAGAATCACCCACATTGCTCGGGTCTTGCAAACTGAGGGCACTCTTGGCTTCCTTGGTTGAGTCAATCCATCTCCTGTTGGGTCTTCCTCTTTCCTTGCTGTCTTTGACTTTTCCTAGCTTGATTGTCTTTCCAGTGACTCTTGTCTTTTCCTACTGGGTGATTCTACGTTGGCTTTTCCCTCCATTTTTTTTACGAAACCCACGTTGGAACAGAAATTCCCCTCTGCATTGCATGCTGCTTTCACTTTCTTTGATCCTCGGATTTTATGGTACCCTCTACACTGCGCGCCGCTTTTACTTTCTTTGATCATCAGGATTTACAGTACCTTCTGCATAAATTTATGGCTGCTCAGGGGTGGCTGTGCAGTCAATACATTGCCCCAAGGCATTTGAATGTGGTTTTGAGCTGCACCTTTTCCTCTGCGTTGAGAAAATGTGGAATGAATGCTAGCTGCAGAATCGCCCACTGTGACCAATGTACGAAAGCCTCAGTTTAGTTGTTTTAGCTTCTAGGGAGAGTTCAGGCTTGATTTGATCTACACCGGCTAATTGTCTTGTAGAATCATCACAGTGCCTTAATACTCCTGTTACATAAGGATGAAAGAAGAGCCCTGCTGGTTAGAATTGTCCTTTGATTTCTAGGTCTCACTAAGTGTAGGGCATCAGCTTTTCTCCTTGGCAATTGTTGCTGACCCAGGGATCTAACCCCAAAATCAGGACTTTGTAAAACAGCTGCTTTCCACCAAGCTGAACTGTAAAACTAAGCTTATTGTAAAACGAAGCTTATGTTGGCAACAGATCACGCTGCTCTTGTAATACAACAAGCCAAGACAAAATCCAAATCCAGGGATGACACATAAGAATATGGGAGCATAAGAGAAGCCAAGTTGGATCAGGCCAATGGCCCATCCAGTCCAACACTCTGTGTCACACAGTGGCCAAATATACCAGGTGCCATCAGGAGGTCCACCAGCCAGGCCAGACTCCAGAAGCCCTCCCACTGTGGTCCCCCAGGCACCAAGAATGCAGAGCGTCCCTGCCCCAGACAGAGTGTTCCATCTAGACCTTGTTGCTAATAGCCACTCATTGACCTCTTCTCCATATGTATATTCAGTCCACTCTTTTTTTTAATATATTTCAACAATAAAAAACATAAATGGACGAATAAACTACATTTTCTGTAGCTAAGCAACATACAGGGAAGTTGTACCTTAGTACTCCATTCAGTCCTACGTTTAGTTAGTAAATAATAAGATGTTCCCCTGGGTGTATTGGCTGTGATATGTGTTATAATTGTTTTTTTTTCCGTGCGTGTGCGGAGTTAGTCCTTGAGACCAGATCTGAGTGCTTTGTGTTGTTTTTGTTTTGTTTTGTCAAGTCTAACCATTTGTGAAATAAAGTGTCTGTCGGGAGTATTTCCTGCCTTAACAGATAGTTTAATACTGGTGACCATGTCCTAACAAATCTCATGTGAGGAGCTGTGCTTGTCAGTTGTGTTCTTTGTATTAAGTCCGCAATTTTAGCCAATACGAACTGTTCCCATATTTTGTCATGCCACGTTGCCAAAGAGGGTGAGGAGGGTGACTTCCAGGCTGCTGCTATTGTTATTCTGGCTATCGCGAGTAGTATTGAGATAGTCTCCACAGTGTTGTCTTTTATTGATTCGTCCCATCTATTTAGGAGTATAGTTTCCGGTGTAAATGGAATCGTCTGAGAGGTAATCTCGTTTATTTGGGCTGTTACTTCTCTCCAGAAACTCTGAATTTGTGGGCAGCCCCACCAGCAATGGAGGTACGTTCCTTCCTGCCTGCAGTTCTTCCAGCATTTAGGGTCATTGTCTTTATTGATTTTGTGCAGATTCTGTGGGGTTAAGTACCATCTTGACATCAGTTTAGAGGTTTGCAGGCGGATGTTATGCACTTGGGAATGGTTTGCAGGTGATGACCAGATTCTGTTCCAGTCTAAGCCTTGCCACTGTATGCCTAGGTCTTCTTCCCATTGAAGCTGGTCTTTTAATTTGGTCCGGTTTTCTGTTGCTATGATAGTTTTGTAAAGTGTTGGTAAGATTCCTTCTGGTGAGTTTGGATAGCTTTTAACTAGCTTTTCTAAAGGTGTTAGTTCTCTTTGGAACCTTCCCAGACTCGCTAGTGATTCAATAAGGTTCCGTCCACTCTTGGAGCTGCCTGTGCTTGTAGCCACCACCACTGCCTTTAACTACAGCTTGACATACAGAGATAGTGCATCATAATATTGCTTCTGTCCAGACCAGTGTTTGGCAAGAGCAAAAGCAGTTTAGAGAAAAAAAGTTTGCAGGTCTACAATTCAACTGCTGTTACCATGCATGGAAGACTTCACCAGTTCCTGCTGTTTCATTTGTATGTATTTGTATCCAGAGCTTGAGGCAGGTTTTTTTTTTTTAAGTTAATCAGCTATGGGAGAGGGACTGGATAGGGGAAGGAGGAGGAGGAGGAGATTGGATTTATACCCTGTCTTTCACTACCGGAAGGCATCTCAGGGTGGCTCACAATCTCCTTTCCCTTCCCCTCCCCACAACAGACACCCTGTGGGGAAGGTGGGGCTCAGAGAGCTCTTTGGAGAACTGCTCATGAGAGAACAGCTCTGAACAAACTTGTGGCTGACCCAAGGTCACACCAGTAGCTGCATGTGGAGGAGTGGGGAATCAAACCCTATTCTCCCAGATTAGAGTCCGCGCTCCTAAGCACTACACCAAACTGGCCATGTAGAGTTGCCAATTCTGGCTTGGGAAATTCCTAGGGATTTAGCGGTGGAGCCTGGAGAGGAAAGAGTTTGGGGAGGGAACTCAGAAGGGATGTGATGTCAGAGAGTCCCACTCTCTGAAGCTGATCTCCGTGGTCAGTTGCAATTTCTGGGGAATCTCCAGGCTTCACTTGGGAATTCTGAAGCCATGAGATTGTGCAAAGTGGAGCCAACCTTTCTCTGTGCCCCAGTCCTGATCCACCCTAAGCTGCTATTTTACCCATAGAGACCAAAGTTAAAGCATCATGCAGATACATGCGTGTTTTCTAAAATAGGGCTGATAACCTTCATGCGATGCCTGGAGATCTCCCAGAATTACAAGTGATTTCCAGACGACAGAGATCAGTTCCCCCGAAGTTAATAGTTGCTCTGGAGCATCACCAACACGATGCTTGTGGGTGCCATGCCATGCTCCCTCTAAGCTGTGGAGTCTTGTGAGCAAAAATTCTACTTTGTGAGCTGCTGGCTTTAAAGTTGTGAGTGAGTGATTTGGCTGCTGCATGAATTAGTTTGCTCTGGAGCCCTCCTTCCTGAGCTAAGACAAAAATGTGTGAGCCAGAGGTTAAAAAACTGTGAGCTAGCTCACACTAACTCAGCTTAGAGGGAACACTGGTGCCATGGTGCTCACCAACACCTTTCTTGGGGCCTGCCAGGTGTTTTTAGCAAGTGCACAGGGCCCAGTGGGGCTATTAGCCATTGGAGATTTAATTGGCCATGCAGATTTTAAAAAGCACTACTTCGGCAGCAGCTACCACCACAACACAGGGTATGACTGAAGGTAAGCTGTGGCAGCCATTTTGTGGCTGGCTTACGGTTGCCATTCCCCAGGTTCGGGTGGGGGATCATCTGGTTTGGGGGCTTCTGCCCCACCCACAAACTGCAACTTCCTCACACTATGTCCCCGACACTCTGGTTTTTTGAGCAAAACTCTACGGTTTGACCCCAGTTTTACCACAGAGTTTCACCCAAAAACCAGAGTGTTGCCCCTGATGTCGCCAATGTGATGATGTCACTTTCAGGTAACGTCAACATGCTGGGGATGTCCCCACCCACTTCTGGAATGCGTCCCAGATCCCCCTGCCGGCAAGACAAGGGGACCTGGCAACCCTAGGCTGGCTCCTCCTGCTGCAGCAGCAGCCATTTTGTGGTAGCCATTTTGTGGCTACACCTACCATGCTGTGTCAGAAATCCAAAGGTGCCCACAGGCTCAAAAAGGTAGGAAGCTCCTGCTTTGTATGGTGGACTCTCTAGCATTATACCCTGCTAAGTTCCTTCCCCCCGCCCCAAACTCCACCCTTGCCATTTGTTGTTGTTGTTCAGTCGCACAGTCGAGTCTGACTTTTCGCGACCCCATGGACCACGTCATGCCAGGCCCTTATGTCTTCCATCATGCTCCGGAGTTTGTTTAATTTCATGTTCGTTGCATCGATGACACTGTCTAACCCTCTCATCCTTTGCCGTCCCCTTCTTCTTTGACCTTCAATCTTTCCCAGCATCAGGGTCTTCTTCTCCAGTGAGTGCTCCCTTCTCATTGGGTGGCCAAAGCATTTGAGCTTCAGCTTCAGGATCTGGCCTTCCAGGGAGCAGTCAGGGCTGATTTCTTTTAGGATGGACTGATTCGATCTCCTTGCAGTCCAGGGGACTCTCAGGAGTCTTCTCCAGCACCATAATTCAAAAGCATCTATTCTTCGGTGCTCAGCCTTCCTTATGGTCCAACTCTCGCAGCCATACATTACTAGTGGGAATACCATTGCTTTGACCATATGGACTTTTTTTTGGCAATTCTCCAGGAATTTCCCAACCCAGAGTTGGCCACCCTACTCCCAAATAGTTGCTTGGAAGAAGATGCTGCCTCTGCCCTAGCGTAGCAAGGACCATCCCAGTTGAGATAGGTGCTGTTAACTTGAGTTTTGAAAAGAGGTGATCCAAATCTCTGATTGGCCACTCAGCCTGGTTCTGCATCTGGCATTCGCTCCACATTTTCTCGACACTGAGGAAAAGGTGCCGCTCAAAACCACATTCAAATACTCCGGGCCAACCCCGTACTGACTGCAAAGTCTCCCCTAAACAGCCATAAAATGACCATAAATCTATGCAGACAGTATCATAAAACCCGATGGTCAAAGAAAGTGAAAGCGGCATGCAATGCAGAAGGTGCCATAAAGTCCAATGATCAAAAGAAGTGAAAGCAGCATGCAATGCAGAGGGGAATTTGCTAAAATATGGGTTTGCTAAAACAACGGAGGGAAAAGCCATTGTAGAATCACCCTCCATCACAACCCACTTTAGCTGGATCAGCAGGCAGGACCCCCTAGTACAGCCTTGAATTTCCAAATCCAGAATTCAATTTGCTACAAAGTGTCACCTGCTCTCTCTGTTCTCACCCTCAATGGAGCATGTTGTGCCAAAAAGAAAGAAAAACTACCCTAGATGACAGTAAGAAATAAATAAATGAAAATCGGAAAGCCAGAAAGGATGTTGCCTTTTCTCTCTGGAGGACCTGCTTTCATAGAAAGGAGCCAATTTTTATAGAAACAAAAAGGCTGAATCGACTGGCTTTACTTCCAGGGGTACTGCAGCAATCCTCTGGGGGTTCCTTTGGAGAATGGGACATGTTAAATTGCACAATTAAAGCTACCTTTAAGTAGCATTTCCAACAATGCGAGGAACAAGTTCCCACCAGCCCAAATTTAGCTTTTCAATGTGCTCTTTACCTGTGAATTGTTGGCTTCCGGCACTGTGATTGTTTCATTTCCTTTCAGCTCTGGCTCACAGATTCGGCAGACATTGTTCCTGGTTTCCGCCTCTTCCTCCCAAGAGTAGCACCAACCCAATCTAGTGATAGAATGGAGGCTTTTGGCATCCTAGCCAGACATTCTTAAGCAATGACAAGATCTTTCTTGTGCTGTGCAAGAGAGAGTATCAAAGCAGGCAAGAAGCGCGCTGCCATGTCCCAAGAACAAGGAGATGGACTGGGATTGCCCTGAGTTTTCTGCAAAAGGTCTTGTCCTTCATAAAGTTAGGACAACAATATCCTTTCCTACTTGTTGGGTTTAGCAAGTTGAACAACGCTTCAGTAATTGTAGAGTTAACTTTGTTAGTCAACAGGAAGTCATGTGTGTTGACTGTAACCAATCTGTTATCAAGGGAGAAAAGCCCAGGGATCTTGTAGGAGGTCTTAGTTAAATGACCTGAACTTTAGCGTTGTGATTGGAAAACCAGTGTATTGACTATTTTGCATGTTGGGGTCTCTCCCGTATCTTTCTTTGTTTGGAAGACAGATGCCATTCTTCTAGCTGTAAACATGTAGGATGCAGAGTCCGTTGTTTGAAATCCCGTTTACCTTTTCCCTGTTAGTTCAAGTGAAGTAATTTTTCTTTTCAAACTTGGGCTGTGGTCACACACACGAAATAATCCACTTTCAATGCACTTTCCAACTGGATCTTGCCAGTTCACACAGTAAAAATCCAATAGGAAAGTGCAAAGCGGATAGAAAGTGGGTCATTTAGTGTGTGCGACTGCAGCCATACACATGGACTTTGACTCTTTTCCTCACACTGCAGACTTAATCTCTGCTAAAGGATATTTTTCTGAGAATCTCTTTCACCACTTGTATTTGGTTAAGAGAGCTGTGACTCTCAAAAGCTCATACCCTGAAAATCTTGTTGGTTTCTAAGGTGCCACTGGACTCAGAATTAGCTGATCGTCTTCCCTGTTATAATGGGAACATGGGAAGATCCTTCCAGGTTCCAAAAAGAAATGATTCCAGTTGCTTGTCAAGGAACTGGCTTTATTTTAGGGCTGCCACATACCATAGTTGTCAGTCCACGTGGTGGCAGTGGGGGTACTAAAAAAAATGCCTGGCAGCACCACCGGTGTGATGACATCACTTCCAGTGGAAATCCAGAAGGGACAATGGGTAGCTCTAGAAATTGTCCAGAAACTCTATGGTGATGTTGCCCCCCCACTATGTCACTACCCCCAATCCTCCCGTTGATTGCCAGTTGCCTGGCAACCCTCTTTTATTTGCATATGTATCACTTGGGCCTGGGGGCCCCAGGTGCAACTGTTCCAGCAGCCATCACATCACCACAGCATAACTTCTTTTTCCCACATAGGGTTACCAGCCTCCAGGACGGGCCTGGGGACCCACCAGAATTACAACTAATCTTCAGATGAGAGAGATCAATTCCCCGGGATAAAAAGGCTGCTTTGAAGGGTAGACTGTATGGCATTATACCCCACTGTGTTCCCTTCTTTCCCCAAACCCTGTCTTCCTCAGGTTCCACCCCCAAAAAAAATCTCTAAGAATTTCTCAACTTGGAGCTGGCAACCCTACTTCCTAGACACCACCAGGAGGCAGATTTGTAGCTCTTTACCCCTCATTCCCCTCCTTTTAAAGAATATTGGACTGGGGTCTTATTTTGTCAATTCCATCCACAAATCAATCTCCATTGCCTGGTCCAATGTATAGGGGTGAAGAATCCCTTACTGCAGACGACATATTTCCTGGGAGTCCTCTTGATAGGAGGATATCACTCTGGCATGCAGAGTGTGGCCACTAAAAGTTCTCAGACAGATGTCTTTCTCATCACCTATTACCACCTACTTGGAGATGCCTGGACTTGAACCTAGGACCTCCTGCATGCAAAGCATATGTTCTACCATTCAGCCATGAACCCTGCCTGCTCTTAAAGCCTGGGTGGCCAGTGCATACTGTTTCCATCATCCATACTGTTTCCATCAGCCATACTGTTTCCATCATCCCTTCTCCCTGCCCGCCATGTTTGTTTCAAGAAGGAGAAGAAGAATTTATCCAAAACCAAACAAAAATGTTGGACAAGAGCGTTCAAAAAAAAAACATAAAGTCACAGACGTACAAATGTAGGCTGCTCTTTTCTCTCAACGTTCGATAGAGAATCGAGCGTATCTGATGAACTTCTCTTCGTTCCTCACCCGGAAACAATCCCTTTGAGCCGACACAGTTCAAGTCAAACCAAAGAATCAGTGAGTCTCTTCCCCATTCCTAGTATCAGTCCAGTAATGGCCTCCTGGCAGCTCAAAGATATCGTTAACGCCGAAGCTATTTTTTTTTCCTGCTAGCAAAGCATTCTTTTCTGCTGGCATCTGAGAATTTATGAGCAATCTTATCCTCCCTGGCAGGAGTAGCCTGTGGACAGAGCTCTTCTGCAGTGGACCCTCATGCCCCCACACCCAAAATCTAAATAAGACCCACTTAATTTGTCTGCATGCTTGCCAAATTAATCCAGCGCGTTCACAGTGCCCGCAAATCGCAAGTTAATATTTGAGACCGTTGGCTGCCGTGGAGGAGTTTTCTCCCCCCCCCTTCCTCACTTCCACAATACATATTTTATTTCACCTGTTTTTATTTCCTGTCATTATTTTTTGTTATTTCAAGTTTTAGGGCTTTGTAATTAAGCCAGACGCTGCGACGGGTCGTGAGTTATTGCTGCGGGGAGTCACACGCCTAGTGGGCTGTTAAGCGCCAAACTGAAGGCCAAGCGCACCAGTCCTGGATTTACTGTGCCATAAACAATACCCTCGTGAGCCTTCCCAGGGAAGCAAACCCTAGTACAGAAAGCAAAGGATTTCTGCACAAAGGCTACAGATTTTCCTGCTCACGTTGTTAGAGCCTCAGTAGGAGGATCGGCTTTACACCGAGTCACCCCCATCGGTCCGTCTTGACCAACACTGCCTACCCCAAGGACATCCGTAAGGCCTGCAGACTTAAATCGGGTTTTATGATATTCTTTTCCATTTCTCTAGGAGTTTGGGAGGCCACCGGAACTTCCTCGCATACTGCTGTCATGCAGAACAGACCGGCATCAAAGTACGACAAAGAGCCAACTCAATGTTATGGAATGCAGCAGGACAGCAGAAGCAAATTTATATTCATTTGATCGTCTTAAACATTTCTACACTGCCTTTCCACCCAAAGTGAGCTGGACAACCAGGATAGCCCATTCTCATCAGATTTTGGAAGCTAAGCAGGGAGATGTTGGATGGGAGTTGTTCACTCTAAGCAGTTGTTGGATGGGAGATGTTCACTCTAAGCTGAGTTAGTGTGAGCTAGCTCACAGTTTTTTAGCCTCCAGCTCACACATTTTTGGTCTTAGCTCTGGAAGGATGGCTCCAGAGCAAACTAATTGATGCAGTAACCAAATCGCTCGCTCACAGCTTTAATGCCAGCAGCTCACAAAGTAGAATTTTTGCTCACAAGACTCCATGGCTTACAGGGAGCATTGGAGGCCACCAAGGAAGACCAGGGTTCAGTGGTAGAGCCTCTTCTTGGCATGTAGAAGGTCCCAGGTTCAATTCCCAGCATCTCCAGTAGGTGATATGAAAGATGTCTTCCTGAGACCCCAGGGAGAAAAAGAAGAGAACAGAAGAGATTGGATTTATACCCCACCCTTCTCTACCCAAAGGAGTCTCAAAGCAGTTTTTTTTTTTTAACTGCTCCAAAGGATAGAATTTTGTTAAATTTTTTACATATAACAAAACAATACAATACAACACAGACAAACAACACTTTCCACAAAACATAAATGGGGGTAATACATGTTCTTACTTAACATCTAACCTAAGCCTCATAGTAAACATTAAAATTACTAAAAATGAATATATCTCTTATCCATTCCTTCCCTTCCTTTAGGGTACATATTTATGCTACACCTTATATTTGCCCTCAACAATACCAGCCTATTCCAGCTATAAAACCATGTCCATGTATTCTGGAATGTGGAGTAAGGTAGTCCTTTCATCAATAACATCAGCTTGTCCATTTCTGCTGCTTCTAAAACTTTGTGAACATATTCTTGCTTCATAGGCGTCTGCGTGGTTTTCCAATATTTAGCATACAAAATTCTTGCTGCTGCAGTTAGATAAACAAGGCAGTTTACAATCTCCTTTTCCTTCCTCTCCCCACAACAGATGCCCTGTGAGGTAGGTGGGGCTAAGAGAGCTCTTTCGAGAACTGCCCTTGAGAGAACAGCTCTGAGAGAACTTGTGACTGACCCAAGGTCACACCAGCAGCTGCATGTGGAGGAGTGGGGAATCAAACCCCATTCTCCCAGATTAGAGCCCACACTCTTATCCACTACACCAAACTGGCTCTGACAACGCTGACATTTGTGGACGAATGGTCTGATTCTGTATAAGTCAGCTTCTTGTGTGTTCCTGTGTGTCCTCCCACCATCACCAGCTCCTTTTCTCCTTCCTTCCTCTGCCTTCTTCTCCTTCCCCACCACCATCACTGGCTGCCTTTGTCTCCCATCTAGGGTCCAGCAGGAGAGCTGTGGGCAGGGATCTGGCAGGTGCTGCAATGCCAGCTGCAGTGTCGTGTCACTTCCAATAAAGAAATGGAAGTCAAACTGGTAGCTCTAGGACTCACCAGAAACCCTATGGTGAAACCATAGCACTTCAAGCAACTCCCAGAGCCACCCTATGTCACTTCCGGTCTTTTACTGCCAGTGACATGATGCCACGCATGATGCTGCAGGATGTAAAAAATATTTTTCTCCTGCTGCGAGAGGCTACAGGAGGAGGGGGCAGGGCATCCCGTGTCCCCGTTGGTGGAGAATGGGACCCTTACTCCTATCCCCAGCTGTGGCAAGCATCCCGCTCACCCAAAGCAGAGCATAGTATGTGTAAAATTGCCCTTAGATAAATGGAATCTAACTGTACTCTCTCAATAACATAAGATGAGCCCTGCTGGATCAGACCAGTGGTCCATCTAGCCCAGCATCCTGCCTCACACAATGGCCAACCAGTTCCTCTGGAGGTCTAACAACAGGGCACAGAGGCCGAGGCCTTCCCCTGATAAAAACATCAGAAGAGCCCTGCTGAATCAGACCAGTGGTCCATCTAGTCCGGCATCCTATCTCACACAGAGCACTGCCAGTTCCTCTGGAAGGCCGAAAAAACAGGGCACAGAGGCCAAGGCCTTCCCCTGACGTTGCCTCCTGGCTCTGGGATTCAGAGGCTTAGTGCCTCTGAATGTGGAGGTTCCCCTCAGTCACCATAGCAAGCAGCTACTGAGTAGACTTATCCTCCACGAATCTAATTCCCTTTTAAAGCCGTCTGTGTCTGCAGCCCTCACTACATCCTCTGGCAGCCGATCCCACTTTTTAATCACTCGCTGCCTAAAGAACTATTCCGGCCTGGTATTTTTAGGAAATAAGACACCGAGTAACTCCCCCCGCCTCCTTCTATATAATACTACATCGATCGCTTAGCTGCAAAACAAAGAAAAAGGGAATTAAACACCTACCTGGGCTCTCACTGCCATATGGGAGTTCTAAACACCTGCGCAGACGCTAAAAAGCTAATTTCATAACTTCATAACTGCCTGTCAGATCGGCGGCACAGTGTGCACAGCGGGAGCGCCGGCGTTTCAATGGGATCTCGGTGTCTCATTCGAATGAATTACCCCACACTTCTTTATTAAAGAGGTAATGGGATTTCGGCGTGTTCCGACTCGCTCGCTCCCCATCCTGCACCCCCACAAACACACTTTTCTTTGCCGTACTGATCGCGATTTTCCCAACCCCCCCCCCCCAGTCCGTCCCCCCACAATTTAGCCACAGTGCAGGAAACCAACACGTCATTTCTGTTGTTATGAAGTTAGCATTCCTGTTTTATAGGCATGATGTATTTGGGCCAATCCATCTTCTGTCTCCGTAGTGTGTTTAGAAGCTGGCACTGATTAAATGCCCATAATCGAGAGCATTAATTTCCCCGTCAGTTGAAAAATCACCATTGTAAATTTTTTTCCTTGTCACTTTGTATACACCGCTGAATGATGTTCTAACCCTGGGTGTGTGCACGCGCGCGCGTTATTCATGCCAGGGTGGCTTGCAGACATGTGGGGTCTCGAGCTAGTAGGGAGGAGACTTCCAAGAAGGCAACCTGAATGGCGTGAGGCCTATATCGCTAGGGCTGTCAACCTCCGGGTGGTTAGCTAAAGATTGCAACTCATCTCCAAACTACAGAGATCAGTTCAGCTGGAGAAAATGGTTGCTTCGGAAGGTGGATTCTGTTAAGTATGAGCCTTAACAAGGCAGTGATTTCAACAAGTGATTTCAGCTTTATTTAACAGCAAACTAGACGATCAGACAACACACACACAACAGTGGAGCACGGCTCCCTTTTTAAATAATCTGGGCTGTCAAAGCCACACCCATAACTCAGTTAACATCCAATGATAACACAGGGATAAGGACCAATGAGGTCTGTTCCCTCCATAAGCATATTCACAGTTCTGATTGGCTATTTACAAGGTTTCACAGAAACTAACCAATGGGAATGTTGACTCTTATGATCCCTTTTGCTGACTCAAGCTTAACATAGAAATACATAGGACTGACTCAGAGTCAGAACATAACAGATTCTATGATATTATACCTCACTGAAATCCTTCCCCTCTCCGGACCCCGCCTTCCTTGGGTTTGGGATTACAAATGATCTTCAGACTGCAGCGATCGGTATGCATGGAGAAAATGGCTGCTTTGGAAGGTGGATTATATGGCTTTACACCTCATTCAAGCCCCTCCCCTCTCCAAACCACGCCCTCCTCAGGCTCCACCCCCAATATCTCAAGGTATGTCCCATTCCGGAGCTGGCCACCTAAGAATCGCCAGTTCCAAGCTGGAAATTCCTGGATAGGGCAGGGTTTACAGGGGGGAAGGAACTCTGCAGGGAAGTGATGCCACAGATTCCGCCCTCTGAAGCAGCCATTTTCTTCAGGGGAACTGATCTCTGTAGTCTGGACAGCAGTCATATTCTGGGAGCTTTCCAGGCCCGCACATGGAGGGTGGCAACTCTAAGCCTATTGCTGATCTTACAGGAGCAAAGCAAGGATCAATAGGATGCCTGAGGCTTAGAATTGCCAACCTCCAGATCAGGGATGCCAACCTCCAGGTGGAACCTGGGGATCCCCCAGACTGTCGAGATCAGTTCTAGGTTTGCCAGTTCCCAGGTTGGGGTGGGGGTTCCCCCAGTTTTTGGGGCTTCTCCCCACCCCCAAACAGCCACATCCTCATGTGACTTCCCTAACGTGATGACATCATCTGGAAATGACATCATCACGCCAGGGACGTTGTGTGGGGACACTCTGAGTTTAAGGGCAAAACTCTATGCTACCCTAGAATCTTGCCCTTAGACCAGAGCATCCCCACAGAACATCCCCAGTGTGATGACATCAGTTCCAGGTGACATCACATCAGAGACGTCCTGGAACACCCCCCAAATCCCCCCACCAGAGTGACGAGAGGAACCTGACAACCCTAATCAGTTCCCCTGGATAAAATGGCTACTTTGGATAATGGAGGCCCCGGTCACACAGGAGGATTTGCCCCGCGAAACAGACAGGTTGAGGGCGCATCAAACGGGCGCGATCATATGGCAACATCTGGGAAGCGTAGTGCACCCATCACCAACCCGTACTGTCAGCCGGAAGAAGTGGATTTAAAAAGTACCAGCAAAAGGGTAGTAGCAGCCGGAAAATGCGGGTCACAGGCGAGCGTCAGATCGCTGAAGCGGAGTTACTCCAGCGCATCTGGCACATGCATGCGTCCCGTTGCACCAGATGTGTTTTTTCCAAGCCTCCACAGTATGCAAAGAACCGTAAGAGTGCGCATGCGCAAGACCCTTTGATGTGCTTCAACATCGCCGTGTGATCGCTGGCTATCGGCATCTGCGTGGCATCTTGGGGACCCATCTGATCGCGCTACCGCACATCTTTTTGCTCCGGCTCTAATTTGCCTCCCTTCAGCGGCGCAGTATCCCGCTCGTCTGACTGGGACCAGAATTTATGGCATTATACCGTACTAAGGTCCCCTCCATTCCCCAAACCCTGACCTCCCCAAGCTCCACCCTGTGTGCATGCACACAAAAGCTCATGCCTTGAATAAAACTTTGTTGGTCTTTAAGGTGCCCCTGGACTCAAACTTTGTTCTACTCCTTCAGACCACCACGGCTACCCACCTGGATCTATTGTCATGATCGTCTATACCACGTTTATGGAGTCTTAGCTTATGCAGCTGTAGGGTTGCTGGTCCCCCGTCCCGTCCCCCCAGCCACCAGCTGGGTAGGGTAGAGTTGCTAGATTCAGGTTGGGAAATTCCTGGAGATTTGGGGATGGAGCCTGGGGAGGACAGGGACCTCAGTGGGGCACAATGCCCACAGAGTCCACCCTCCAAAGCATCCATTTCCTCCAGGGGAACTGACCTCTGTAGTCTGGAGATCCCCAGGTCTCACCTGCAGGCTGGCATCCCTATGCAGCAATTAATATAACCTAAAGCAAGTGATTGGCCCGGAAAGGAAACTGAGTCTGTCCTCATCTGAAATCAAACCATCACCACCCTTCCTTTTCTGTTCCCTCTTTGAGCGCTCACTTAGGTAATACAGAACAACCACTTTTCCGGGGGGGGGGATGTGACTCCAGCAAAGGCATGAGGGTCCATCAGATCAGCTGGTTTTAACTGACTATCACAGAGGCTGAGGAAACTCATGTTTCTCTGTGTTATGTATTGCTATACACAGAGCTATTTTTGGGCAGGAACGCACAGGAATGGAGTTCTGGTTGGCTCCTGAGTTGGCCATACCCAGCAGGAACTCATTAGCATAATAGGCCACACCCAACAGCAGAAACGCATTAGGATTGGCTACATGAGGGGTGTGTGGCCTAACATGCAAAGGAGTTCCTGCTCCAAAAAAAGCCCTGGGTTTTGACAACAAACAAGGTAAACAGCATAAGAAGCAAAAGGTGGGTGTGGCTGGATGACCACACTTCTCGTAGCATGGGGTGTGGCCTAATATGCTAATGTGCTGTGCTGTCAGGGCGTGGCCTAATATGCTAATGAGTTTCTGCCATCGGGTGTGGCCTATTATGCTAATGAGTTCCTGCTGGGCTTTTTCTACAAAAAAAGCCATGATGATGTCACTTCCGGTGGCACCCACCCCTCTCCCTGTTGCTGTGGGAGCAGGTTCAGCAGGTTCCTGTAGGATTGCCAGTCTTTAGGTGAGGCCTGATGATCTTCCAGAATTACAACTGATCTCCAGGCAACAGAAATCAGAAAATGGCTGCTTCTGAGGGTGGACTCTATGCTATTTTACCAACTCTAAGGACCCCCTCAGCTCCCTGAGCCCTGTCTTCCTCAGGCTCCACCCCCCAAATCTCCAGGTGTTTCCCATCCCAGAGCCAACAATCGTTCCCTAAAAGGTGATATACATTGGCCAGAGGATGTGGATGGAAAGCTTGTTCGCCAGGCCTTTAGAAGGGATTTGAACCACAGGCAGGGCTATTTTTGGGCAGGAACGCACAGGAACAGAGTTCCGGCTGGCTCCCAAGTTGGCCACGCTCAGCAGGATCTCATTAGCATAATAAGCCATACCCAACCGCAGAAATGCATTAGGATTGACTATATTAGGGGTGTGTGGCCTAACATGCAAAGGAGTTCCTGCTCCAAAAAAAGCCCTGGGTTTTGACAATAAACAAGGTAAACGGAATATGAAGCAAAAGGTAGGTGTGGCTGGATAACCACACTTCTAGTAACATGTTGGTGGGGCCTAGTATGCTAATGAGCTATGTTGTCATGGGTGTGGCCTAATATGCCAATAAGTTTCTGCTGGTGGGTGTGACCTATTATGCTAATGAGTTCCTGCTGGGCTTTTTCTACAAAAGAAGCCCTGACCACAGGTATCGGGTGGGGGAGAGATCTGGGGTTTGCTATTTTATTTTGAACTGAAAGTGTTTCTGACTGTTATTGTGCATCACCTTGACCTGTGAGGAAAAGTGGGATATAAACATTTTGGTGATAAATAAATATCAAAGAAATTCTAAAATACAGGCCTGGTTCAGTTTGAGTGCCTACCATGATTCCGATTAACAGAAGTTGTAAGAGGCGGGCAGCCCATTCATGGCCTTTCAGCTCCGTGTCTAGCTGTTCTCTGAGATATTTGAGAAGCAAAGTGTGACAGTGACCACTGAATAAAAAAATCTTCTGTATTTCCAAGTCGGAAAGCGAGCGCGCTTTGAATCTGAATATTCGAAGGCACCGAACCGTGACTCTGCAAACCATTCATTTCGCATCTCACACTTCATTTTCCGTACTGTCAGATTTGCTAGAGATGTGAATTGCTTCCCACCACCCCTTCTTACGACGATTCTTTCATAGTTTTTCAAAGGCTCAAAGGCTTTCAACATTAAAGCGCCGCCGCCGTGGTGACCTTCAAAGATTTGTATACCTGCGTCACAAGTCAAGA
Source organism: Gekko gecko (assembly GCA_029375565.1). Lineage (NCBI taxonomy): Eukaryota > Metazoa > Chordata > Lepidosauria > Squamata > Gekkonidae > Gekko > Gekko gecko. The sequence continues at coordinate 226,470,192 of JAPDNY010000003.1, forward strand.
CATGTGAGGGGGGGTTTTCCTCCCCTGATTGTCAGGGCTCCAAACATAGCCCGAAGAATGAAGGCAGAAATCAATCTGCCACTTATCGCTGGCAACAAAGGTCCTACTGTCAGAACCTTGCTGACACCTGAATCTCGGGGCAGGATGAAAGCCAGCCGGTTCGCTCTTCTCATCATGATGCTGCAGGGCCACACGAGCGAGAACTTGTTTCTTCGGAGAATGAAGCCGATCTGACCTGATGTCACCCACCGAGTTAAGAATTAAGTGCCAAAAATGTAGAGTGTTGTAGAGCACAGCAAGCGCCTGCCCTCCCTTCGAACACTGATCTTAATTATCTGAAGAAGTGAGCCGTGACTCATGAAAGCTCATCCCCTGCCACAAATTTTGTTAGTCTTTAAGGGGCTACTGGACTCTTGCTCTTTTCTACTGCCAGTTTGGTGTAGTGATTAGGAGCGCAGACTCTAATCTGGGAGAACCGGGTTTAACATAAGAGAACATAAGAACATAAGAGAAGCCAATGTTGAATCAGGCCAATGGCCCATCTAGTCCAACACTCTGTCACACAGCAGCCAAAATATACCAGGTGCCATCAGGAGGTCCAGCAGTGGGGCCAGGACACTAGAAGCCCTCCCACTGCTGCCCCCCCCAGCACCAAGAACAGAGTGCATCACCTGCCCCAGACTGAGAGTTCCCATCTATACCCTGTGGCTAATAGCCACTGATGGACTTCTGCTCCATGTGCTTATCTAATTCCCTCTTGAAACTGTCCATGCTTGCAGCTGCCACCACCTCCTGTGGCAGTGAATTCCATATGTTAATCACTCTTTGGGTGAAGAAGTACTTCCTTTTATCTGTTCTAACCCGACTGCTCAGCAATTTCATGGAGTGCCCACGAGTTCTTGTATTGTGAGAAAGGGAGAAAAGGACTTCTTTCTCAACCTGCTCAATCCCATTCATAACCTTATAAACCTCAATCATGTCACCCCTCAGCCGTTGTTTCTCCAAGCTAAAGAGCCCCAAGCATTTTAACCTTTCTTTATAGGGAAGGTGTTCCAACCCTTTTATCATTCTAGTTGCCCTTCTCTGCACTTTTTCCAATGCTATAATATCTTTTTTGAGATGTGGTGACCAGAACTGTACACAGTATTCCAAATGAACACAGTATTCCAAATGAGGAGTTTGATTCCCGCTCCTCCACATGCAGCTGCTGGTGTGACCTTGGGTCAGTCACAAATTCTTTCAGAGCTGCTCTCTAAAGGGCAATTCTCGAGAGAGCTCTCTCAGCCCCACCTACCTCACAGGGTGTCTGTTGTGAGGAGGGGAAGGGAAAGGAGATAGTAAGCCGCTCTGAGACGCCTTTGGGTAGTGAAGGGTGGGGTATAAATCCAATCTCCTCTCTTCTCTTCTGCTACAGACAAACTAACACAGCTACTCATCTTGATCTGATCCTAATTAAGGACTGATCATGCTCCACAGACCAGCTATTTTGGAGTCGCCATGTTGTGACTCATCTCCAGAACTCTCTGGAAACTGCCCCCCCAGGTCTTGCAGTTCTTGAATTTACCAGAACTGGGATCTGAAGAGGATGACTTTGAAGATCTCCTTGGAAAGAAGGAGGCAGGGACCCAGCGTCATTTCTCTGGGTCCGGGACAAACTGATAATAGGAGGCTTCTAGCAGGCCATCCCCTGACTCCTGCTGCTTCTTGGTAAGTTGGAAGGGGGGAATAAGGGGGAAATCACCACTGTATCAATGGTGTGACATCATTTCCAGGTTGCACCCGGAAGTAGCATCACACCACTCTAGGATTCAACAGAAACTCTGTGATAAACCATTGTTTTCACTGATTCCTAGATCGGTGTGAAACCGCTTCGGGGTTTGACTTGGAAATGATGCCACGTCATCAACATGACGGTGCTCCCCTTGCCTCCATCCCCTCAGCTTCCTTCCACATCCCAGCCCTAATCCTAACCCATCCCATCCACACAATTTCACAAGTCATGACATCTGTTTTATTTTGGAAACAGCAGAGATCCTAAAAAGATAAATATTGATCCTGATTTCTATCTCCATCAGGTTCTTAGTATCCCTTCCATCAAAGCCAGTTTGGTGTAGTGGTTAGGAGCATGGACTGTAATCTGAGAGAACCAGGTTTGATTCCCCACTCCTCCACATGCAGCTTGGGTCAGTCACAAGTTCTTTCAGAACTGTTCTCTCAAGTGCAGAGAGCTCCCTCAGCCCCACCCACCTCACAGAGTGTCTTTTGTTGAGAGTGGAAGGGAAAGAGATTGTAAGCCACTCTGAGACTCCTTCATGTAGTGAAGGGTGGGGTATAAATCCAATTTCTTCTTCTTCTTCTTCTTCTTCTTCTTCTTCTTCTTCTTCTTCCTCCTCCTCCTCTTCTTCTTGTAGCACTTCATCACCATCAGTGCAATCCTAAGGAGAGTTAAGCCCTTCTATGCCACTGACTTCGGTGGATTTCGAAAGGTACAGCTCTGCTTAGGGTTGCATTTCTAGTTGCCGATCTTTGGTACTGGCAGCATGTGAGACATCGGTCTGGGTTTCAATCATGGTTCTGTCTCGTTCAGTATGGCACACACCAAAGCCTGCCGCTCTCTAGAACATCAAGCAGAGATTCTTCATAGACCTGTTTCCTTTTTTAGCCAGAGATGCTAGGGAGTGATCCTGGGACTCTGTGCATGAATGGCATGTGCTGTACCACTGAGTTGTGCTCCTGAAGGGGGTGTTGTTTGACTATAACCGCACACTGTTGACTATTGCACAAGACTGGGACAATAGCAATCATTTGCAATTGTGCAATACGCTGGAGTGATAGCAATCGTATTGCAATCACTGGCAATACAGCAACATCCCCTGCAATAAGGGGATGCAGCTTTTGCATCCAGTCTGTTCTACTTTATTCGGCTACTGATGAGGCATGAGCGAAAATTCTCGTGCTCATTTCTTGGTGTTAGTCATTGGTATTTTTGTTAGTGGTTTTGATCCCATGTCTGTCATGCTTAAAGTATCAGATTAGGAACCAGGACCCCAATTTCAAATCACCACTCTGCCATGGAAAGCTGCTGGGCGACCTTGGGCTGATCTCACCCTCTCAGCATAGCCTACCACACAGGGTTGTTGTGAAGATAAATGGAAGAGAGGAGAACAATGTAAGTTGCTTTGGGTCCCCATTGGGGTGGGGGAAAGGCAGGGTATAAACAAAGTGAGTAAATCAGTAAATAAATAAGTAATACCACCCTGACCTGGATAGCCCAGGCAAGCCCGATCTCGTCAGATCCCAGAAGTTAAGTGGGGTCAACTCTGGGAAGTACTTGGATAGGAGACTTCCATGAAATACCAGAGGCAGGAGACGGGGGGCAGGCTTTATTTTTTATATACAAAGTTTTATTAGTTTATATATAGAAGGGGGAGGGGAAGAAGAGAAAAGAAAGAGTACAGATATATAGATATAGATATAGATATAGATATAGATATAGATATAGATATAGATATAGATATAGATATAGATATAGATATAAAAAAGGTAAAGGTTCCCTTGCTCGAAAGCCAGTCGAATCCGACTCTGGGGTTGCGGTGCTCATCTCCGTTTCAAAGCCGAAGAGCCAGCGCTGTCCGAAGACGTTTCCGTGGTCATGTGGCCGGCATGACTAAACACCAAGGTGCACGGAACGCTGTTACCTTCCCACCAAAGTGGTACCTATTTATCTACTTGCAATTTCTTGCTTTCGAACTGCTAGGTTGGCAGGAGCTGGAACTAGAGACAGGAGCTCACCCTGTCATGCGGCACCCGGGTCTCGAACTGCTGAACTACTGACCTTCCACAGCCTGCAGTTCAGCGTCTTAACCACTTCAGCCACCGCAGTCCCTAGATATAGATATAGATATGCCAATTTAACATTCTGCCACCACTCCTGAGTACCGTCCAGGCCTCCAGTAGGCAGTGTTCCCTCTATGCTGAGTTAGTGTGAGCTAGCTCACAGGTTTTTAGCCTCTAGCTCACACGTTTTTGTCTTAGCTCAGGAAGGAGGGCTCCAGAGCAAACTAATTTATGCAGCAGCCCAATCGCTCGCTCACAACTTTAAGGCCAGTAGCTCACAAAGTAGAATTTTTGCTCACAAGACCACAGTTTAGAGGGAACATTGCCAGTAGGGGTCACTCATCAGTGGTTACCATGACTTCCAGGTGCCCACACACATACACACACATGAAAAATACAAAACTAAATATATAATGCCAGTGTGCTGCGTTCCTGAAGGAGTTACTGTTTGACTGCATCTACGTATGGGTATGGATGGGTTCATTTGTAATGCACACATATTTTGAAGAGTTTTTAGAGAACCAGTGTAGTGTAGTGGTTAAGTGCACAGACTCTAATCTGGGAGAACTGGGTTTGATTCCCCATTCCTCCACTTGCAGCTGCTGGATGACGCTGGGTAAGTCATAGTTCTGGCAGAGCTGTTCTCTCAAGGGCAGTTCCCTCAGAGCTCTCTCAGCCCCGCCTACCTCACAGGGTGTCTGTTGTGGGGAGGGGAAGGGAAAGGAGTTTGTAAGCCACTCTGAGACTCCGAGTGAAGGGCAGGGTATAAATCCAATCTCTTCTTCTGCTGCTGCTCTTCTTCTACTATGTTTATTGTGCAAAAGACATCCTTCACACATAAAATAAATGCATCGTATATAATGCTGATCTGTTGGTGGGAAAATTCAGTTGAGAAATGCAAACTTTTCATCAGGAGGGGGAAATGGTGCTAAAATACAGAGCAATTGGCTCGTTTGCACAAGAGAGATCAAAAGAGGGATTTGGAAGTCAAGACATGGGAACTTCACAATCTTCCTGATTGCAATTCGGGGCCTGGGTGTGGACTGGGTGACTTTTCTTTCCATCAAGCTTTGCAATTCTCCGAGGGCTTCAGCAGCAGAAGCCTTTCAACAGTGTGCAAAAAACAGCAGCTCAACAGGCAGAGCCGCAACAGTCTCCGACCGCTTTCCTGAATTAAAACCAAAAGGCCCTTTTCATTTCCCTTGCCTAGAAGCAGAAATAAATGTTCTCCAGATATTAAGCTATTTGTTTTCCATGTCAAAGCCAGGAAGGCGGTGACATCCTGGTATCGACAATCAGCTGAAAAGTCCAAACTGGCGAGTCGTCATCACGCACAAGTGCATAATGCCACCTTCTGGCTATATTTGAAGATACAATAGTAACAGAGTTAGCGCTGATCCCCTGGAGCTGGGGGGGGCGAGCAGAGGGATATATATCACTGGCTTGTGGAAGTCAAATTTCGTTTGCTGACTTAATCCCAGAGCCAAAATTAATCAGACATCTGAGCTAACTGGATCAGGAGACGCGATAAATTATGTCACCTCTGTCCCAACAGCGGCATTAGCACTGCAAAAGGAGGTGGGGCCTTTTGTGATGATTAATCACAGTTTAACTTGCCTAGAGGACCTATGAAGCTTCCCGCTGACTGGCAGCGTGAGCCCCATTTTGCATTAAGCGGTAGGAAAACTTGCCTTCAGACATGATTGATTGGGCACGTCTGGAGGAGACGGATGTGATGCGCTGGCCAAGCACTCTCTGACTGGCACTTAGGGTACCCTTACCATTGTGCCACAACATCACCTACTCCTAGGAATGCCAGCCTCCAAATGCGACCAGGGGATCTCGTAGAATTACAGCTCATCTCCTGACTACAAAGATCAGTTCTCCTGGAGAAAATGGATGCTTTGGAGGATAGACTCTATGGCATTGTACCCCACTGAGTTCCCTGTCCTCCCTGGGTGTCAGACCCCCCAGTCCAGTTGCACTCAACAATTCTCTATAGGCAGTGAATGTTTATTGAGTTATATGCAAGTTCCAGAAAGTCACTTGTGTTCGAACTAAAGACTTTTGGTGGGCGCAATCATATTATAGGAAATTCAGGCAGATCCCATCCATCCCCCAGGCACACGTCACAGCCAAACTCTGCCTGATTGCCATGCCAACCAGGAAAGATATATGTCCTGGTAATCTAGAGCCCAAGAGGGCACAAGAATGGGTTCAAGGCCACCTTCCCCTGGGAAAGCAAAAGAGGAGGGAAAGGGTTTTGACCAATGCTCCCTCTAATCTGTGGAGTCTTGTGAGCAAAAATGGAAGCCGGACTCTTCGTTAAACTGTTGATACTGTTGGACTGTGAATCGCTGGAAAACTATTGACACTGTTGGACTGTAAACCGTTGGTCTGTAATACTAGATGTTCTACAAATGTATGTCTATTTGCACACTTGATGTGTTTACTATTCTAATATATACTTTTTGCATATGATAGCGGCTTCCCCAGTTGGTGGGTTTTTTGATTCATATATACTGGGAGGTTTCTGCTGTGTTGTTATTTGCGCTAGATAAAGGCACAAAGGGAAACTGAAATAGCTTTCTTATTGCTGTACTTACTAAAGATTTATTGTGACGTGAAGTTTTTGTGAACTAGAAGCTGCTTCGTCAGAGGTAAGCAGTACATAGGGTTGCCGGGTCTTACCTGGATCCTGGTAGGGGGCTCCAGCCCGGGTCCTGGACACCAGAGAGTTTCTACCAAAATGCTAATGCGTACCCCTCTCGACATGCCCGGCGCAATGGCGCCACCTCCAGGTGATGCTATCGCACCGGCTACATTGGGCACAACAGGGCTCTTTGGGAGTGGGGCTCCCCTACCTGCCATATGGCCAGCGGCAAATTGGGAGGCTGGAAAGTGGGGGGAAACCCACCCCTATTGGGGGGTTGGCAACCCTTGAAGTATATCCTATATTGGAAGACGTAAATATGCATGCATAAATATAAGATTGCAAAATTAGACACATAGCTATAGAGAGCGACACCGAGAGGCACGGGTTCTGCAAATGGAGTAGGTGAGGAGGAGGTTTTTGGCAGGCACAATTTGTCTGGAAAGGGGGGGGGGAGCGGCTCCTGCTTCTTCGACACTAGGGGTCCCCAAACTTATGGAGCCCGTGGGCACATTGGACATTCTGACACAGGAGGGTATGCACAGTCACAAAAGGGATGCCACAAAATGGCTGCCACAGGATGGAGCAAGCTACAAAATGGCTGCTGTGACTTACTTCCTGTCGCACAGTGAACTGTCTCGGGCTGTGGTAGCAGCTGCCACCAAAGCCACATTTTAAAAATTCTGGACAGACAATCTACTCTACAGCAGCCAGTTAGAAGCCCGGCTGGGCAAAAGCCCCACCACCTCCCCTCCACTTTCCAAAAACACTTGGCAGGAGCCAGGAAAGGTGTCCGCAGGCACCATGATGCTCACAGGCATCACAATGGGGACCCACGTTTTACACAATCATGAAGGCTTGTTAAGATACAAGGGGGCTGCCCTGACTGCTGTGCTCACAATATTTAACAGTAGTTTGACTGCAGAGAGCCAGTTTGGTGTAGTGGTTAGGAGTGAGGACTCTAATCTGGGAGAACAGGGTTTGATTCCCCACTCCTCCACATGCAGTTGCTGGTGTGACCTTGGGTCAGTCACAAGTTCTCTCAGAGCTGTTCTTTCAAGGGTAGTTCTTGAGAGAGCTCTCTCAGCCCCACCTGCCTCACAGGGTGTCAGTCGTGGGGGGGGGAGGGAAGGAGATTGTAAGCCACTCTGAGACTCCTTCAGGTAGTGAAGGGTGGGGTATAAATCCAATCTCTTTTTCTCCTCCTCCTCCTCCTCCTTCTTCTACTTCTTCTCCTCCTTTTTCTGTCACACACAGACTTTCTCCCCCGTGGGGACCCAAAGCAGCTCCATTGTTCTCTTGTTATCTGCTTTATCCTCACAACAATCCTGTGAGGTAAGTCTGGCTGAGAATGTGTCACCCAACAACCTTCCACGGCAGATTGGCAATCTGTGTATTAGGCTGCGATCACACACACCTTTAGATCCAACATAGTTGCAAATCGCTGACAGATCTAAAGGGCGCAATCAGACAGCAACATCTGGGAAGTGTCCTGCAGTCATCAACAACCCATCCTGCTCTGCCACAGAAGCGGAGTTAAAAGGCACCAGGGAAAGACACCAGGTTTTAACAGGCCAAGGATGGACTTTTCCCTGTCTGATAGTGCAAGCACGCTCTCATGTCGTCAGGATGGTGTGATCATGCCATCCTGGCTTGGTGCCATTTCCCGCCCCCCCCCCCCGCCCTTTGCAGTATGCTTATCATCACATACTCCATAGGGAGCCCTCAGTGTGGAGGTGCAATTCCTCATTTAAGTGTATGGGAAACAAAAGCCCAAAAAAACCTTGAGTTACCCACAGTTGCATCTGATCACACAGTGACGGGCTGAACCCACAGCTTGAAAGGGCTGTGTGATCTCACAACTGTGTGTTAAATTCCTCCAGAGGAGATAGCCTCACTTCCCCTCCACTTCAACTGGCATGTGTGACCACAGCCTAAGAGACATATAGCAAGTTGCTTAAAAACTCTCTTATTACATATTACCTGTTGTGATGATATTCTGGTCCAGGATTTTCTGATTTCCTTCATTTGGCACCATCATCCTTCTGGGGTTGGGGGCCAGTTTCCAAACCCGCACCACTATTTTCTGGTGAGTTATGCCGGCCAAAGCACAGACCCTTTGCTTTCATTGTAAGTGGCACACAGAGATTGTCTGGAGATCACCTGGGCCAAGATATTCCCACACCTTTCATTTTTGGCTCTGGAACTCCCACAATCATCCTGAAGCTGGTGGCCAGTTTTTAATCTCCTAGCTTTATTTCCCGGTGAGTTATGCCTGCCACAAATGGATAGACGGACAGAAAGGCCGATGCTTTTATCAGTAAAGATTCATGATAATAGCAAGTCAAGTGATTTGTTTTGTTATTATATTTGGGTTGGATCAGGGTCATATGGAGGGGACACATGGAATCTTGGTCTGGTGGCCCACAGTGGCTCTCGGGAGCCCTGCTCAGCTCTATCCACCCCACGTATAATTTTATAAACCTCTATCATGCCCCCTTTTAGTCATATTGGAGATGGGTGCACTCAGGCCCATAGGCAGCAGGGGCACTGTAGGCAGTGCCCCCTATCAAATCTTCAGCACCCCCACCCCCAATGTCCCCATTTATTCTGAAAAAAATTAGTTTAAATAGCTCCATTCTGCTGGGGGATGTGAACAGCCAGCAGGAGATGTGAGAGAGAGAGTGTTAAGTATGTGACTTAACAAGAGAGTGATTTCAGCAGTGATTTCAGCTTTATTTAACAGCAACCAGACGGTCAGTCAACACACAACAAACAGTGGAGCACAGCTCCCTTTTTAAACAGTGCGGGCTACCAAAACCACGCCCCTACTCAAGTTAACATCCAATAACATTAGAGAGATAAAGACCAATAAGGCTTGTTCCCTCCATAACTATTATACAGTTTCTGATTGGTTAAAGCAGAAAGCAAAGCCTCCAATAGGACTGTCGAGGCTTACAATCCCTTGTCCTGACTTTAAGCTTAATGTAGGAATTAATACAGTCAGTCCACTAGTCAGGACATAACAGAGAGCAAGGCAAGCTGCCCGAGGAGAGAGGAGACCAGGCAAGGAAGGCCTGGGGAGAAGTGAGTTCGAGTGAGGCAGGAGCAGTGTTGGGGGCGATGCAGCTCTGGAGGCACCAGAAGCTGGGTGAGGCAGAGGAAGGCACTACTGAACCTTGAAAGAGGAGGGGGAATGGATCAGAAAGCTCCAGAAATGGATGGCCAGGAGGGAGGCTGGTGTGTGGTGTTGTGTGAGTGGCGCCACAGGGGGCGGGAGACAAGGAGATACGCGTCCCAGACACATTAATTAATTTAATTTAATTAGCACCCCCAGAGCCCCTCCGTACACACAGAAGTCCTGGCTATAGGGCTGCTGGCACAATGGCTGTTTTGCCCACAAGCTCTGGTTTGATTTTGCTTCACCTTTACGAGACTTAATCTGGCGATTCATTATTTTCACACCTTTTTTTCTGTTTCCTCGCACTGACTTCATCCCATAAAACGTCTGCAGTTTTCAACATTATCGCAGCATCAATAAATCATTAGACATGGATTCCATTACAAATGAGATATGCGGTGTGTATAAATTGCACATAAAAACTGTCCATCATGCATACACAATATGAATGAAGCACAAAAATTGACAGGGGGGGGGAAACCCAGAAAACAGAAATCATGGACCAAAGGATATAATCCAATATTAAAAAAGAAATGAAATTGGGAACGATTTTTCATCTGTGATGCGAGGAACTACCTTATACAGAATCAAACCTGTCCAGTGCTATCTATTCTGGACAACAGACCCCCTTCCCAAGAAAGAAAGCTTTTCTAATCCTGTTGCCCGAGACCCTTTCAGTGGAAATGCCAAGATCTTTGGAGACCAGCCTTGGCTCGGTGGTGGAGTATTTGGTTTGCATGAGGAAGGTCCCAGATTCAAACTGTGGCATCTCCCGTTAGAAGGACCAGGTTTTTATGTATCGAGAGTCAGGAGATGATAAACCATAACAAGGCTTTTATTCCAAACATTACTCGGCTCTGAACTGAACTGAACTGAACTGAACTGACAACACCCAAACTTCTACGATTCCAACAGTGAACTATATACAATGTAACTATATACAGACGGTCTGATTGGACCTAAGCATACCTCTTTGATAGGTTACCTTGGGTGGCATTATCAGTCAGCCAATCAGAACGAGGGGATTAGGATACCAGAGGCAATCCACAACCAACACAATATATAATAAACCCAGAACATAACACAGGTGATGTGAAAGGCCTCCTGAGAGCTTTACAATATGAGGTACAGCATCTTGCCATAATAATAAAGTACAGCTCCAGCTTCCAAAGGAACTTGAGAACAACCATTCCTGGCAAGTGTGTGGCTGGGGAAGAAGCCGGTGGCTGTGACTATGCTGTGGACAATGAAACACAGACACTAACTATTCTCTACATCGGCCCCAGTCACATGAGAGGAGTTGCCATGCAAGAGGGACGGATTGGGGGCGCATCAAGTGGGCGCAATCATACTGCAACATCTGGGAAGAGGAGCGCACCTGTCCTCGATCTGTCCCGTCCCGGCAAAACCGTGCATCAAAAAGGTAGCACCAAAATAGTACTACCTACCGGTTGATGCGCAGAAGGGTCGGGCGTCTGATCGCCTCCGCACCCCTCTCCGTGTAGCTTCCCATAAGAACATAAGAGAAGCCAATGTTGAATCAGGCCAATGGCCCATCTAGTCCAACACTCTGTCACACAGCGGCCAAAATATACCAGGTGCCATCAGGAGGTCCAGCAGTGGGGCCAGGACACCAGAAGCCCTCCCACTGCTGCCCCCTCCAGCACCAAGAATAGAGTGCATCACCTGCCCCAGACTGAGAGTTCCCATCTATACCCTGTGGCTAATAGCCACTGATGGACCTCTACTCCATATGTTTATCTAATTCCCTCTTGAAACTCTCCATGCTTGTAGCTGCCACCACCTCCTGTGGCAGTGAATTCCATATGTTAATCACTCTTTGGGTGAAGAAGTATTTCCTTTTATCTGTTCTAACCCGACTGCTCAGCAATTTCATGGAGTGCCCACGAGTTCTTGTATTGTGAGAAAGGGAGAAAAGTACTTCTTTCTCAACCTGCTCAATCCCATGCATAATCTTATAAACCTCGATCATGTCACCGCTCAGACGTCATTTCTCCAAGCTAAAGAGCCCCAAGCGCTTTAACCTTTCTTCATAGGGAAGGTGTTCCAACCCTTTTATCATTCTAGTTGCCCTTCTCTGCACTTTTTCCAATGCTATAATATCCTTTTTGAGATGTGGTGACCAGAACTGTACACAGTTCCCAGGCCCTGTTGAACTGCGCATGCCCGGGCATGTGCAGCAGGCTCACCTCATTCCCCTGTCCATGGCTTCCTCCCGGCATCTGATCATGCCGGCGAGCAACTGTGTGGCAGCTCGGGGGATTTATCTGATCCCACCGCCGTGCATCTCTTTTGATGCGGCTCTAAAAAGCCGCACTTCAGCCACACCTTTTCCCCCAGGGTGACCGGGGCCATCAACTGCACTAAACTGAAGCATATCAAGCAAGCACCTTATGCAACTTAAGGTGATGGAGCCTTTGAAGAACCTAACTTACAGCATGGACTGTGATGCTCTCCAGGCTGATGAAACCTCTTTGCCAAGAAGCATGGCCAGCGCTACAAACTGTACCAAGGATTTTGTGGCTGTTTGTGGCTTGACACGACCGGACAAGATGGTTACGGGACTGGACCAAATTGATGTTATTAAACTGATTTGCCTGAGATGTTTCCCTTCCTGCAAAGAGCAAGTTCTGGTGGCCTCTGGAGAGATGGAGATCTTGTCATATTGAGGAGCAAGAAGGGAGGTCAGGGTGGGTCGGGCTCAGTGTTCCCTCTAAGCTGAGTTAGTGTGAGCTAGCTCACAGTTTTTTAGGCTCCGGCTCACACATTTTTGTCTTAGCTCAGGAAGGACAGCTCCAAAGCGAACTGATTTATGCAGGAGCCAAATGGCTCGCTCACAACTTTAATGCCAATAGCTCACCAAATAGAATTTTTGCTCACAAGACCCCACAGCTTAGAGGGAACATTGGTCGGGCTGATTGTATTGATCTGTTGCAACTGGTTTATGCTGTATTTAGTGAATTATCTGTTGTAACTGGGAACTTGATAACAGAAGATCGCCATCGTTTAGTATAGTTCTGCGTTGTATATTTATATCATTCAAATGTGATTTTGTTTTAATATCGGTGTTTCAATGTAAATTTATATATTGGCTTTTGCTCAACAATGGAAAGCGGAGAAGGTGCCAGATATACAAGACTGGTTAAGGAAACTGCTGTTTTTAGCTGAAATGGACAAAATGACGAAAAAACTAAATGGACAAATGGCAGAACAATATCTAAAAGACTGGGAAGGCCTGAAATTCTACATGGAAACTGAATATAGAATGAAAGGGGAAATGTACAATCTTGATTCGTATTGACATTGAATGAGAAAGGAAACAAATACCGGATTGTACTGTACCTTTTGGAAACTTGGTTTGAAAGAGTCAGGTTTTTACATATTAGAATTGTGTTACCTGGTTTGTCGATTGATATAAGTTTAACTTGATTACCTTTTAATTCTTTTTTTTTTGTTATTAGCAGTGTTGGAAGCCTATTGGGGGGGGTGGGGGGATGGGATGTAATTTTTTAAACTGTATTGGTAACGATGTTTAACAATGTTGAATGTACTCCAATAAAACTTTGTTTAAAAAAAAATGTAAATTTATATATATATTGTTAGCCGCCCTGAGCCCGCCAAATGGCGGGGAGGGCGGGGTATAAATCTAATTGTAAATAAATAAATAAATCCTGAAGAGCAGCTGCCAGTCGGAGTAGACAATGCTGACCCTCAGGAGACCAATGGTCTGACTCAGTATATAGCAGCTTCATGTGTTCGTGTGTATTCAACTGGAAAGTTGTGCGTTTATCCCCTGGGCTATAGCAACTCCTCCAGCAGTTACATGTTAGGCTGAAGGAAGATTCTACAGCTTGGATCCCATGACCTAGTTCCACATGTAGTGGACAGCCTCCGCTACAGGATGTGCATCTTCTTCCACCAAAACTTCCATTCGCGCAAGACCAGTAGCTTTCAGTGGGCCTTTGCTCAAACACACATTTTAGCAGAAGAGGAAGCACGCTCCACAGCAGAGGCTATCTAGAGTGCATGGAACTTGTTCACGGGATCCGGAGCTGAGAAATCCCTAAATTTCAGTTTCCCCTGCTCACAAATTCACCTTTCGTCCCATGTTTCCCTCTAAGCTGAGTTAGTGTGGGCTAGCTCACAGTTTTTATCCTCCAGCTCACACCTTTTTGTCTCAGCTCAGGAAGGATGGCTCCACAGCAAACCAATTTGTGCAGTAGCCGCATGGCTCGCTCACCACTTGAATGCCAGCAGCTCACAAAGTAGAATTTTTGCTCACAAGACTCCACAGCTTGGAGGGAGCATTGCCTTCGTCATGCGCATTTCAGAAAAGGCATCTTCCTCTCCTCCCTCGCTCAGATCCCAGTGTTTCGGCAAACCTCTAATTGCCTCGACTTTCCTGGAACACAGCCAAGAAGCCATTTGACAGTAATCTTCTCAGCAGCTTCCTGTCCCCCTCGCGCCTCTCTTAGGACCACGGGGTGGATGTTCTGGAGACCCACCTGACTCTCCTCTGGCAATTATTCCAGGCTGCCCTACTGGTTTCGCTTAGCTAATTGAGGCAGCAAGGGTGTAATTAAACCGGGTTCCCCATGGCTTTACAACTTCTCAGAGCTCTTAAGCCAGGTGGGACCTTTCCCATGTATCCCGCTCTCCTCCTGTGGCCTTGATTTGATACCCACAATCCATCACCTGCCCCCTCTACCTCCAGGGTTCAGGATGCCGCTCCCACTGTTCTGCTTAGACCTAATTAGAAGGTCATGTTCATTTTTCTGCTCCGTTTTGGCTTCCCCGTGTGGTCCGACTTCAGTTCACGGCAGTCTCTTCTGCCCTGCTTCCTCACTATGTCTATTCAAATAATCTCAAACCAAGGTGATTTTTGGCTCAGTTCGAGTGTGAGCAGGTGTCTTATTTTCATTGTCAGGTTTCATCCCCAGTACTTATGAAGGTAGTTTTGGGTTGGGTAGCGGTTTTACTCTGAAGTAGCAGGACTAAATTCCAAGTCCAATAGCCCCTTAAAGACCAACAAAATTTCCCAGGATATAAGCTTTTGTAAGCTGAAGATCCCTTTCAGAGACAGTTTGGTGTAAGTACATAAGAACGTAAGAAAAGCCAATGTCGGATCAGGCCAATGGCCCATCCAATCCAACACTCTTGTCACACAATGGCCAAAAATACCAAGTGCCATCAGGAGGTCCAGCAGTGGGGCCAGGACACTAGAAGCCCTCCCGCTGTTGACCCCTCCAAGCACCAAGAATACAGAGCATCACTTGCCCCAGAGTCCCTATCTACACCTTGTGGCTAATAGCCACTGATGGACCTCTGCTCCATATGTTTATATAATTCCCTCTTGAAGCCATCCATGCTTGCAGCCGCCGCCACCTCCTGTGGCAGTGAATTCCATGTGTCAATCACTCTTTCGGTGAAGAAGGACTTCCTTTTATCCATTCTAACCTGACCGCTCAGCAATTTCATTGAGTGCCTACGAGTTCTTGTATTGTGAGAAAGGGAGAAAAGTACTTCTTTCTCTAGCTGCTCTATCCCATGCATAATCTTATAAACCTCGATCATGTCACCCCTCAGCTGCCATTTCTCCCAGCAGCTAGGAGCTCAAACTCTAATCTGGGAAAACCATTCCTCCACATACAGCTGCTGGTGTGACCTTGGGTCAGTTTTCTCAGAGCTGTTCTCTCAAGAGTAGTTCTCTCAAAACTCTCTCAGCTCCACCTACCTCACAGGGTGTCTGTTGTGGGAAGGGGAAGAGAAAGGAGATTGTAAACTGCTCTGAGATGCCAAGTGAAGGGCAGGGTATAAATCCAATCTCTTCTTCTTCATGAGAAACTAGCTTTGACTGTGAAATACTATGAAGAAAGGGAGAAATATGGTTTCATGCCCATCCCTTCCCCACAGAGTAGGAAGTTCAGAGCATCCATAGGGGAAGAAAGACTTCTAGTATCTCTTGCAATGCTCCAGTTTGGTGTAGTGGTTAAGTGCGCGGACTCTAATCTGGGAGAACCGGGTTTGATTCCCCACGCCTCCACTTGTACCTGGCTGGATGACCTTGGGCAAGCCATAGTTCTTGACAACCAGCAGTTTCTATCAGAGCCCTCTCAGCTCCACCTGCCTCACAGGGTGTCTGTTGTGGGAAGGGGAAGGGGAAGGGATTGTAAGCTGCTTTGGGACTCCTTTGGGTAGTGAACGGTGCTCCCTCTAAGCTGAGTTAGTATGAGCTAGCTCGCAGTTTTTTAGCCTCCAGCTCACAGATTTTTGCCTTCGCTCAGGAAGGATGGGCTCCAGAGCAAACTGATTTATACAGAAGCTAAATCGCTCGCTCACAATTTTAATGCCAGGAGCTCATAAAGTAGAATTTTTGCTCACAAGACTCCACAGCTTAGAGGGAACATTGGTAGTGAAGGGCGGGGTATTAATCCAATCTCCTCCTCCTCCTCCTCCTCCTCCTCCTCCTCCTCCTCCTCTTTCCATTTACAAATGGATAGGATTAAAAGGGGCCTTAAATTGGTGCAGAAGTACTGGATTCACAGCACCATCCTAAAATCCAGCCCTCATTGTACAGGCTCCAGACACTGTGTCAGGGGTGTTCCAGGAATGGGGAGGGGGGGGGAACAAAGGTGGAGGGGATGAGTGTAGGGTTGCCAGGCCCTTACCAGCTGCTGGGGGGGGGGGCTCCTGGCTGTTCTCTGGGGTCTTCTGGTGCATGCACCAAGCACATGTGCCATGATGACATCACCCAGCAGTATCATCGTCACACCAAGCACATCATGCAGGGGATACTCTAAGTAAAGGTAAAGGTTCCCTTGCTCGAAAGCCAGTCGAATCCGACTCTAGGGTTGCGGTGCTCATCTCCATTTCAAAGCCGAAGAGCCAGCGCTATCCGAAGACGTTTCCGTGGTCATGTGGCCAGCATGACTAAACACCAAGGCGCACGGAACGCTGTTACCTTCCCACTGAAGTGGTACCTATTTTTCTACTTGCAATTTCTTGCTTTCGAACTGCTAGGTTGGCAGGAGCTGGAACTAGAGACGGGAGCTCACCCCGTCATGCGGCACTCTCAGGTTTCGAACTGCTGAACTACTGACCTTCCACAGCTTGAGCCACTGCAGCTCCCCAGGGGATACTCTAGCATTTGGCTAAAATCTCTATGGTCACCATAGAGCTTTTTTTGCCAAATGCTAGAGCGTACCTGGCACAATGATGTCACCTGTGTGTGATGTCATCGCGTTGGGCATGTCAGGTGCAATGGGGCTCTTCAGGGTGGGGCTCCCTCCACTGGCCAGGTAGCTGACACCATCTGTCAGTTTGAGAGCTGCAGCGGAATCATGATAGACCCACTTGTTTTCAGTCCCCTTCCTAATAATCCCCAGCATAGCATTTGCCTTTTTAATTGCAGTCGCACACTGAGTCGACATCTTCAGTGAGTTATCCACTATGACTCAAAGATCTCTCTCTCCTGGTCAGTTACCGCCAGTTCAGACACCATCCACATGTATTTATAGTTAGAATTTTGGGCTCCAATGTGCATCACTTTGTACTTGCCCACGCTGCACCTCATTTGCAGTGATGACTAGGGATGTGCATTCGGTTCGTCCACTCCCCGAAAAGCGGCCCCGGCCCCGCTATCTCCCTGGCCCTTCCTGACTCTCCTGGCTCGACAGACAAGCCAGGAGAGGCCGGGGAGCTCTAGAAGCCTTCCTCAGCTCCCCCGCCCAAGCAGGCAGGCCAGAGAGGACAGCGGGCTCCTTTCAATGAAGGGAAAGCAAATTGTCTTCCCTTCAATGAAGGGAGCGTCCCGCCTCTGTGGCACAACTGGGGGGCGGATTTAATCTTTAAACCCCCAGTCATGCCGCAGAGGCAGCACGCTCCCTTCATGGCAGGGAGCCTGGGCAAGCCAACTTGCCCGGGCGTCCCTGGCCGAATTTGGTTCGGCTGGCCGAATGAGCCCCGAATCGGCTTAAATAGCCGAAAGTGACATTGGGAGTCATTCGGCCAGCAGAATCAGATTTGGCCCGATTCAGCCAAACTGAATTGGGCCGGATTTTTTTTTTTTTCTTCGCACACCCCTAGTGATGACACCCCTCATCCAGCCTCGACAGATCCCTCTGGAGTGCCTCACAGTCTTCCCTGGTTTTTATCTCCCTGGACAACCGAGTGTCATCAGTAACTGAAGAAGTGAGCCTTTAAGGTGCTACCGGGCTCTTGCTGTTCTCATCTGCAAACTTAGCCACTTCACTGCTTACTCCCAACTCTGTTGGTTGCCAGGGTTACCTGGTACCCCTATGAGAAGGTGTACACAAGGGAGAAACAAAGAAAACATGGGATGATTCCATACACAGGACAGAATGAAGAGCTGATAAAACAGCACAGAAAGCTATCACAGCCTGAATACCCTGTTTCCCTTCGCTGAATGGCTTACAGCTCACAGATCCCGAGCCATGTTGGCTTGACGTCGGCTTATCCCACAAGGGACCTCATCTTCCTTTGCTTGCCCCTGGGAAAGACAATAGGACCTCTCCCACTGCAGGGTTTTATCATTTTTTACTGGCTTGCAGGGGACAGGTGCTCTTTTCCCGCTCTGGCTGTGCTGGGCGAAGTCTGTCCGTTGTTTTCTTTTAGAAGAGAAACTCGATTCTTCCTTTCAGGGCTTTGTGATTTGCCCCGACTGTTCCTTGGACAGCCAGATACTGAAGCTGAAGCTCGAATACTTTGGCCACCAAATGAGAAAGGAGCACTCACTGGAGAAGAAGACCCTGACGCTGGGGAAGACTGAAGGGGGGGAAAGAAGGGGACAGCAAAGGATGAGACCATGACACAGAGAGTACTCCATCTTTCTGTGTTATACCTCTGAGGATGCCAGTCACAGCTGCTGGCGAAACGTTGGGTACTACAATGCCAAGACCACAACCATACAACCTGGAAAATCTACAACAGCTAAAGGATGAGATGGTTAGACAGTGTTATCAATGCAACGAACATGAAGTTAAGCAAACTCTGGAGGACAGCAGAAGACAGGAGGGCCTGGCGTGATGTGGTCCACAGGGTCGCGAAGAGTCGGACTTGACTGTGCAAATGAACAACAACAAATTCTGCTCTTACCAGGGAGGCTGCCCAAAGAGATTGCCTGATTTGGGAAGCTGAATTAAAACAAGGACTCATGAAGAGCAGCACCACTGTGAATGAGGACGCTTCCCCTTCAGGCTTCCCATTCTGCAGCAGGGAATTTCCAAAAACAACACAGAAATGAGAACTGGAGGCAAACCCGAATTTGCCACTTTGGGAATTTTCAGTTCATGTCAGTCAGAAACTGAGAGTCTTCTCTCCCCCCGCCCACCCCAGCTTTTCTCCTCTTGTTGTTCATTATTTGCTTATTCATTCATTGTCGCCACTTGTTAAATGCACCCTATTATCTGTCTGCTCAATTGTTCCCCGCTTTGAAATCAGGAAAAGCGTTGGCTGTTTAATCCGAGCTGTGTGATGAAGAGTAAGCAAGCACAAGGCGAGACCTCCCCAAAGGCTGACACGCCAAAGTAACAAATTAATTCTGCCTTAAACTTCTGGTATGAGAGTCAGTGTGGTGTAGTGGGCAGAGTGCTGAATTTACATCTGGGGGAACCAGGTTCAAGTTCCCACTCATGCCATGGAAACTTGCTGAGTGACCTTGGGCCAGTCACACGCTCTCGGCCTAATCCACCTCACAGGGTTGTTCTGAGGATAAAACAGAGCACAAGAGAACAATTTGAGCCACTTTGGGTCCCCATAAGGGAGAAAAACAGGATATTAATGCAGTAAATAAAACAAAATCAATAAATGCATGTGAGCATGGACATCTAAAACGGCTTTATACTGATGAGGGCTGATTGAGTAGAGCCAGTTTGGTGTAGTGGTTAGAAGCATGCACTCTAATCTGGGACAAGTGGGTTTGATTTTCCACTCCTCCACATGCAGCTGCTGGGTGACCTTGGGTCAGTCACAGTTCTCTCAGAGCTGTTCTCTCACGAGCAGTTGTCTCAGGGCTCTCTCAGCCCCACCTACCACACAGGGTGTCTGTTGCTGGGAGGGGAAGAAAAGGAGATTGTAAACTGCTCTAAGACTCCAAGTGAAGGGCAGAATATAAATCCAATCTCCTCCTCCTCTTCTTCTTCTCCTCCTCCTCCTCCTGCCCACATTATGTCATGCACATGTTGGCACCGGGGTCCCAGCCTCTGTCAGAGAAACCCGGCCAGATGCAAGTTGTGAGTTCACTCCGTGTGTGTGGTGTCTGACCTAGATTGTGCAGAAAGGGGCTTCACCCCCCATCCTGGTGCTAATTCCCCAATATGAAACAGTCCCCAGGGAACATGAATTGTCATTTTGAGGAAATCCACATGAACACCAGGGAACATGTGGGTTTCCCCCAACAGTTCCCCTCCTGGATTGTTTCATATTAGGAATACAGTGCAAGGGGAGAAGGCCTGGACACCTTGTTTGTATCCATGGTGGTCCTGATCCAAATCAGGCATTGCATGCACAGGAATCAAGGAGAACCTACAACTCAGATCTCTGTTACATCTGACGCCGAGTGGAGATCTCAGGCTCAAGAGGTATACTCTGTAATATCTGAATTGACTCCAGTACTTACTGTCCAACTCTTTTGCCTGTTTCATTCAATATGAACCACACTAGATGTTACGGTAGCCACAGGATCCATTTGGGGGGAGTGTCTGACCATTCAAAGAATGCCACAAAGGGATGAGGCAATCTTGCATGGGGTGGAGGGAGGGCAAAAATATCATTTTGCAGGGAACAGAACACTAAAATCTGGCCTGACCACCAGTGTTCCCTCTAAACTGAGTTAGTGTGAGCCAGCTCACATTGTTGTCTTAGCTCAGGAAAGGTGGCTCCAGAGCTAACTGCAGTAGCCAAATCGCTCACTCACACCACTTTTCATGCCAGTTGCTCACAAAGGAGAATTTCTGCTCACAAGACTCCCACAGCTTAGAGGGAGCATTGCTGACCACGCCACTGTTTGCATGGCAGGCTTGAACTGAGTTGAGTCAGCCGGGCTGAGGAAGGGGCTGGGACAGAGCTGCTCACCCGGCGAGCGTTAGTTTTTGCTTTCCCTACACTGCTGGGGAACATTAACTGAGGTTGCTGTGTGAGAATATGTTTTGCAAAAAAAAAAAAGGAAGGGTTAGGGTTTGGGTTAGGGTTAGGGTTAGGGTTAGGGTTAGGGTTAGGGTTAGGGTTAGGGTTAGGGTTAGGGTTAGGGTTAGGGTTAGGGTTAGGGTTTGGATTGGGACCACTCTAAATTCAAGCCGTCTGCATTACAAAAAAATATATAGCTCCTTTATAAATGTTCAGGCAAGTCATAGATATGAACAGGGCTTTTTTTTGTAGAAAAAGCCCAGCAGGAACTCATTAGCATAATAGGCCACACCTAACAGCAGAAACTCATTAGCATACTAGGCCGCACCCCCATGTCACCAGAAGTGTGGTCATCCAGCCACACCCACCTTTTGCTTCTTATTCTGTTTACCTTGTTTGTTGTCAAAACCCACGCCTTTTTTGGGAGCAGGAACTCCTTTGCATGTTAGGCCACACACCCCTAATGTAGCCAATCCTAATGAGTTTCTGCTGTTGGGTGTGGCCTATTATGCTAATGAGTTCCTGCTGGGCATGGCCAACTCAGGAGCCAGCCGGAACTCCGTTCCTGTGCGTTCCGGCCCAAGAATAGCCCTGGATACGAAGATGCCGGTAACCTTACTATGCTTCCTATCCATTCCAGACAACCAGATTTCACCTGATCCCCGAAGGAGGGCAAGGAGGCACACGGATTAGTCTCCTTTGCCTGAGAGCTGCAAAGGGTGGGAGAACAAGCACTGAAGAGGCTCTGTCTCATCTATACTTCACCCTGGCCGTGTAGGGATTTGCTTCTTTGCAATGGCTTCCTTTCCACGTGGATTGCCAACAGGCCTGGAGAGAAGTGTCCTGATGCTTTAAGGAGAGGTTTAGCCACCTGAACAGCCCAGATTGGCCTGAGGTTGTCAGAGCTCCAAATCTAAATAAGGTCAACCATTGCCAGTCCTTGGATGGGAGACCACCAAGGCGGCTAAACCACCTCTGCACATCTCTTGCCGCGAAAACACCTAGAGGGGGTCACCATAAGTCAGCCCGTGACTTGAAAACACTTGTTGTTGTTGTTGTTGTTCTTATAATTTCATCATCATTGTCATCATTATCACCATTATCATTATCATTATTTAATGGAATAATATTTACCAGGTGATGTGATTTGCCTCCACGCCATCAAAACCTTCAGCTGCCCAATTCTACATCTTAAGCAGCCGATTCTACACCTTAAGAGCCAGTTTGGTGTAGTGGTTAGGAGCGCGGGCTGTAATCTGAGAGAACCGGGTTTGACTCCCCACTCCTCCACATGCAGCTGCTGGTGTGACCTTGGGTCAGTCACAAGTACTCTCAGAACTGTTCTCTCACGAACAGTTCTCGAGAGAGCTCTCTCAGCCCCACCTCCCTCACAGGGTGTCTGTTGTGGGGAGGGGAAGGGAAAGGAGATTGTAAGACACTCTGAGACTCCTTTGAGTTGTGAAGGGCTGGGTACAGGGGTATTTTGGGGCAGGAATGCACAGGAACGGAGTTCCGGCTGGCTCCTGAGTTGGCCACGCCCAGCAGGAACTCATTAACATAATAGGCCACACCCAACAGCAGAAACTCATTAGGATTGGCTACATTAGGGGTGTGTGGGCTAACATGCAAAGGAGTTCCTGCTCCAAAAAAAGCCCTGGGTTTTGACAACAAACAAGGTAAACAGAATAAGAAGCAAAAGGTGGGTGTGGCTGGATGACTACACCTCTGGTAACACGGGTGTGTGGCCTGATGTGCTAATGAGTTTCTGCCATTGGGTGTGGCCTATTATGCTAATGAGTTCCTGCTGAGCATTCTCTACAAAAAAAGCCCTGGCTGGGTATAAATCCAATCTCCTCCTCCTCCTCTTCTTCTTCTTTTAAAGAGACAGGACATTTTTCTCCAGGTCTGTTGGCAACACTGTAGCCTACAGGTATAAACAGGGGAGAGAAAGCCAGTCACAAGCTACCCATTTCTGGTTTTTGAAGAATAGGCTGTAAAATGCTTCATGCTCAGTACCGAAGTGTGCTTGTGAGGGTTCTAAGAATGCAGGGGTCAGAAGCACGGGATTCGAAGGAACGAGAGATCAGGAAACAGCCACCAAGGGAAGGCCCAGAACCAACTGCTCCCTATCCAGACTTTGCACCCTTCAAACTCAAACTGCACTTCTTGGGGGGGGGACAAAAAAATAAGCAAACGCTCACTTTGGCCATGATAAATTTTGATAGTAAGTCCGATCCGCCCGTGCCGGTTTGTTTGGGTGCCTGCAGTCTCGTCTCCGAGATCTCCAGCAAAGACTCATGTGAATATTTCATGCTGTTGATAAGCTTCAGCATGAAAACAGGTTTGCCTCCCAGCCGTCCCGCTTGCTTGCGATAGCCAGGGATACATTCCCTGCTGGTCGAGGTCAATGCTCCCTCTCAGCTGTGGGGTCTCGTGAGCAAAAATTCCACTTTGCGAGCGACTGGCATTAAAGTTGTGAGGGAGCCATTTGGCTCCTGCATCAATTAGCTTGCTCTGGAGCCCTCCTTCCTGAGCCAAGGCAAAAATGTGTGAACCGGGGGCTAAAAAACTGTGAGCTAGCTCACACTGACTCAGCTTGGAGGGAACATTGCTCGAGGTGAGGAGGCTGCTGCTGCTGACGCCTTCATCAGTCTCGGCAAGATGCTAAGGATCAAAATGACTCACCTGCTGCAGCTTCCCGTTGGTGGGAGTGGCTAACCAGATGCGAAACGAGCAAACGTATGAGGGGCAACGGGCCATAGGGGTGGGAGTGTCCCAACTGGGTCCGGGTTCAAAGCCCCAGGACACTCCCAGGAGGCACCGTACGTGACTTCCAGCCAGTCGCTCGCTCCTCAGGTCAGGTCCGGGTCTGACAGAAGGGCTTTCATCTAAACTGGAGAAGAGAGAGAAGAAGAGATTGAATTTATACCCCACCCTTCCCTCGGAGTCTCAGAGCGGCTCACAAACTCCTTTCCTTTCCCCTCCCCACAAGAGACACCCTGTGAGGTAGGTGAGGATGAGAGAGCTCTTGACAGAACTATCCTTGAGAGAACAGCTCTGACAGAACTATGGCTTGCCCAAGGTCATCCAGCAGCTGCAAGTGGAGGAGTGGGGAATCAAACCCAGTTCTCCCAGATTAGAGTCCGCGCACTTAACCACTACGCCAAACTGGATTTACTTCCCTGCTCCTAGGGATGCCAGCCTTCAGGTGGGGCCTGGAGACACCCCAGAATTACAGCTCATCTCCAGACTACAGAGATCACTTCCCCTGGAGAAAATGGACGTTTTGGTGGGTGAACTCTATGGCATTGTGCCCCCCTGTCCTCCCCAGGATTCATCCCCAGATCTCCAGGAGTTTCCCAACCTAGATCTGGCAATGCTAGCCCCCCCCCGTCCCTTCCCTTGTGAGGCCCCTTGTGAGGCAGATGAAGCTGAGGGAGTTCTGAGAGAACAGTGACTGGCCCAAGATATGAGCTAATGACTGCTGTTTTGTCCCACATGCAGAGAAAAGTCTCGAACTTTTGAATAGACCCCGAGCAGTTGTGAAATTGAGGAGCTGCAGTGGCTCAAGTGCTTAAGACGCTGAATTGCAGGCTGTGGAAGGTCAGTAGTTCAGCAGTTCAAGACCCATGAGTGCCGCATGACGGGGTGAGCCCCTGTCTCTAGTTCCAGCTCCTGCCAACCTAGCAGTTCGAAAGCAAGAAATTGCAAGTAGATAAATAGGTACCACTTCAGTGGGAAGGTAATAGCGTTCCGCGCGCCTTGGCGTTTAGTCATGCCGGCCACATGACCATGGAAATGTCTTCGGACAGCGTTGGCTCTTCGGCTTTGAAACGGAGATGAGCACTGCAACCCTAGAGTCGGATTTGACTGGTTTTCGAGCAAGGGAACCTTTACCTTTACCTTTATAGTTGTGAAATTGGGTTGCGTTCCTACATTTGCCCTGTCTATCAAAAGGCATGGGGACAGTTGGATGACTGACAGATCCAAGAGCGCATGAAGATCTGTGGCTTGGGAGGGAAGCTGCCTATTTGAAAGCACCAGCCTTTTTCCTTGATTCTAAGTGGCTTGCTTCCCCCCCCCCCTGGCTCCCCGACATACCCAGATCGGCAGAAGAGACCCTAACCACAAATAGATCGCCTGGCACTTTTAAACTTAATAGCTCGCATGGGTTACCGCCTGAATAACTGCCTTTTATTTTACGGTGAAATTAATATTATATACACAAGAGCGTTTTTAAAACACCCAATAGGGTAAAAGAAATGATCGCTGTGTTGAAAAATATAAATTTTTATGCGCAGGAGTTATTAGCGCAGCCCCGTTCCCTAGTCCATTAACGCACCACGCACTTAAATTCTTTCCTTTGACCTTTCTTTCTCTTTTTTTTTCCCAGACGGGTTCTAGCTTGTTATCTTGTAGCTTTAATAAAACCATCATTCACTTATGCTTTTTTATGGCCCACTAATTTGTCTGTGTTCCTATATTGTATTGGGTTTCATCACTTTTATATGGAAATCGATAAAAAAAAAATCCCCTTTCTCTATCTCATTTAAATCACTGAATAATTAACAAGGCTTCTCGAACCGACCGCCCTCCCACCCCCAATTGTGCAAAGAGGAGCCGCTTATTTCCACAATTAAAAAGCCTAACGGGACTCGAATACGCTCCCACTGTCCCTATTTGTTCCTGTGTTTCCGTTCTCCCCTCTGGTAAATTGCTGCCCTTATTTTCCTTTTGGGAACATTTGGGGGGGGGGCGTTTGTACCTTTCATGTGTGCCCTGGCATTTCTGAGCGCCGCTGGGAAAGGGGTATCAACTCACAGCCGAGTTATGGCAGTTTTCAAGGCAAGAGACATCAAGAAAAGAAGAAGAGATTGGATTTATACCCCGCCCTTCATTACCCAAAGGTGTCTCAGAGCGGCTTACAAACTCCTTTCCCCTCCCAGTAACAGACACCCTGTGAGGTAGGTGGGGCTGAGAGAGCTCTGACAGAAACCACTCTTTTTCAAGAACAGCTGTACCAGAACTATGGCTTGCTCAAGGTCATCCAGCAGGTGCAAATGGAGGAGTGGGGAATCAAACCCGGTTCTCCCAGATTAGAGTCCCCGCACTTAACCGCTACACCAAACTGGCTCTGCACAAATTTGCCATTCCCCAGTTTGCCATTCCCTGCTTCTGTGTAGCGGCCCTGGACTTCCTTGGTGGTCTCCCGTCTACATACAGACCAGATTTAGCTTCTGAGACCTGACGAGATCGGGCTAGCCTGGGCCACCCAGGTCAAGGCAAGAGGCGAACAGAGGTGGTTTGGCTATTGCCGGCCTCTGCGCAGCAACCCTGGACTTCCTTGGTGGCCTCCCATCCAAGTGATGAGCAGGGCTGACCTTGTTTAGCTTCTGAGATCGGAGAAGATCAGACTAGCCTGGGCTCTCTGGTTCAGGGCGGGTCCACACTCAAAAGTAAATCCCATGAGCCCTGACCCGGATAGCCCAGGCAAGCCCGATCTTCTCAGATCTCTGAAGCTAAGCAGCGACAGCTCTAGCAAGTGCTTGGATGGGAGACCTCCTTGGCATACCATCAGTCGGGAGGCAGGGGCAGGTTGAGAGCCAGTTTGGTGTAGTGGTTAAGTGCGCGGACTCTAATCTGGGAGAACCGGGTTTGATTCCCCACTCTTCCACTTGCAGCTGCTGGTGTGACTTTGGGTCAGTCGCAAGTTCTGTCAGAGCTGTTCTTGAAAAAAAGCAGTTTGTGTCAGAGTTCTCTCAGTCCCACCTACCTCACAGGGTGTCTGTTGTGGGGAGGGGAAGGGAAAGGAGTTTGTAAGCCGCTCTGAGACTCCAAGTGAAGGGCGGGGTATAAATCCAATCTCTTCTTCTTCTTTTTTATTCAGCCACCCCTCTGAATATCCTCCAGGCCCCACTAGGGGTCAGTCACCAGAGGTCACCATGACTTCCAGGTACACACACACACACACACACACATTTTTAAAAAATACCAAAAAGAAAAAGTAAATCCCATGTTATTCAGTGAGGATTACTCCCAGGAAACAGTCCTTAGGACCAGTGTTCCCTCTAAGCTGAGTTAGTGTGAGCTAGCTCACAGCTTTTTAGCCTCCAGTTCACACATTTTTGTCTTGGCTCAGGAACATCAGTCTGGGGCAGGTGATGCACTCTATTCTTGGTGCTGGAGGGGGCAGCAGTGGGAGGGCTTCTGGTGCCCTGGCCCCACTGCTGGACCTCCTGATGGCACCTGGTATATTTTGGCCGCTGTGTGACAGAGTGTTGGACTAGATGGGCCATTGGCCTGATTCAACATTGGCTTCTCTTATGTTCTTATGTTCTCTTAACATAAGAGAAGCCAATGTTGAATCAGGCCAATGGCCCATCTAGTCCAACACTCTGTCACACAGCGGCCAAAAATACCAGGTGCCATCAGGAAGTCCAGCAGTGGGGCCAGGACACTAGAAGCCCTCCAGCACCAAGAATAGAGTGCGTCACCTGCCCCAGACTGAGAGTTCCCATCTATACCTTGCGGCTAATAGCCACTGATGGACTTCTGCTCCGTATGTTTATCTAATTCCCTCTTGAAACTGTCCATGCTTGCAGCTGCCACCACCTCCTGTGGCAGTGAGGAAGGAGGGCTCCAGAGCGAACTAACTGATGCAGTAGCCAACTTGCTGGCTCACAACTTTAATGCCAGTAGCTCGCAGAGTAGAACTTTTGCTCACAAGACTCCACAGCTTAGAGGGAACATTGCTTAGGACTGCTGCCAAAATATCTCATTTTGGTCACTTTCTCCTTACCCAGTGCAATCCTAAACAGAGTCACACACCCTTGGGATTCAGAAAGGTACAGCTCTGCTTAGCATGGCATTCTCAGCAATAGGGTTGCCAGCTCCCGGTGGGGAAATACCTGGAGATTCCGGGGGTGGAGCCTGAGGAGGGCGGGGTTTGGGGAGGAGAGGGACTTCTGTGGGGCATAATGCCATAGAGTCCACCTTCCAAAGCGGCCGTTTCCTCCAGGGGAACTGATCTCTTTGTCACCTAGAGGTCAGTTCTAATCTCAGGAGATCTCCAGCCACCACCTGGAGGTTGGCAAGCCTACTCAGCAGCTTCCAACTTCTCCAATACTTTCCTTGATCTGCATGGTCACACCTTGCTAGTTGAGGACCAAGCTGAGGACCAGGCTTTTCTTTCGTTCCCTTCTTATTTGGGGGCCTGAGGCTTTGCTGAGCTGCTATACAGCAAGCTGGAGTCTGCAAGAAAATGGGGGGGGCCTTCCTGCACTTTGATGCCCCTTAAGAGATTTTTGAATGGGCACCATATAAACAATTTTAAAAACCCAGGAATACAAGCCATCATAAACATAACATAAGAGCATCTGAAGAGCCCTGCTGGATCAGACCAATAGTCCATCCAGTCCAGCATCCTCTCTCACACAGTGGCCAACCAGTTCCTCTGGAGGGCCAACAACAGGGCACAGAGGCTGAGGCCTTCCCTTGATGTTGACTCCTGGCACTGGGATTCAGAGGTTGACTGCACCCGACTGTGGAGGTTCCCCTCAGTCCCCATGGCCAGTAGCCATTGATAGACCTATCCTCCATGAATCTATCTAATGCCCTTTTAAAGCTGTTTATTCCTGTGGCCACCATGACATCCTCTGGCAGCGAACCCCACATTTCAATCACTCTCTGTGAAAAGTAGTATTTCCTTTTGTCCATCCTGAACCTACTGCCCATCAGTTTCGTTGGATACCCTTGAGATCTAGTATGTTGGGAAAGGGGAGAAAAAGTCTCCCATCCAAGTACTAACCAGGGCTGACCCTGCTAAGCTTCTGGGATTGGACGAGATCAGGCTAGCCTGGGCCATCCAAGGCAGGGCAGGGGTTCTTCAGGCTCCGGGAAAAGGCTGGAGGGGTAGCAGGCTCTCTCTCCTCCATCCATACCGCCCATCATCAGCCAGATCAGCTTCTAAAGCAAAATTACTGGAGCTACTACGTGACTGATCAGAGCGGTGAGCCTGGAGACAACTCGTAAACCCATGTATTGTGTCGCTTAGCCCTTAAACAAAACAGCCTGGGATCGCTGACTGGCTGGCCTAGCATTTTATAAAGCAGTTTCAGGAGGACATGAAAACATCACGTGGGGGAGAAGACTGAAGCCCTCCATGTGTGCTGCAATTAGCATTGGCTCCATGCGCATCGGGGAGGCACAAAATTCTCATCACATGTCAGATACAAAGTCATTGCAGTGGACATGAGGGGTTAGATCTGGCACAAAATATCTGCTTGCACTGGACCTCTTGTGCAAGAATAAGATCAGGGTAGCAGTGTTCCCTCTAAGCTTAGTTAGTGTGAGCTATCTCACAGTTTTTTAGCCTCTGGCTCACACATGGTCATCTTGGCTCAGGAAGGATGGCTCCAGAGCAAACTAATTTATGCAGTAGCCCAGTGTTCCCTCTAAGTTGAGTTAGTGTGAGCTAGCTCACAGTTTTTTAGCTTTTGGCTCACATATTTTCATCTTAGCTCAGGAAGGATGGCTCCAGAGCAGATTAAATTTATGCAGCAGTCAAATCGTTCGCTCGCAACTTTAATGCCAGTCGCTCACAAAGCTGGATTTTTGCTCACAAGACTCCCCAGCTTGGAGGGAGCACTGGCAGTAGCCAAATGGCTCGCTCACAACTCTAATGCCAGTAGCTCATAAGGTAGAATTTTTGCTCACAAGACTCCACAGTTTAGAGGGAGCATGAGCCGCTGATATGAAATCAAATTTATTGCATTCCCCCAAACATGCACCCACTTGTGTTTCTGCTTGCACACGCTCTTATGCAACTAATTTCTGGGCATGCTAATAGAGAGGGTGTAAAGTGCTAAGCAGGGTCAGCCCTGGTTAGTACTTGGATGGGAGACTTTTTCTCCCGTTAGAGCAAACTTCAGTGGACAGTGGAAGACAGGAGGGCCTGGCATAATCTGGTCCATGGGGTCGCGAAGAGTCGGACTCGACTGTGCAACTGAACAACAACAAAGTGCTAGGCGTTGCACAAGATCGTGTGCAAATGGAACTGTGCTTAGTTCATTTACGTGTCTGCTTGCACATCAGTCAGTCCGAGCCAAGCGCTTTGTAACAAATGAGCCGGCCTTTGGGTGGACTGGTGAAGGCGGACTTGGTTTCCCATCAGGTTTTTTGCCAACAAGGACCAACAACCGCTAGACGGTGCACGGGATTTTGCGCAAGTGGGACTGTTCGCTGATGTTTCCACTTCTGCCACTCTGGATCCAAGCCGAGGTCTTTGTAACATATGATGAACTGGCACTTGGATGTTTTGGAGAATCTGGGCTTGGTTCACCGTCAAGGCTTTGGCAGACAAGAACCGGTTGTTTAACTGAACTGTGTGACGGGACTCTCTGCTGTAAATTGCCGCTTGCTGTTATGCCAAGAGCAAGAGCCCAGTAGCGCCTTAAAGACGAACAAGATTGGTGTCAGGGTATAACAGCTTCCGTGAGTCACTGCTCTCTTCTTCAGATACGGCTAGAATGGGAGTCCATCTGAAGAAGTGAGCCGTGTCTCACTAAAGCTCCTCCCCTGCCACAAATGTTCTTAGCCTTTAAGGTGCTCCTGGCCTCTTGCTCTTCTTTACTGCTACCCACATTGGAAGTGAGCCGTGACTCACGAAAGTTTTTCCCCTGCCACAAATTTGGTTAGACTTTGGCGATGATCATATGCACAATTAGACCCAACATAGGTGTGAATGCCGGACGGATTTAAAGGGTGCGATCAGACAACAACTTCTGGGAAGCGCCCTGCAGCCGTCGGCAACCTGCTCTGTTCCACCGCAGAAGTGGAGTTAAAAGATACTGGAGAAAATCCGGTAGGTAACGGGTTCTGATGGGCCATGGATGGACTTTCCCCTGTCTGATCGCTCCAGCGTGCTCTCATGACATCAGGATGGTCTGATCAGGCCATCCCGACTCCGTGCCATTGGGTTTTTTCCCCCCTTCACAGTATGTGCATCATCGCAAACTCCATAGGGAGCCCTCAGTGCAGAGATGCGATTCATCAATTCCTCATTTAAGTGCATCAGAAACAAACAGCAAAAAAAAAAACCGAACTCACCCGCGGTTGCGTCTGATCATGCAGTGGCAGGCTGCCCCCGCAGCTTCAATGGACTGTGTGATCGCACTACTGCGGGTCAAATTCCTCTGGAGGAAATAGCCTCGCTTCCCCCCCCCGGTTTATCTGGCGCGTGTGACCGCAACCTTTAAGGAGCCACTAGTTAAGACGCTGAACTGCAGGCTGTGGAAGGTCAGTAGTTCAGCAGTTCGAGACCTGAGTGTGCTGCATGACGGAGTGAGCTCCCGTCTCTAGTTCCAGCTCCTGCCAACCTAGCAGTTCCAAAGCAAGAAATTGCAAGTAGATAAATAGATACCACTTCGGTGGGAAGTTAACAGCGTTCCGTGTGCCTTGGTGTTTAGTCATGCCGGCCACATGACCACGGAAACGTCTTCGGACAGCGTTGGCTCTTCGGCTTTGAAACGGAGATGAGCACCGGAACCCTAGAGTCGGATTCGACTGGCTTTCAAGCAAGGGAACCTTTACCTTTACCTTTTAGACTCTTGATCTTCTCTACTGCTACTCTTTTCTACTGCTACAAACAGATTAACATGGCGACCCATCTTGTTATACCAAGGTATTCTTTATTGTGTTGTTCTCTTGCAGGGAGGGTTTCAAGTTTTCAACCAGTTTGGCTTACCACTTCTGTTCCTGGTTTAGTTCTGTAGAGCCCACGTAGGCAGAGGTTATATATTATTCTCCTGAAGCAAATAAAAACAAGCTTTGAGTGCTTATTAAAGTTTAACTAGTCATTAATATTGACGAAGCAATCAGATGAGTTTGCCGAATATTTAATAAATAACCACTTCTTTCTTTTTTTCAAACAAAGAAAAATAAAATACATCATAATTCCGTTGGAACTATCTATTATTTATCCGTTCTTGTATAATTCTAATTCAGCTTCCTTCCAGACAGAGGAGGACTGTTGGGGCAAAGGAAACCTCTCAGAGCCGATATCAGTCATCGCTTTCAGTTGTTTTCTTTTGTTTTACTGTTGCTACAGATGAAGACTGTTTCAAAGTTCTCAATGGGACATTTTGTGACCACTCTGTACAGGTTACCTCCATCAGCCCCCTGAAATCAGAGTTGCTGTGGAACGCACCGCAAGAAGGAATGTTTGAGGCAGTACAGACATCTTTTGATAACTCTCCTCTTCTTCCTTTGATAACTAGGGTTGCCAACCTCCAGGTGGTACCTGGAGATCTTCCACTATTACAATTGATCTCTAGACCAGTTGCCTTGGAGAAAATGGCTGCTTTGGAGTGTGGAATCTATGACATTAGACGCTGCCGAGTTCCCTCCCCAAACCCTACCCTCTCAAGGGTCCAGCTCTAAAATCTCTAGGTATTTCCCACCCCAAAGCTGGCAGCCCTATAACTGATCCTTTTTTTTGTTTTACTGTGGAAAGGAAAGGATGATGCTCAAACCATGAGCCTGCTTTTTTATTTATTTATTATTTATGGTGCGTGAGATTTTGCGCAAGTGGAACTGTTCATTTATATCTCCACTTGTGCAACGCCGGATCCAAGCCAAAGTCTTTGTAACATATTAATTGGCACCTGGGTGGTTTGGAGGACCTGGACTTGGGGCTTTATTTATCTATTTATGTATTAAAAAATTTATATAACCACCTTTCTCTCAAGCACCTGATGACTCAAGGCTTCCTCAAAACTTTCTGGTGGATCATGTCCTCTGCTGATTCTCACTGAGGGCTGATTTCATTGAGAGAGAGAGAGAGAGAGAGAGAGAGAGAGAGAGAGAGAGAGAGAGAGAGAGAGAGAGAGACTTTTTTATCAGCGGAGGTCAAAAGAAAGAAAGTGTGGGAGCAACATGTTATCTCTCTGGAGTCGCGCCTCCAATGCCACCCCGACCCGTTTCTGGCTGCTATTCCTGAACCTTTGGCCTTGCCCCCGGACCTGCTTGACAACGCCTCTCGGACCTGCTTGAACCCTGCTCCTTGGACCCTCGACTGGCTTCCCTTGTGTATGACCCTTGGACTGAACTCTTGACTCACGCTTCTGGTCAGTGATTCTGCCTCATCCCCTCGATCTTGGCTGAGTCTGCCCTGACCCAGGACAGTGGGGAGAGCATTCAGGTCCCTGTGGGGGAAATTGTCAACTTGTCCCTCTCTTCTGGGACTTTCCCAGAGGCTCTGAAGCAGGCGGTAGTTCGTCCACTCTTGAAGAAGCCATCATTGGATCCTATGGTCCTGGCCAACTACCACCCAGTATCAAATCTGCCATTCCTGAGTAAGGTGGTTGAGAGAGCGGTGGCTGAACAACTCCAAGCTTTCCTGGAGGATGCTTCCATCCTTGAACCTTTCCAGTCCAGCTTCTGCCCTAGCCATGGGACAGAGACAGCTCTGGTCGCCCTTACAGATGACCTCCATAGGCAGCTGGATCAGGGCAGGTTGGCGCTGCTGTTGCTATTAGATCTAGGGGCAGCATTTGACATGGTCAACTATGATTTGTTGACCCACCGCCTTGCTGATGTAGGAGTTCATGGGACTGCCTTGCAATGGTTCTCCTCTTCTCTCCATGGTCGGAGACAGAGGGTGCAGTTGGTGAGAGGGTCTCCTTGCAATACCTCCTTGAATATGGAGTGCCGCAAGGGGTGATCCTCTCGCCAATGTTATTTAACATCTACATGCGCCCCCTCGCCCAGTTAGCCAGGAGTTACGGCTGGGTTGCCATCAATATGCGGATGACACCCAGCTCTATCTGTTAATGGATGGCCATCCATCTTCC
The DNA here is from genome assembly GCA_029375565.1 of Gekko gecko. NCBI lineage: Eukaryota > Metazoa > Chordata > Lepidosauria > Squamata > Gekkonidae > Gekko > Gekko gecko. The sequence continues at coordinate 226,503,877 of JAPDNY010000003.1, forward strand.
GCCCCTAACATTCTGGCTGAGACTCTGGCGGCTGTGGCTGGATGGTTGCAACAGAGCCGGTTGAAGTTTAATCCATCGAAGACGGAGGCCCTGTACCTGGGTTGGTGGGGTGTGGATGTGGATATCGGACTCGCTACACTGGAAGGGGCAGCTTTGGTGCCGACCTAGAAAGTGAGGCGCCTTGGAAGTAACGCTGGATGCCTCTCTTTCTATGGAGGTCCAGGCTACAGCAGTTGCCAGATCTGCATTTTTCCATCTTAGGCAGATAAGGCCACTGAGACCTTATGGTGGAATGAGCTCCTGGAAGAGACCAGGGCCCTGCTGGACCTTCTGTAGTTCTGCAGGGCCTGTAAAACGGAGCTCTTCCGCCAGGCCTTTGAAGCCACCGCCATGGCTAACAACTGACAGCCTATGGTTGGAGAGCCCTGTTTCCCCAGGACCTCCAATGACAGCCTGAGCCTACTGCCTAAGATGATCTAAGAAGACCACGGAGCTGACTGCGAGATGAGAGAACCAAGTAACAACATCGCTGTGAAATTATTGATACTAGCACTTTATTATGTTTTATGGTTTTAGTATTGTTTATTTGTATCAACTGATGTTGCTTAATTTTAATCTATATCATTGTAATTTCTTATGCTATTTTATGCAAGCCACTCTGAGCCTGCCCTGGCTGGGAGGGCGGGATAGAAATTTAAATAGTAGTAGTAGTAGTAGTAGTAGTAGTAGTAGTAGTAGTAGTAGTAGTAGTAGTAAGAAGAAGAAGAAGAACAACAACAACAACAATAATACAACAACAACAACAACAACAACAATAATAATATCGCTCCCCCCCAGGATTTAGCTACAGTGCTATGCAATGGTCACTTCCAGGCTTGATTACTACAACTCACTCTATGTAGGCTTACCCTTGAGGCTGACCCGGAAATTACAGCTGGTGCAAAATGTGGCAGCACACCTGCTGACATTGACACCAATGCAGGCTCACATCCAGCAGGTGTTCTGCCAACTGCATTGGTTGCCAGTTGACTTCCAGATCCGCTTCAAGGTGCTGGTAGTCACCTTTAAAGCCTTATATGGCCTGGGACCCACATATCTGAGGGGACCGCCTCTTCCCATACATGCCCTGAAGAGCATTACGCTCTATGGACCAACTTCTCCTGGTTGTCCCCGGCCCAAAGGACATCCGTCTTGCCTCGACCAGGGCCAGGCCTTTTCTGCCCAGGACCCTGCCTGGTGGAACATGGTCCCAGTCAACATTAGGGCCTTGCCAGGGTTTTCTTCAATTCCGCAGGGCCTGTAAAATTGAGCTCTTCTGCCAAGCTTTCAGTTGAGGCAGTGGATGTCTCTATATGGCCTCCCTGGGGTGGTTGTCATCTATCAACCCAAATAATATGGCAGGGAACCGCCACAGCCAGCTGATTTGTTAGAAGTGAGACTGTGTTTTAATGTTTATTATTTTCAAATTGTTTAATTTTAATTGTATTGATTGTATGTTTTATGATGTTACCCACCTTGAGCCCGCTCGCAGGATAGGTGAAGGTAAAGGTAAAGGTTCCCTTGCTCGAAAGCCAGTCGAATCCGATTCTAGGGTTGTGGTGCTCATCTCCGTTTCAAAGCCGAAGAGCCAGCGCTGTCCGAAGACGTTTCCGTGGTCATGTGGCCGGCATGACTAAACACCAAGGTGCACAGAACGCTGTTACCTTCCCACCAAAGTGGTACCTATTTATCTACTTGCAATGTCTTGCTTTCGAACTGCTAGGTTGGCAGGAGCTGGAACTAGAGACGGGCGCTCACTCCGTCATGCGGCACCCGGGTCTCGAACTGCTGAACTACCGACCTTCCACAGCCTGCAGTTCAGTGTCTTAACCACTTGAGCCACCGCAGGATGAGTGAGCTATAAATACAAATAATAAAATAAAAAAATAAATAAACCTCTATACCATACTGGCTCTCTATTTACGTATCAAGTGCTTGTTTGGGAGTTAGGTATTAGGTGTTAAGGTTGACTGTGTGTGTGTTTGTGTAAGCGTACAACTCTCTTTGGGCCTCTTTATCTCTCCACTGTTTTTCTAAATAAAGATTTGAATTTGATTCTATTTTCCACCTTTTTATCTCTGGGAATCTTCTTTATCTATCCACTATTTTTCTAAATGAAGGTTTGAATTTGATTCTATTTTCCACCTTTTTATCTCTGGGAATCTCCGTGTTCCCTAATGAAGCACCGCCCCAAGTATGGGACCCCAGTATACACTAGGAAGTCATCCCTTAATATGATTTTGCCCAGGAATGCACAGGTATCACCTTGACATGCAAAGGTGATGCTCCAAGAATCAAAAGTTATATATATATATATGCCGGCTGAGTTCAGACTGGCAATTTGCCCCGGTAGGGACCCGGGCCAGCGACGACTCAATCCCGGAGTAAATGGGGCGTTCACACCGGCACATCTGCCTGGCGTCCTCCACCCGTAGCCAACCCGTGCTGTTGCGCTTCACCACCGGATTAAAAAGATACCTGATAAAACCCACAGCAAATCCGAAAGCCCGCGTGTGTCGTGCATTTCTCCACTTCCGGGGAGTCTGAACGCGCAGCTGAAAAGCCGGGAGCAACCCGCGTTGGGCAGAAGGCAGCAGCGGTGTTGTATAGTGGGTTAGACGCATAAAGAAACCACAGACAGCGATGTAGTGATCAGCATGGTTCGCTATTATACAACACGAGACGCTGATAACTGGCCCGGAGGCCAACTATATACATTGGGGAGGGGCCGCCCCCTGGTACCATTGGCGGGTTTGAATTCCCGCCGCCGTTCCCATTGGTCCCCCTACGCGGGAGCCAGGAACCTCAGTCCCATTGTTCTCAGGTACTCAAGCTCTGGCTCTTCGTTGATGGCACGATGTTGTCTGCATACACAACACCCCTCCCCCCATAGTCCCGATCCTGTCTAGGTGACATAGTCCTTCAGGTATGCAGGGGCTCTGCGTTCCCTGGTGGACCGTCGTGGTGTAGGCGTTGGGGTTTCTCCGCAGCCAAGTCTTGGTGGTGTGGCGGGGCCTGCCCCCTCACCTCCTTCCGCTGGGGAAGGGTGCGCCGTCTGGCCCTCGGCTGATGAGGCCTCGGGCATACTGAGCTGCCCATCGCTGGGGTCCGCCTCTCTGCGGTCTCGTTCCGCCTCGGGCTCTCCCTCAGCTTCTCGTGGGGCCTGCTCCACCTCCCCTTGGTTACCCCGGTCTCCTACCGTTGGAAGTAGGCGCCGCCTCAGCTGGTCCACGTGGCGCCGCAGGACCTGCCCGTCATTTGTCGACACCTCATAGGAGACAGGGCCGGTGGGGCGGATTACCTTTCCTGCTATCCACTCCGGGCCTCGGCCGTAGTTCCTTGCGAACACCGGGTCCTCTGGGAAGAAGCCCCGTGGTGCCTCCCGGTCCTCGACCCAGTTCCGTCCTGTTGGAGCCCTGTCGGGGTGCAGGCGGTCCAGGAGGATGGCGGGTCGCCGGCCCATGAGAAGCTCCGCGGGGCAGTGGCCACTGACCGGGTTGGGTGTCGTCCGGTTCGCCAGCAAGAACCGGGCTATGCGTGACTCCCAGTCCCCCTCGGTCAGGCGGCTTAAAGCTTCCTTAGCCGTGCGGACCATGCGTTCCGCTTGGCCGTTCGTGGCAGGGTGGAAGGGCACTGACCTGATATGCCGGATCAAGTTGTCCCGCGGGAACCGCTGGAATTCCTCGGATGTGAACGCCGGGCCGTTGTCGGAGACGATGGTGTCCGGCAAGCCATGTGTGGCAAATATCTTCCGGAGGGCTCGGATGGTGGCGCTCGCGGAGGTGGAGGAGACTGGACTCACCTCCAGCCACTTGGAGTACGCGTCCACGGTGACCAGGAATGTTAACCCGTGGAAGGGCCCGGCGAAGTCGATGTGGAGCCGGGACCACGGGGTCCTTGTTGATTCCCATGCCTGGGTGGGTGCACATGGTGGGCTTGGCCGGACTTCTTGACAGATCTGGCAACGCTTCACCCAGGCCTCTATTTCCCCATCGATGCCTGGCCACCAGACGTAGCTCCGGGCGAGGGCTTTCATCCGCACGATGCCGGGGTGTGCCTCGTGCAGAGCCTGCAGGACCTGTTGCTGGAGTGCGCTGGGGACTACGACCCGGTCCCCCCACAGCAGGCAGCCCTTGTGTGCCGATAGTTCCTCGCGCCGCGTTGTAAATGCGCTGAACTCAGGGCCCGCCGAGGCCGTAGGCCACCCCTCACCACCCAGCCGAGAACCCGGGATATGATGGGGTCACGGGCTGAGCGGCGGGCGATGTCCGTGGCCTGGAGGGGGCGTCTGGAAGACCCTCCAACTGGAGGACATGATGAGCTGGGGCCGGGTCCACCCCTTCGTCTGGCAGGGGAGGCGGCTCAGCGCGTCTGCATGTCCCATTGCCTTGCCTGGCCGGTGCTGGAGCGTGTAGTTGTAGCCCGCCAAGAAGATGGACCACCGCAAGACCCGAGGGGAGAGTACCTGTGGCGTCCGGCGGTCCGCCGCGAAGAGGCCCAGCAGCGGCCGGTGGTCTGTGACGACTGTGAAGGGACGGCCATAGACGAAGTCGTGGAACTTCTTCACCCCGGCCACGACTGCCAGTCCCTCGCGGTCTATCTGGGCGTAGTTCCGCTCGGCCGCAGACAGGGTCCGCGAGTAGTACGCGACCGGGACCTCCCGGCCGTCTGGGAGACGGTGCGCCAGCACGGCTCCCACCCCATATGGAGACGCATCGCAAGCCAAGACCACGGGCAGGGTCTCGTCGAAATGTGCCAGGACCGCGTTCGAGATGAGCAGGGCCTTGACGGCCCGGAACGCAGCAGCCTGATGCGGGCCCCAGACCCAGGGTGCCTTTTTGTCGAGCAACCTGTGGAGGGGCTCGGCTACCGCCGCCTTGTGGGGGAGAAAGGCGTGGTAAAAGTTCAAGAGTCCGAGAAAAGCCTGGAGCTCGGCTTTGGAGGTCGGGGGCGGCGCTTCCACGATGGCCTTCACCTTGTCCCGGGCCGGGTGGAGTCCCTCTGCGTTCACCGTGAAGCCCAAGAAGTCGACGGATGATACCCCGAGGTGGCACTTCTCGCGCTTGACCTTGAGGCCGGCGTCCCGGAAACGGCTGAGGACCATGCGGAGGCGGGAGGCGAACTCATCAGGTGTGGCGGCGGCGATCATCACATCATCGAAGAATGGTGTGATGCCGGGGATCCCTTTGAGGAGAGAGTCCATCAGTTGCTGGAAAATTCCGGGTGCCACGCTCACCCCGAATTGCAGGCGATTGACCCTGAAGGCCCCCGGTGCGTTACAATTGTTTGGGCCTCTGCTGTCGGCCCATCGACAGGCAGCTGCTGGTACGCTTGGGCCAGATCTAGTTTGCCGAAGATCTTGGCCCCTGCCAAGGTGGCCAGAACATGGCTCACCACCGGGACCGGGTAGGCATGGTCCTGCAATGCCCGATTTATCGTGCATTTATAATCCGCGCAGATGCGGACATCCCCGTTAGGTTTAATGGGGGTCACGATCGGGGTTTCCCACACTGCGTGAGAGACCGGTTCCAAAACCCCTTGCGCCACCAGTCGGTCCAGTTCCGCGTCTATTTTTGGTTTTAAGGCAAACGGAACGGACCTGGCACGCATGCGGATAGGGGCCACTGTGGGGTTGAGTTGTAGCGAAACCGGGGGGCCCATATATCGGCCCAGGGACCCGTCGAAAACGGATGGGAACTCGCGGCACACTTCCTGGAAGTCGCGGGTTGCGCAATGCTGGACCCCCTCGATCGCGATTCCTAGGGGTCCAAACCAAGCCCTCCCCAGGAGGCTAACTAGGTCGCCTTCGACTACGAGCAAGTCCAAGTGACCCTTGAAGCCCCGGTACTGCACCCTGAAACTCCCGACCCCCTTCACTGGCACTTGGTTTCTCTGAAAGTCCATGAGCATCACGGGTGATGGCCGCAAGCGGGGGCCCCCCTTTGGGCAAATCTGTCTTAATGTGGCCTCCGAAATGATGGAACAGGCGGAGCCCGAATCGAGTTCCATTTGTAAGGGGGCCCCCTCTACTTTGATCCGGACGTATATTTTTGGGGTAGAGGCCTGACTGGGGAGTTTCAGTACCTGTGTTCGGGCGGCCGGGGCGTTGGTCAGTTGGTATAGGTCTGCCTCCGGGGCCGCGCAGTCCTCGAAGTGCGCCTCAGACCTGCGGCGGGACGGTTTTTGTGCTGCGCGTGATGGCTTGGACCGGCAAACCCTTGCAATGTGGCCCGTGCGGCCGCAGTCCCGACATGTGGCATCCCGGAACCGGCACGATCTCCTCTCATGCTGCCCTCCGCAGCTGGCACACTCCTGCGCCGCCGAGCCGGGTTGCTTGCGTGCGGAGCTAGCGGACGGTGCTGGCGGGCGATGCTGGGCTAGTGTGCGGTGTACCTCGGGGTCGTCGATGTTGCTGTTCCCGGGGGAGGCCACACGATGCGTCGCGGTGGTGGTGGTCGGGTGTGACCTCTCCCATGCAGTGGTGGTGGCTAACGCTGAGGTAATGGTCACCTTCTCGCCCTCCATTATTCGGCGCTGGAGTTTCTCCTCCCTGAGGCCTGCGACGAAACGGTCGCGGAGAGCCATCTCCAAGTGCTCTCCGAAGGTGCAGTCGGCCGCCAGGCGGCGGAGCTCTCCGAGGAACTCCGCGGCGGTTTCTTTGCCCTGCTGGTTCCTATGCTGGAAAACCACGTGGCAGGTCATCTCCGACGGCTTTGGGGAGTAGTAGTTCTGCACGGCCTTCACAATCTCGTCGACCGTGCACTCCTCCACCTTCTTGGGAGAGAGAAGGTATTGGGCCAGATCCACGATCACGGGGCCGCAAGAGCAGAGCAGCAGTCCTCTCTTTCGGTCTTCGTCCGTGATCTGATAGAACACGAAGGCTTGCCGCAAACCCGTGACCCAGGCTCCCCATCGTTGGGGCTGGGAAGCGTCGAACGGCGGTAGCAGCCCGGATCCTGGAGCGATGGCCATTGTGCTAGTCGGCGGCAGCGACACGGCTCTGGATTCACCCTCGGAGGCGCTCATGGAGGATGCCCGTGGAGCGGTGGAGCGAGTCTTCGGTAGCGTTGTCCGACAGCCCGGCTGGAGCGCTCAACAGGATCCCATCCTCGTCGCCATTGTTGTATAGTGGGTTAGACGCATAAAGAAACCACAGACAGCGATGTAGTGATCAGCATGGTTCGCTATTATACAACACGAGACGCTGATAACTGGCCCGGAGGCCAACTATATACATTGGGGAGGGGCCGCCCCCTGGTACCATTGGCGGGTTTGAATTCCCGCCGCCGTTCCCATTGGTCCCCCTACGCGGGAGCCAGGAACCTCAGTCCCATTGTTCTCAGGTACTCAAGCTCTGGCTCTTCGTTGATGGCACGATGTTGTCTGCATACACAACAAGCGGTGTGATTGGCCGTGCTCCGCTCCACTGCCCAATGCGGTGCCAGCGCTGCAGGGTCCTCCCCCAATCGGCAATCCCATGGGTGCTCATGCGCACGTACAACCGTACACCCACAGCTGAATTAATGGGGAAACAGCGAATATAGCACTCCTCTGGCGTGGCAGTCTGAACGCTCCCACGTGCCTCCGTCCCGTATCTTCCAGCAGCGGCCCCCGCTGTGTGAACAGGAAAACCCGGTATAGTTTATTCTGGGGCTTTTTTGCTACGACTGGCTACCGGAGCAAACTGCCAGTCTGTACTCAGCCGCCATTTGGGTAACACTTCAATCCATTTATATCTCCCCCCCCCACTCCACACGAGCAATGTGTATATTAAGAAGCACATTAGGAAATATGGCGAAAGAGCAATCTTGAGCAAAGTATACATTTTTTGTACTTGTGTAGTGTGCCGGAGATGCCCATCTACGTCAACAGGATCCTGCGCAGAAAGATTCGAGATGTGATTGTTTGTACGAGCATGCCGGAGATTGCTTCCCCCCCCTTTCCAACATGTGCGTGAGTTCCAGAACTGATTTAGGAATTTCTATTGTTAGATTTCAGAACCACAAAAGGAACAGAATGTGACAAATCTATTCTTCCCTAGTGTGTTCAGGTAGCAGGGAATGAGAGAATAAATCCCTTCTAGCAGTTTGGCGTTTAATATAGCCCCCAGTTATATGGGACACTAAAGGGAAACTGTAGCTGAAGAAATCCTGAATTAGTGTCTTGTTGGCTGTGCCTGAGTTGGAATTGCAAAGACTAAATCTCAAAAAGAAAAAAAGTCCCCTTTTTTAACTTCTTTCTTGCCCACTAACTCAGCAATTCCTTGGACGGGTTTCTCTGTTATTGTGGGAGCAAACCACTTTACAGAAGTCCTACAATGTGCACATATCAGTTGAAAGAATTCCATAAAATCCATTGTGAATCATTATAATCACATAAATACATATCACACTTCACAATGAAGAAATCTTAAATACTAGTTGTTGTAGATTTTCCGGGCTATATGGCCATGGTCTTAGCATTGCAGGACCTGACGTTTCTCTAGCAGCTGTGACTGGCATCCTCGGAGGTATAACACAGAAAGATGGAGTACTCTCTGTGTCAAGGTGAAAAGAAAAAATGGTAGGCAGGTAATTTATATCTACTCAGGAAGGTGGGGTAGGGCTGAGTCATTATCTTGTAGGTGTTCCCCAGGCTGTGACAGATAAGATTAGAATTTCAACAGCCAATCCATATGCAGAAGAACCTCCTCAGGAAAGCTCCTCCGTTAGGGTATTAACCAAAGATCCCAGTACTGGAACCTGATGGATCTTCTCTCCCCCATGATCTCTCATAAGTCTCCCCCCCAGTATTTATTAATTCAAGATTTGAAACTCATCGGAGAACTTGCGTGGGACTTTATGCAACCACATTTTTCAAGTTTCAAATGCGTCAGCCACGATCCAACCCAAACAAATGTCTAATTCATTGCAATCAAAGAACTACCAGCATGCTTCTGTGTCTTACTTTGGCTCCTAATGGGCCTGTATCGTGTTCAGCCTTGACCAATTGTCCTTTCTCCCCAGCAAACAGAACCGTGCAGACCAAAACCAGGGAATAGAAAGGTTTTGTTTAGAGTCAACACCGGTCACGGAAGCAACAACAAAAAAGGTCTTTTTAATTAGTTTGCAGCCTGCGGAATACCAATAAAGGTATGGACTTCTATTGGGAAGACAAGTGAGAAAAGAAAACACCGCGACAGCATAAATAATGTTTTCTCCTTTTTTATGCCACCGGAGTTGGGGGGGGGGGGAATCTAGGCATTCAGGCAAAAGGAAAAGTGAACCTATTGTTTGTTTGCCCACAAAGGCGGAATCCATTTAGTTCTTATCTCCTGTAAATGGAGACATTCCAGAAGATAATGCACAATATTCTTCACAGAGCCTTATTTGCGGGGACGTGAACCATACTCGCTGAGTCTCGAACTACCGGAATTGGATGTTATAAGAAATGTAATTTATCGAGAAACATGTCACATCAAATACAAAAAACCCCATGCTCCCAATTTAGGAACAGCATACAGAAACCAGCTTCTGCCTTCTGTCTGCCTCTCTTCCAGCAATGAGAGTGCAAAAGGGTACGGAGGGGAAAAAATATATGTATGTATGTAAACAGCTAACGCTGCTTGATACGGAGTCATATGATCAGCACGTTCAGCTTAATATTCTTGATTCTGATAGTCAGTGACTCTCTGCTACTACATGGCAAAGATTTCCCACTGTATGCTCAATGCCCCTTTGCTCCAGTAGCAAGGAAGGGCCACAGCTCAGTGGCAGGGCATCTGATTGGCAACACAGAAGGTCCCAGGATCAATCCCCAGCATCTCCAATTATAAACTCCAGGGGTTCTTGGAAAAATCTGATTTTCTGGACCTCTTTCAATCTGGCTTCAGGCCAGGGTTTGGAACAGAGACCGCTTGGGTCGCCTTGATGTCAGCTCTGCAGCTGCCATGGACTGGGTGGGTGGGTGCTGAATACGATAAAATCGTCTTGGTTTGTTTCTCTGGAATGTTTAGCTTCACTTCTCCCTGCATCCTTATCGCCCGTTAGTCTGAGCTGGTGACCTTGGTACCTTGTTACTCCTTTTCCCTGGGAATGCCTTCCCATTAGGTTAGGCAGGCTTTTGCGTGACTCCTGATTGGCCCCGAACCACCCGCTGGCCCTTTTTGATTTCTGTATATCACTAGCTTACGTGTGCTTGCTTTTAGTTTTGACAATGAATGTATGCTCAGAAGACCTGCCTTTACTGTACTCAATAAACACAATCTTCTTGAAGGAGTGTTGTTGAGAACTGATTACTGCGGGACTCTGACACTTGGCTGATGACCTCTACTGAGAACTGAACAGAGGGAAGAGACCCTGCTAGTTCTGCTGGCTCTCAGCGGCCTTTGATGCTATCAACTGTATTATGGTGCTTCAGGTCCTATCTGGGGAGGTCAGTCTCAGAAGGTAGTGTTGGGGGATTCCTGCTTTGCCTCTTGGCCACTGACCTGTGGGGTGCCGCAGGTTCCATCTTCTCCCTCAGGCTATTTAATATCTATATGAAACCACCCGGAAAGGTCATCAGGAGGTTTGAACTGTGGTGTTACCACTATGTGGATGACACCCAGCTCTACTTTTCTTTTCCACCTAATTTCTGAGGGTGCTGTTGATGTTCTGAACTGGTGTTTTGAGTCAGTAATGGGCTGCATGGGGGTGAACAAGCTGCAACCTTAACCTTGACAAGAGAAGAAGTTCTCTGGGTTAGTAGAAAGGCAGGCCAGGGACTTCAGATCTCCCCTGTGTTGGATGGGATTATAATGTCCTGAGAAACCAGGTTTGCAGCTTGGGAGTGCTGCTTGACACAGTGGTCACCTTAGAAAACCAGGTGGCTGCTGTGGTTTGGATTCCATTTGCCCAGCTCCATCTGGTGTGTTAGCTGTGTTTATTCCTGCTTCAGTCAGATCTAGCCGCAGTGATCCATGGCTTAGTTATATCTAGACTGGACTACTGCAATGTGCTCTTCTTGGAGCTGCCCTTGAAGAGTGTTTAAGCGCTGCTGCTAGTGCAGAATGCTGCAACTAGACTGAAGGTCAGAACCAGCTATCAAGAGCATGTGATCCCTATCTACAGCAATTAAACTGGCTCGCCAGCTCAGTTCAAGGTGTTGGTTTTGTCTTACATGCCTTGGGACTGAGGTATTTGAATGGATACCTTCTCCCATATGTTCCTGCCTGGGAATTAAGATCATAGGCTTGTTTAGTGGATAGATTAGGATAGAAGGGACTGGGGTATTTGAATGATACATTCATTCTCCCATACATTCCTGCCTGGGAATTAAGATCACAGGCTTGTTTAGTGGATAGATGAGAGAGGGCCTTTTCAGTGGCAGCCCCATGATTATGGTACAACCTCCTCAGGGAGGTGCCCCTGGCCCCTCATTGTCGGTCTTCAGGAGGCAGTTGATGACGGTTTTATTTCGGATAGCATTTATTTGATTTCAGTTTTAGTATCAGCAGGCCTGCTTGCAGTTTTTAAATTGTGGCTTTTGTAGGTTTTGTAACTGTTGTTTTTATTGTGTTTTTATAATGTTTTGTTTGAATTGTAAGCCTCCTTGAGTTCTGCAAGGGGAAAAGTGCCTAATAAATGTTGGTTGGTTGGTTGGTTGCAGGGGTTTTGGGGGGCCGGAGCGCACCGGAAAACTGCTCTGGCAGCCCACAAATGGTGGTGGCGGCGGCAAGCCCCGCCTCCAGCTCCCCGCACCTAAGCGCTGTGGCCCCAGGGCGGCCTGAAGAGGCCCGTCTCTGGCCTCCCGGGGGCCCGCACTGGAGCACTGAGGCCCCGGGGTGGCCTGAAGAGGCCCATCTCCAGCTGCCCGGGGCCCATGCTGGGTGCTGCGGCCCCAGGGCACCCTGAAGAGGCCCATCTCTGGTCTCCTGGGGCCTGCACTGGAATGCTGTGGCCCCGGGGTGGCCTGAAGAGGCCCGTCTCTGGCTGCCTGGGGTCCGCGCTGGAGCACTGCGGCCCCTGGGAAGGCATTATGGTGCTGGTAAGTGAGGGATCTGGGGGGTGGGGGCTTGATGAGGGGTTGGGAGAGCCTTCCTCCCTCTCCCCATCTCTTTGCCCTCTTTCTGTCCCTCCTTTCCTTCTCTCCTTTCCTTTTCTTTCTTTCCCTTTTCCTCCTTCTTTCCTTCTCTCTCTTTCTTTCTTTCCCTCCCTCTTTCTTTCCTTCTTTCCTTCTCTCCTTTTTCTCTTTCCCTCCTTTCATTCTCTCCTTTTCCCCTTTCCCTTCTTCTTTCCTACTCTTTCTTTCCCTCTTTCCTTCTCTCTTTTTATCCCCTTTCCTTCTCTTGCTTTCTCTCTTTCCTTCCTTCTTTTCTTCTCTCTACTCTCTCTTTCCTTCCCTCTTTCCTCCTTCTGTGGCCCAACTCTTCCCTCCCCCCCCACAGGCTGGGTGGGGAAGGGAAGGGGAGGCTTTGGAAGATGCCTTCCCCCCCTTTGCTTCCCCTCCTGACATCACGTCTGGTGATGTCAGGGGTGTGTCATATGCTAATGAGCTATTATGCTAATAGCCTAGTAGCTCATTAGCATACCTTAGGATAATGAGCTCCTGCAGCTCTTTTTCTAGGAAAAGACCCCCTGGTTGGTTGGAAGGAAGGAAGAAGGAAGGAAGGAAGGAAGGAAGGAAGGAAGGAAGGAAGGAAGGAAGGAAGAAGGAAGGAAGCAGTAGATGATGTGAAAGTCCTCCACCTGAGACCCTGGAGAGCCGCTGCCCATCTGACTAGACAGTACTGACCTTGTGGACTGATACATAAGGCAGCCTCAGGTGTTCCTGCAGAGCACCCGCACAAGGGGGTCCAGCAGTCTATCCCCTCTGAACCCCCACGCCTGCCATTTCCCCCAAATCCCAACAGACAGCTTTTGCTAGCTTTAAAAATAATCACCAGTAAGTATATGTAGTGTTATAATGCTATAGTGACTCTGTGGAATTACATCCCCCACTGAACTCCACCGCCCCCCATTCTTCCCCAAGCATCACCCCCAAAACTCCAGGAATTCCCCAAGCCAGGGTTGCCTGCCCTATTTATTTATTTATTTACTTCATTTGTACCCTGCCCTTTCTCCCAGTGGAGACACACAAGGTTGTTTACATCATTCTCCTCTCCTCCATTCTATCCTCACAACAAATCTAGAGGAATTTTCCTGGCTGGAGTTGGCAACCCTATCAAGTTGAGGAACCCATCCTCGATAGATCCCTTTGGAGTGCCTCACACTCCTCCCTGGTTTTCACCACCCTGAACAACTTCGTGTCATCTGCAAATTTAGCCACTTCACTGCTTACTCCCAATTCCAAATCATTAATAAACAAGTTAAAAAGCATCGGACCGAGTACTGATCCCTGTGGTACCCCACTGCTTACCACCCTCCACTGAGAAAGTTTCCCATTTATACTCACTCTCTGTTTCCTATTTATAAGCCAGTTTTTGATCCACAAGAGGACTTGTCCTTTTATCCACTGGCTTGACTGATTAGGGTCAGTTTTTAAAAATTTTCTCATTTTCTTGTGGGCTGGAGGGTTGAGGCCTGAGAGTGGTGGTGGTGAGTGATTAGGCCTCTGGGCCCTACTACAACTTCTTGCCTCTACCTCAAGCCCCCTCCCCCCCAGCCCACTGAATACTCCTTAGAAGATTTTGCCATTGACTACAATGGCCTCATAGGATATAATGGAGCTGATTTTTTTTTTTATATTCCCAAATATTTCCAGATACCAATACATTACCAGTATTGGTATTTGGGTGTATTTGGTAATATCAAAAACATTCCAAAATCCAGATCCAAAAAAAGTCTGTTTTCTTCACTGCATACACCTACTCTGAACCAAATGCTAACACACCCCTAACTAATGAACTTTTCACTTGATGCATTCACACATGTGTGTGTGCGCGCGCATGTGCATGCGCAAACAAGCAAGCACTGGGGTACAAGGAAAATCTGGATCATCAAGACCGGCTGATATCTGCACCTTATAGGAGCCTCTTGCTCAGAGTGAAAGAGCAGAGCACGAAAGTTGGCTTGAAATTCAACATCAAAAAGCCCAACATCATGGCATCTGGCCCCATCACTCCTTGACAAAAAGAAGGGGAAATCGTGGAAGCAGTGACAGACTTCACGTTCCTGGGATCCAAGATCACTGTCCGGACAGTGACTGCAGCCATGAGGAGGAAAACCTCCTCCTCATGAGGATGGCAAACCTAGATGGCATAATAAAAAGTAGAGACATCACCCTTCCAACAAAAGTCCACATGGTCAAAGCAATGGTATTCCCAGTAGTAATGTATGGCTGTGAGAGTTGGACCACAAGGAAGGCCGAGCGCCAAAGAATAGATGATTTCAAATTATGGTGCTGGAGAAGACTCTTGAGAGTCCCTTGAACTGCAAGGCGATTGAATCAGTCAGTCCTAAAGGAAATCAACCCTGACTGTTCCCTGGAAGGCCAGATACTGAAGCTGAGGCTCAAATACTTTGGCCACCCAATGAGAAGGGAGCACTCACTGGAGAAGAAGACCCTGATGCTGGGAAAGACTGAAGGTCAAAGAAGAAGGGGGTGGCAAAGGATGACATGGTTAGACAGTGTCACCGATGCAATGAACATGAAATTGAGCAAACTCCGGAGGATGGCAGAAGACAGGAGGGCCTGGCGTGATCTGGTCCATGGGGTTGTGAAGAGTCAGACTCGACTATGTGACTGAACAACAACATAGGAGCCATAGGGAATCCATTCGGGAGCCAGGGGTTTCCCAAAGTGGTCCATCACTAATCCAGCGCATGGAATAAAAACCGGCTCCCACATCACTTAATAAGGGAACATCAACTGCAACAACTGGTAAATCAGGAAAGGATTTCAGGCACAAAAACTATCCGGGTTTCATTCAAAAGTACGCATGCTGCACTAGCGATGGAGAATGGCTTTTTGGCTTCAGGGGAAAGCTCAGCTAATGACATAAAAAGCCAAGTTTTCTAGCCCTCTAAAGCCTCCGCTCCACTTCATCAATCATTTCTTTTGGACCTAAACAGTATTTAATGTTTCCTTTCTCTGGAACTTCGTCCAGTTCCTGACAGTTTGAGACAGCGGCCCTGTCGGTGGATCTACGTCTCCCCCTAGTGCCAAAGAGCAGCTGCTGCAATATATTTCCAAGGAAGTGTTTCCTAGAAGTGGTGGCCAAAACCACTGCATTATTTGAAATGCATCTCCTATGCTTAGTGTTGAGATGAGACGGGGAAAAGGTGAGCAGATAGGTGGAAGGGGGACCTCTGAATGAACGTGGAGAGGAGTTGTGGCTCAGTGGCAGTGCATCTGCTCTGCATGCAGGAGGCCACAGGTTCAATCCCCGGCACCTCCAGTTAAGAGGATCGGGAAATAGTTGATGTGAAAGACCTCAACCTGAGACCCTGGAGAGCCGCTGCCAGTCTGGGCATCCCTTGACAGACAGTGGTCTGATTCAATTTAAGGCAGGTTCATGTGTGTTCAAGTGGTTTTATACTGAATCAGACCATCTAGCCCAAGAACTCTTCACTCTGAGGCTACAGATACCCATCTCCTGAAATCTTGGCTTGTACCCTCTCACACTCCACTTATGAAGCCTTCCTCCAGCTAATCTGGCTCTTCTTTAGGGTTGGCAAACCTGGTTTGGGAAATACCTGGAAATCGGGGGGGGGTGTTGGAGGGGAGGGGCCTCAGCGGAGTTCAATGCCACAGAGCAGCCACTTTCTCCAGGGGAATGGATCTTGGTTGTCTGGAGATGAGTCGTAATTCTGAGAGATCTCCAGGCCCCACCTGGAGGTTAATACAAAAACTGAGAGTCATTTTAATAATTATAAATAAGGTGGAATGAAATTGTATTGACATATTCATATTTTTGTTTGTTTCAGTTCTGGTGGGTCCCTAGACAATGCCGCTACCTTAAGAGCATTTGTGCTCACAAAGAAAAATTATTGCACCATAGGTCCTTTGTATATACATCACAGTCCTTGAAAAAGATTCATTCGAAACGGGTAAATTACTAGAGTCCTGTGGGACTAGTGATAGTGATACTGAAAAGGTGCTGTCTGGAAGTAAATCTGCACTCGATGTATTGTTTGGGTGAGACATATTTTTCTCTATGTATTGTTCGGGTGAGATATATTTTTGATAATACTTGATACCAATATTTAGACGGCAGTATTGAAAAATATAAAAAGAAAAAGAATAAAGCATAACATTGTTCTACCATAAACATATATTTATTGTACATGGTGATATATATTTTTTGTATGCCCACCTGGAGCAGATGTGCCCGTTCTGGCAGAGGTCGTTTCCTTAGGCTAGAGGGATTTCCCAAGTTTGCTGAGCATAGTGGGAGGATACGGACCCTTACGGATCACCTTTGTGTGTCTTCTTCCTGCCAGTAGCTCCATGTGACACACTTGTTTCTCCCCAATTTTGTCCTCACTGCAACCCTATGAGGTAGCTTAGGCTGAGAGCAAGTGATTAGAAACTCAGGGAGCTCCATGGCTGAGTGAGGATTTGAACACAGGTCTCCCCAGCCTGCCTCTTTCAGGCCACCTTTATCTCCTTGAAATGGAGATTCCAGAAATTGGTCCTAAGTTCTGCAGGCAAAACTACTGCCAAGCTTCGTTCGTCATATAAATGATGCCTTATACTGAGGCAGTCAATTGATCGGCACGTTATTGGCTGCTCTTCTCTGATTGGCTCTCTGGGGTCTCGATCAGAGGGAGGTCTTTCCTGGTCCTTTTACTTGGAAATGGTGGGGATTCAACCTGAAACCTTCTGTCTGTAAAAATGCATGCTCTACCACTGAGTTAGGAGCTCTTAAGGAATGGAATTTATCTTTGAGTCAGGGACCCAATTTGGTATAGTGGTTAAGAGTGGTAGACTGTAATCTAGGGGACTGGGTTCAGTTCCCCACTTCTGCACATGAAGCCAGCTTATTTTATTTGTTATTTATTTGTTTTGATTTATATCCCGCCCTCCCCGAAGGCTCAGGGTGGCTAACAATATAAAGAATTTAAACAATATAAACAATATAAAACAATATCAACCAGATAAAAAATATAAAAACAAACAATACAACATAAGCACATTTAAACCCAAGATGACGGGTTTTCGAGGTGGAATATCGAGGTGGAATAGCGGCAGTGGCGGCTCCTACTCAAACGCCTGGCGGAAGAGCTCCGTCTTGCAGGCCCTGCGGAACTGGACAAGGTCCCGCAGGGCCCGGATCTCCTCTGGGAGCTCCTTCCACCAGGTAGGAGCCACCACCAAAAAAGCCCTGGCTCTTGTGGCAGCCAGCCTCGCATCTCTGGGGCCCGGAATTTCCAAAAGATGACGGCCCCCAGACCGAAGTGCCCTTGGGGGAACATGTAGGGAAAGGCGGTCCCTCAGGTAAGCCGGACCCTGGCCATACATTCTCCCAGAGCTGACATCATCACACCAGGCATGTCATTCAGGGGACACTCTAGCATTTGGGTTAAAAACTCTATGGTCACCAGAGAGTTTTTACCCAAATGCTAGAGTGTCCCCGCACGATGTGCCTGGGATGATGACATCATTGTGCTGGGCACATCAGGCATGACAGTGCTCTTTGGAGGCACTGGGGGACCCAAAAGTGGGGGGAAACCCCACCTCCATCAGGGGATGGCAACCCTAGAAACGGGCCAATCGCTGGTCTTCCCTGCTGTCATACATTTCATACTCTGAAGGGTAGTTGGAGGCCTGGTCACTTTTCAGCTCTCTCAACTTCTTCCTTGAATTACACCGCAATGTCATTTCCACATCCCTGGCCAGCAGCTCGGCCCTGAATGCCAATGAGTGGCAGCTCTCCGGTCTTAAAACGTATCTCTGACCTTGGGAAAGATGCCTAATCCATATTCATGACACCATTTAATTCTGTCATTAACTGCTCCGTATACCTAATTTATCACCATAATCTCATCAGCTGGAACCACGTCCAAGTAGGAAACCTTCCGTTTCTCCTCCCACATATTCTAGTCAAACGTTGTAATAACTTAAGTCATCATTTGACGGTTACTTTAAAGTGGGCTACAAAAACGAGGGTGGGGGTTTTTTTTCTAGATTCAGATGGGCACATTAAGAAGGACAATTCCAGATGGTTAGCCTGTTAATGGATCGCGGCAAAACTCAGCAGGAGTCCAGTGGTACCTTAGAGACCTAGAAAAATGTGTTAGTTGAACTCCTGTTTTATATAAGGACAAGCTCTCTTTCTCTCTTCTGTAATGATGCTGAGGTGGGCCTTGCCTCATATTAAGGGCTGGTTTTCAAGCTCCAGCTGTGACTCTGAAATTTCGGGATGGACACCCCTCGTGGCAGGAGGGCAGACCATCTTGGGGGCAGGCATCAAGTCCCAAAGTGAGCAGAAAATAAGATCCTACTGGAGTCTTCTAGGAACCGACCAAAGGCTGAGGAGACCAAATGCCCCCTAGTAGTGACTCTCAGTAACACTGGATTTCTAGGGATGATGACGTTCGTACTGGCCTCCAGCACAGAATCATGGGCCCAGCTTAGGTCATCCCTTCTCAAAATAAATATTGTAGAGAAGAAGAAGAAGAAGAAGAAGAAGAAGAAGAAGAAGAAGAAGAAGAAGAAGAAGAAGAAGAAGAAGAAGAAGAAGAAGAAGGAGGAGGAGGAGGAGGAGGAGGAGGAGGAGGAGGAGGAGGAGGAGGAGGAGGAGGAGGAGGAGGAGGAGGAGGAGGAGGAGGAGGAGGAGGAGGAGGAGGAGGAGGAGATTGGATTTATACCCTGTCCTTCACTACCCAAACGTGTCTCAGAGCGGCTTACAAACTCCTTTCCCTTCCCCTCCCCACAACAGACGCCCTGTGAGGTAGGTGGGGCTGAGAGAGCTCTGACAGAAACTGCTCTTTTTCAAGAACAGCTCTTATCAGAGCTATGGCTTGCCCAAGGTCATCCAGCCAGGTGCAAGCAGAGGAGTGGGGAATCAAACCCGGTTCTCCCAGACTAGAGTCCGCACACTTAAACATTACACCAAACTGGCTGGAAAAGGTGTAGAGAAGGACAACCAAAATGATTGCGGGGTTGGAGAATCTTGCCTATGCGGAAAGGCAAAAGGCTTTGGAGGGAAAATGACTGAACGGTTGTGGGGGGGGGACATAATAGAGGTTTATAGAAATTCACACACACCCAGTGGGGTCTTCTCTTCCTTTCCTATTGCTGGCCCTCTGCCTTTTCCTCCTCTCTTCCTTCTAACCCACCATGCTTCTGGAGTTTGTAAGCCACTCTGAGACTCCAAGTGAAGGGCGGGGTATAAATCCAATCTCTTCTTCTCTCTTCTCTTCTGCCTCTCCTCCTCTCCTTTGTCACTACAGCCTTCTTTCTCCTTTTCCCCAACATTTCTGCCCTGACCTGGATGGTCCAAGCTAGCCCAGTCTCATCAGATATCATGTGCTAAGCAGGGTCGGCCCTGGTTAGTACTCGGATGGGAGACCAATAAGGAATACCACAGTCACAACACAGAAGGCAGGCAATGGCAAACCGCCTCTGGACCTCTCTTGCCTTGAAAACCCTACGAGGTTGCCTTAAGTCGGCTGCGACTTGACAGCACTTCCCACCAACATCAGCTCTTCTGTAACTACCTTGTAGACCTCTCCCCTGCTTGACCCTGTGGCCTATGGAGGAGACCCGTGACCCTGTGGAGAAGGCATGCCAGGCATGCTTTCTGCTCTTAGCTTTCCTCCCCAAGTGACTGTCCACCAGCTGGTCAGAAGAGGTCTGAATGAGAAGCAGAAGGCATATGAGATGTGCTTTCTGCTCCAAGACTCCCGTGTCTACCCAGCTGACCCACTTTGTCCTCCTGTGCACGGTTAGGAGCACGGAGTCTAATCTAGGAGAACCAGATTTGATTCCCCACTCCTCCACTTGCAGCTGCTGGTGTGACCTTGGGTCAATTGCAAGTTCTCAGAGGTCTCTCAGCCCCACCTACCTCACAGGATGTCTGTTGTGAGGAGAAGAAGGGAAGGAGATTGTAAGCCACTCTGAGACTCTGAGTGAAGGGTGGGGTATACATCCAATTTCTTCTTCTCCTCCTCCTCCTCTTTCTCTTCCTTCCCTGCTGCCATGTCCCCAGTTCTCTCCACTACCCCTGCTACCACATTTCTCCCCCCTAACTTCCCACTATACCTCTCTTCTTCTTTACAGCTTCCTTCTCCCTCTGCAGTAGCAGAGATTGCCACCATCAGCAGTGTTTGTGGGGCTGCTAGGCAACCCCACGAATTAAAGCTGAAATCTCAGGATGTCTCAGTTTCTTAATTTAAATTACAAGTTTTGGTGCTTTTAACTTTCCCCTCAGATTTTTTGGGTTTTTTTTTACTTTTCAGATTTTCAGAAAACCAGTGTTTTGTAGGAAACATCCTCCCCATTGATACATGGTCCCATTGTATGGATTTTTCTACCCACACTCTGGGCTCAAGGTTAAAATGAGATATAAAGATGCTTAGTGTGGGGACAGTGGATAGATGGGACATTTGCTTTCTCTCCCAGAGTCCTAGACCTTGATGTAGATTCAGTAGATTCAGGAAACACAACAGGAAGTACCTCTTCATTCAGCAAGTAACTGAATTGTCAAATTCACTGCCAGTGGATGATGGCAGCTATCACAGATGGCTTTAAACAGGGATTAGACCAGAGGTGTCAAACTCTGTTATGAGGGCCAGATCGGACATAAATTTCACTTTGTTGGGCTGGGCCATGTGTGCCATAAAATTTAACGCCAGGTGCCAGAGATACAAACTTTATAAAGGACACAGGCAAACCCAACTAACAATGCAAACAAAAGTGATTGATTCCAAGCAGTGAAAGCAATTGATTTACTGGGGGATGCACAAAAGCTCCAATAAATGTATTTAATCTTATGCAAGACTAGTTTTTTTTCCAAGGGATACCATAAAAGGGGGAGACTTCCACCCATACCAGTTGCTTGCAGGCCAGGTAAGAGCCCTGGATGGGCGGTTTCCAGCCCCTGGACCTTATGTTTGACACCCCTGGATTAGACAGACTCATGGAAGAGAGGTCCATCAATGGCTGATTAAATGGAATCTCCCTGTTCATTGACAGCATGCCTCTAAATACCAGTTAAGGGGAAGCAACAACAAGAGGAAAATTTGGCCCACAGGCTAACAAGGCATCTGTCTGATCACCGTTGAAAACAGGATACTGGACCAGTTGGGCCATTGGTCTGCTCCAACAGGACTTCTGTCTTATAAATCAGGGAGGTTTTTTGACAGGGAAAAGATTTTTAAGCACTTCCACAGAGAGAGAGAGAGAGAGAGAGAGAGAGAGAGAGAGAGAGAGAGAGAGAGTAGGAAACCGGGAGGATTGTGAGAGTGAGCCCACTTTGATACGGGAGATGGATGCAGCCATCTGATCAGCAATTTTAAATGCAATAGGGAACAGTGGTGAAACCCGATCAAAATGACCATGTGACCAATGTTCCCTCTAAGCTGAGTTAGTGTGAGCTAGTTCACAGTTTTTCAGCCGCCCACTCACACATTTTTTGTCTTAGCCCAGGAAGGATGGCTCCAGAGCAAACTAATTTATGCTATAGTCAAATCACTAGCTCACAACTTTAATGTCAGCAGCGCACAAAGTAGAATTTTTGCTCACGAGACTCCACAGCTTAGAAGGACCATTGCATGTGACCACAGCCTTACTGATCTTTTACTCTCTGTTTCAATGTGGTGCAGTTCTAATCAGCATTTGGTTTCCTGCTGTTCCCAACAAAGCAGGTGTGCAGGCTATGTCTGGGTTGGGAAATTCCTGGTGATTTTGGGCTAAAGCCTAGGGACAACAGGTTTAGTAAGGGGAGCGACCTCAGTAGAGTACAATACCATAAAGCCCACCTCCAAAGCAGCCATTTGCTTGCTCCAGAGGAACTGATCTCTGGAAACAAAATTGGTTGTAGTTACAGGAGATCCACTCTTTTCCTGCAATAGGGAGAGAAGGAGCAGGCTCCCTGCAGTTGGGAATACCACATGCAGCAGCAGACCTATATGCCATGGAGGGCAGGACTGGTTGGTGCCCCTCCACCTCTGGGTCCATAGGCAATTGCCTCACTGTACCTAGCAGAAAAGCCAGCCCTGATTTCAGGGAGCATTTGGGGATGCAGCAGGAGGTGGGAGGTGAAAAAGTCTTGCCCCACTAGCAGAAATCCCTCAGTCCACAGAAATGCTCTAGTGGATTCAAGCCATGATGGGGAGGAGATGGCTACATTTGAAGACATGGGTCTGCAGTCTTCACACGTGGTTTTGGCCAACAGACAAAAATAGGGCAGTTCAAGTTTGCCATTTTTCACTTATTTCATAGGAAAGAAGGGACAGAACAGTTGCTCATTGGAACCACTAAAGATGGGCAAGATGCCATTCAGGGTAGGGTTACCAACCACAGCTGTGAGCAGTCAGTTGGAGGAAACTTTGGAAACAATCCAATTTTAAATTGTAAGTAGTAGGCTATAGAGGGATGAGAAACAAAAAAGGAAAAGATTTTTAAATATGTAACTTTAAGTGTGACTTTTGTAAATGTCTTTAGGCTTCATAAACATTTTGTTAATGTATATTTCAGTTCATAGGGCTGGCAGGAAGAAGGGATATGCCCCGAAACACGACCTAGCCTGAGTGATTCAATAAGCAAATCCTTCAAGTGGACTCGTAGCCTAGGACATTGTCAACTCATGTTTTTTGTTTAAAAAAAATGAAAGATAACTCTTGTTTAAAATCTCAGTCAAAATCCTTATGGAAAATAGTGTAACGTTGGTCCCAGTCACACGAGCAAGATAATCCGGGGGAGGGGGAGTGAGGCTTTTTGCCCCAGAGCAAAATGGAGTGTGATATCGTGATCAGACGTTCCCCCAAGGCTCCGTGCTCAGGCCATCAGCCGCCAGTCACACGCTGATGGTGAAGTGTGGCACAGAAGGACGAGGCGGTTTAGCAGTAACACATTCGTGCGCATGCATAGTTCTGCATTTGCGTGCATACCATGAAGGCATTAAAAAAAACCCATCCAGTGGAATGCAGATGAGCGGTGGATGTGACAGGATACCAGTGCTTCCATGATCTGACGCCCACCTGCATCCCGCATTTTCCGAAAAATAGTGCACTTTCCCAGGTCTTTTTTTACTCCAGATCTTCAGTGGGGTGATACGGGTTGCCGACAGGTGCAGGACACTTGCCAGATGTTTTCGTGTGATCGCGCCCATAAAATCCGCCCGGCATCCGTCCCTATCGCGTGGCTAATTCTGCGTGTGACCGGACCCGTTTTGAGGTTCTTCTCATGTATATGGCATTAAAGAAAATTCCAAAATTATAAACAAGTGATATATTTCATGGTTGTATTTTGTTTTATCTTATCAACTCTTTCTGTGAACTCCTTTTGTTGTTAACCTCCAGGTGGTGGCTGGAGATCTGGGATTACGAGTGATCTCCAAGTCGCAGAGATCAGTTCACATGGAGAAAATGGCCACTTTGGAAAGTGGACTCTATGGCATTTATACCCCACTGAAGTCCCTCCTCTTTCCAAACCCTGCCTTTCTCAGGCTCCACCCCGCAAAAAAACTCCTCCAAGTATTTCCTAACTCAGAGCTGGCAACCTTAAGTCCAGGTAGTATGGTCGGAGTAGGGGCTCCTGCCTCCTCCCATTGTTTTCCCCACCTGAAATACAAAACAATATAAATGGTAACAGCCCAGGACAACTAATGAACCAGAAAGCAGGCAGACACTCAGTGCTTTAGGATGAAATGAAATGCAATCTTTCTAATGATTTAACAATGTTATTTTATAGCCGTAATTAACATAACCACATTTTTGCATACTCTTTTTTCCATAAGCGTGCCATAAGTACAACTTCATCCGAACACACTGAAGCACCTTTCAAAATGACACAAAAAGATTATACAGTGCAATACAAATTAAAGCAATTTTTATATATATTCAAGCTATTTTTATACAATTCGATAAAGTATGGCAATGTACCATGGTAATGTCGCTTGAAAACCTACTGTTCACAGAGTCTTCACATGATATTCCATGCCATGATTTCAAGTATTAGAATGTACAAGTGGAGACCCGCAAGAAACTTGCGGGATGGTCATCCCATTCCTCACACCTTTGCTTCCTCCCCTCTACCCTTACCTATCTCACACTCTTTCTCCCTTCTGGGGGTGGAGCCATAGACTCAACCCTCCAAAGCAGCCATTTTATCCAGGGGAACTGATCTCTGTCACCCGGACAACAGTTGTAATTCTGGGTGATCTCCAGGCCTCACCCAGAGGCTGGCAATGGTAGTTCTCATGAAGGAAATGGCTGGTTTGGAGGTGGAGTCTATGGCATTATACTGGTCTGAATTCCTCCCCTCCTCAAACCCTACCATCCCCAGGATCCACCCCTTAAATGTCCAGGAGTTTCCCAATCCAAGTTGGCAACCCTATTTCCTTCCCACCCAACAGCCAACTTAACCTTTATCTGCCTTTATCTGTCTTCAGCTTTTCGTCTCCACCCCCTCCCCCACAGCTTCTACCAAGGAAAATTATAGTCTTTCTCCACAGTGGGGACCAAAGCAGCTTACATTATTCTCACCTCCTTTTTATCTGCACAACAACCCTGTGAGGTTGGTTAGGCTGAAAGTATGTGACTGGTCCAAAATCACCCAGTCAGCTTCCACCGCAATATGGGGATCTGAACCTGGGTCTTGCAGACCCTACTCTGAGGCCCTAACTGCTGCATCACTGCTGGCTTTCATAGGGTGGCTGCTGAACAGCAGCAAGCAGCCAGGCCAAGTTGAGTCATGCAAATTAGGTGGTATCAAGTCACCCAGAGGGTGCTGCCTAGGGATGCCAGCCTCCAGGTGGGATCTGGGGATCCCCTGGAATTACTGCTCAGCTCCAGACTACTGAGATAACTTCCCCTGGAGAAAATTGATGCTTTGGAGGGTGGACTCTAGGGCATTGTACCCCACTGAGGTCCCTGTCCTCTCCAGGCTCCATCCCCAAATCTCCAGGAGTTTCCAGACCTGGAGCTGGCAGCCCCACTACCCCCATCCCCTGCCAGTGCCCGTGGGGGGACCTGGCAACCCTATACTGCTGCCAGGCCTAGGGTTGGCAACCTCCAAGTGGGGCCTGCTGGAGAGTGAACTCCAGAGATCTGTGAACAACAGAGATCTGTCTCCCTGGAGAAAATGGCTGCTTTGGAGGGTGGATTCTGTGGCATGATACCCAGCTGAGGCCTCTCCCTTCCCCAAATCCTGCCCTCCTTGCACTCCACCCCAAAACCTCTAGGAATCCCCCAGCCTGGCCCCAAGGCTCCCTCCCTCCCTCCCCCTCCCTCCAAGGCCAAAAGAGGCCTGGAAAGAAAGGGCCCTCCCCCACCCTTTGACTGACAGAGCCAGTTAGAAGTCTCCTCTCCCCCCCCCCACCCCCAACGTTCTAATCTCTCACCGTTGTTGCCTGGAGTCAGGTCTCTGCAGAGGCCATTTCAAAAGGCTTTTTGGGGGGAATTCAACCATCCCTGAAGGGATTTCCTCACTTTTCGGATTTTTCTACAAACCCAGGAAGTCTACTGACTATGTAGGAAAAGCTGTTGGGGGAGAGTGAGGCCCCTGTTGGAGGGAATAGGTATCCGCACAGAAAAAAAGTCTGGGAATTAGAATAAGGATGTCTTTGTAGATGCTTCAGTGTGTTCAGATGAAGTTGTGAATGAAAGGAAAGTCAACTCCGGGGAGTTTTGTCAACCCATTTTTTTCTGTACTTATGGCGTGCTTATGGAAAAAAAGAGTATGCCAAAATGTTTCCCACCTGAAGTGGCAGCAGGGCCCGAGGCCATTTATGGCTGGGGGAAAAGCAGTGGGGGAAGGAAGGACAGTGGTCCAGACTGGGATCAGGCCGCCATAGCACTGCTGAAAGGAGTCCTCTAATGGGAATTCACTCTACAAAATGGCAGCACCTCCACCGGGTGAATACTGTCCTGTCTAGTTTGGCTGTCAGGCAGACGAAAGAGGAAAGTTGATTCTTCAGTGCCACGGCCCCAAGCCGAATATCCCGGCACCAGCGCATATTTCTTTTTTAAGATGGGTAGCTGTGTTTTAGTCTGTCTGTAGCAGTAGAAAGGAGCTGCGGTGGCTCAAGTGGTTAAGACGCTGAACTGCAGGCTGTGGAAGGTCAGTAGTTCAGCAGTTCGAGACCCAGGTGCCGCATGACGGAGTGAGCTCCCGTCTCTAGTTCCAGCTCCTGCCAACCTAGCAGTTTGAAAGCAAGAAATTGCAAGTAGATAAATAGGTACCACTTTGGTGGGAAGGGAACAGCGTTCCGTGCACCTTGGTGTTTAGTCATGCCAGCCACATGACCACGGAAACGTCTTCGGACAGCGCTGGCTCTTCGGCTTTGAAATGGAGATGAGCACCGCAACCCTAGAGTCGGATTCGACTGGCTTTCAAGCAAGGGGACCTTTACTTTTTTAGCAGTAGAAAAGAGCAAGAGTCTGGTAGCACCTTAAGGAATAACAAAATTTGTGGCAGGGGACGAGCTTTCGTGAGTCACTGCTCACTTCAGATACTGATTCTGAAGAAGTGGACAGTGACGCACGAAAGCTCATCCCCTGCCACATATTTAGTTAGTCTTGTTAAGTATGAGACTTAAGGCAGCAGCTCATAATAAGTGATTCAGCTTTATTTACAAGATAGGAACGAACACAAAACAGGAGAGCAACAGGCTCTCTTTTAAGCTGTCCGGGCTTGGTAGGCCACACTCTTAGCTGCGATAAGAACCAATCAAAACATGAACATAACAGCCAATCCAGTCATCTCCCTCCATAACCTTTCTTGTACCCTGATTGGACTGCTGCGCAGAGCATCCAATCAGCTTGCATGAATTAGGATACCAGACTTAGATAGGAGGCAGAGTCAAGCTCATGCATTGATGTATACCAATGCATAATAAGTCTTTAAGGTGCTACTGGAGTCTTGTTTTTTTAAGGTTAAGTACCCATTGGGAGAATCAGTGCTAATATGTTGCTTGATCCCCATGAGGTTAAAAGAAAGGCAATCCCAATAAATGCTCTTAAAATTTCATTTTATCATGTAATCCAGCCTTCAATATGTCCAACAGTAGTTTGCGAAGTTTGCTGGATCCTGAAATCCCACCCCAGATCGGAAAAGCAGATCTGGGGTTACATTAGGAGGAAAGTTCAGAAATTTAAACCTTAGTTAAGCACAAAAGCCTCTAGATGGAGCCAGAAGGAAAGGAAATAAAAGCTCTGGCCTGCAGCCCTTGGCTAGTTGGTTCAAAACAGGGGAAATTGATCCCTGCCTCAATAGCACTTTATGGTCCCAAATATAGGGATGCCAGCCTCCAGGGGGACCTGGGGACCCCCAGAATTACAGCACATCTCCAGACTACAGGGATAAATTTCCCCTGGAGAAAATGGATGCTTTGGAGGGTGGACTCTAAGATAATGTACCCCACTGAGGTCCCTGTCCTCCCCAGGCTCCACCCGCAAATTTCCAGGAGTTTCCCAACCCGGATCTGGCAACTCTACCCCCCATCCCCCGTTGGTGGCCAGGGAGGACCTAGAAACCCTACAAAATTACATGATGCGGTTTCCAGGCTCATCCCATGCCCTGTCCAGCAGTTATGCTGCAGGAGTTTCCTGATGATATTTAATCCTCAGGACTGTGGGGGACCAATTTGGAGCAGGCTTGCAGCCCTCAGGGAGAGTGGCACACACACGTACCGCAGGGTTGCCAGCTCCAGGA
The DNA here is from genome assembly GCA_029375565.1 of Gekko gecko. Lineage (NCBI taxonomy): Eukaryota > Metazoa > Chordata > Lepidosauria > Squamata > Gekkonidae > Gekko > Gekko gecko. The sequence goes on from JAPDNY010000003.1 coordinate 226,531,699, forward strand.
AGGGGAATGCCTCGAGCTTTGGGGGTGGAGCCTGGGGAAGTCAGGGTGGGGGGACCTCAGCAGGGTGTAATGCCTTAGAGTCCACCCTCCCAAGCAGCCATTTTCTCCAGGGGAACTGATCTCTGTCCTCTGAAAATCAGTTGTAATTCCAGGAGATCTCCAGCCCCCACCTGAAGGCTGGCAAAGAAGAAGAAGAAGAAGAAGAAGAAGAAGAAGAAGAAGAAGAAGAAGAAGAAGAAGAAGAAGAAGAAGAAGAAGAAGAAGAAGAAGAAGAAGAAGAAGAAGAAGAAGAAGAAGAAGAAGAAGAAGAAGAAGAAGAGGAGGAGGAGGAGATTGCATTTATAACCCGCCCTCTACTACCCAAAGGAGTCTCAGAGTGGCTTACAATCTCCTTTCCCTTCCCCTCCCCACAACAGACACCCTGTGAGGTAGGTGGGGCTGAGAGAGCTTTCTCAAAAACTGCCCTTGAGAGAACAGCTCTGAGAGAACTCATGACTGACCCAACATCACACCAGCAGCTGCATGTGGAAGAGTGGGGAATCAAACCCGGTTCTCCCAGATTAGAGTCCACGCTCCCAACCACAACACCAAACTGGCTCTCTCCAGCGCAACTCGTCAGAGAAAGAAAGAGCAAGGGACCGGCACGTACAGACAGAGTTCCCACCCGTTCCCTTCTTCATGATGAATGTTTTTATTTATTTTCTAAAAAGAAATGGGATACAAAAGGGAAGAGGGGGTAGGGGGAAATTTAGATTCACCAAATTTATCACCACCTGTTCCCACCTTGATCGCTGCTCCTGCTTCCCTGGTGGGAGGGAGCACATTAGTGCATCCGTGTGTGGAAACAGCCAGAAGCAAAGAAGGGGCTCTGAGGAAACCTGACATTCTGGGCAACAATGGCAGCTCCGTCCCGTGAGGAGGGCTAAGTGGGCAGATCAAGAGAGGGGGAAGTAAAGAAAAGGGAGCCTTGATCCTGAGGAAATAGTGTTGAGAGATTTGGTCAATACAGCAGAGTTTTTTCCAGTCATCAAAGCGTGATCCTGAGTGCAGTAAATAAATCTCCCAAGAAGTATATTGCGAAAAGGTAAACTGACATTTATTCAGGTAGATCCAGTTCACATTCTGGTTGCAGTCGAAAGGAGAGAGAGAAACCTAATCTAAAGAGTACTGTCCCTACCACAAATGGCCAGCTTGTCCAGCATCATGTGTGGGGGAGTATGAGGACATTATTGTCTCTACAGGAGAGATCTTTAGAGACATGTGTTTCCATGGAAGGCCATGAGAAAGGAATGAGCTGACAAAGGGAGGAGAGGGCAGCTCCCTGGTCAAGACAAAGAGAGGCACCCCATTCAAGGAGATAACACCTATACACACTTTGAGTGATGTGGCATCCCCACCACCACCATGTCCAGGCATGCTGAGTTACTCACGCCAACAAATAGGGTGCAGTTGAGGCATGGAAATGAAGAAGAGCTAAGGAGAAAGGCTAGCAGCCTGAATAGCCCAGGCTAGCCCTAAGCGCAGGGTCAGCCCTGGTTAGTACTTTCATGGGAGAGGAGACCACCAAGGAAGTCCACGGTTGCTACAGGCAATGGCCAACCTCCTCTGTTGGACTTTTGCCTTCAAAACTCTAGGTGGTTGCCATTTGGTTGCAACTTGATGGCAATTAATAACTATCGTATGGCAGTGGGTGTAGTATAGCCAGGAGAGGTGAAGATTGTCTGGCAGCCTGAAACTCTAGAACTCTTTGTGGCGAGCTAGGTCTATTTTGGAGGCTGAAAGAACTGTGACTGACCCAAGGTCACCCAGCTGGCTTCATGTTGGAGGAGTGGGAAATCGAACGCGGATCTCCAGTTTAGAGTCCGCCGCTCTTAACCACTACACCAAACTTGATGGCAAAAAAAAATGAGGAGAGGGACAGGAGGGTGCCTGTGCCCCATTAGCAGGAAGGGTGAGCACAAGCCAGAAAGAGAGGTGCATTCTGGGCCACAGAAGCAGTCAGGATTCTCTCCCGCCAGGTAAAGCAGCTACAGGTGGCATTTAGGGTTGCCAGCTCTGGGTTGGAAACTACCTGGAGACACTGCGGGGGTGGAGCCTGAGGAGGGTGGTGTTATGTACTGAATGTGAATCGCTCCTATCTATTCACATGTTAAGCTTGAGTCTGAATGTGGCTCTTCAGAAGTCACATTGCTATTGGTCGGTTTCGGCGAAACCTGTGTAATTACCCAATCACTGTGTGATATTGTTGCAAAGAGGGAACGGTCCTGATTGGCCTTTATTCCTGCAATGCCATTGGTCTTTAACTTGTAATGGGTGTCGCTTGGACAGCCTGGGAGAGTTTAAAAGAAGGAGGTGTGCTCCCCTTGTTGTCTGTGTGTTCCTGACTTACAGCTGCTGTTTAATAAAGCTGAAATCACTTGAAGCTGAATCCTTTGTTGAGTCTCATACTTAACAAGTGGGGTTTGGGGAGGGGAGGGAATCTCAGCAGAGTGTAATGCCATAGAGTCCACAATCAAAGCAGTCATTTTCTCCAGGGGAGTTGTGGTACCAGGAGATCTCCAGGCCCCAAAGGGTTGTCATCCCCCTGGTTGGGGTGGGGGTTCCCCTGATTTCAGGGGCTCCAATCTGCCGCCGGCTGGTGGGGGAAGCTGCATCGCCAGTGCAATGACGTCACCCGGTAGTGATGTCATCGCATTGCTGACATTGGGGGGCAACACTCTAGTTTTTGGGCAAACTCTATGGTTTTGAGGGCAAAAAACCATAGAGTTTTGCCCAAAGACTAGAGCGTCACCCTCCCCTCCTTCCGACGTCAGCAATGTGATGGCATCACTTCCGGGGGCTGAGCATAAGATCCCAACAATGACCCAGGAGCCCGCCCGCCTGATCAGAGGTAGGACCCAGCAGCCCTAAGGCCTCATCTGGAGCCTGGCCAACCCTGAGGTACTTTCAGTTCCAAGAGGAGAATATTGCTGCTTAACCCTTGCCAGCTCTCCTAAAACATGTCTCATGTATTTCAGTCTTTGAGGTGAGGGGTGTGGAAATGCTGAGCAAAGGGACAGCAAGGACGGGGTTTCCCCCGCCACCTGCTCTGTCTGAGGCCGTCCGCATCTGGGTTACCTGATGAAAGAGCCCCCAGGGAAACAGATCTCAGCACTTTAGTTCCAGCCTCAATTTGAGTCCAAGTTATATTGTAGAACTTCTTTGGGGGAGAAAAAAAATTAGATGGTGTTATGGGGATGGGAACAGGTTGTGTCTGGAACATTAGGATTTGTGTATTGTGTCCTTGGGGATCTGCCAGCCCTGGCGGCGGGGGCGGCGGAGCAGGATACAGTTCCCTATCAACATTTTCATTTTGAGGGCAGATATTCCATTATGTTCAGATCTTGTTGGAGGGTGGGGAGATTAGCTTTCGACAGCTGTTTAATGTCAAGGGCCCAGATTTGGATCTTGGTGAGGAACCCACTAACTACAATTTTTTTTTAAGTGCTTTCCTCTGCTTGGCAAATTGGCTCCCGATTTACATGGTTGTTGTAAAGGAGGAAAAACAGAACTCAGCTGGCATCTGTGCTGTGCAAATGGGGATTAATGCACTTGGAAAGCCCTGAATCCTGGGTGACTTTGATGCACAAGGCACAGCCAAGGGTGTGCTGAGACCTCAAGTGGCTACATAAGACTGCCAGTCACTGGGGGACAGGTGTGTATGGTTGACAGCTCCAGGTTGTGTGGGGGTGGAGCCTGGGAAGGACAAGGAGTTCAACAGTGTACAATCCCATAGAGTCCACTCTCCAAAGCATCCATTTTCTCCAGGGGAACTGGTCTCTGCAGTCTGGAGAGCTCATAAGAACATCAGAAGAGTTCTGCTGGATCAGACCAGTGGTCCATCTAGGGCTGCCAAGTCACTCACCTATAATACTGGGGAGACTCAGTCCCAGGGCCATAGAGTTTTCAGGCTGATTGCTAGAGCGTCAGCTGGCAACGTGCCCAGCGTGATGACGTCACTTCCAGGTGATGTTATTGCACCAGGCACATCTGCCCAAACCGGGCACTTTGGGGGCGGGGTTCCCCCACCAGCCTGATCTGGACTGGTGGATTGGGGACCCTTTTAGCAGGGGAACCTCCGCCCTCCTGGGGGACTTGGCAACTCTAGGTCCATCTAGTCCAGCATCCTGTCTCACACAGTGGCCAACCAGTTCCTCTGGAGGGCCACCAACAGGGCATAGAGGTCGAGGCCTTCATAAGAACATAAGAAGAGCCCTGCTGGATCAAGACAGAGGTCCATCTAGGCCAGCATCCTGTCTCACACAGTGGCTAACCAGTTCCTCTGGAGGGACAACAACAGGGCACAGAGACTGAAACCTTCCCCTGATGTTGCCTCCTGGCTCTGGGATTCAGTGAATCAGTGCCTCTGAATGTGGAGGTTGCCTTCAGTCACTATTAGCCACTGATAGACTTATCCTTAGGGATACCATTCCCCAATTCGGGGCGGGGGGGGGTCCCTCATTTTTTGGGCTCCTGCCCACTGCTGGCTGGAGATGACATCATTGCACAGGGCATGTTGCACGAGGACACTCTATCGTTCAAGGAAAAACTCTATGGTTTTTCCTCAAATGACAGAGGCCCTGCCTACAATGTGCCCTGAATGATGACATCACCCCTCCGGCAACCAGGTAAGACCTGGCAACTCTTTCCTGAGGCCCTGGAAAGCCTCAGCCAGGCTGAATAGACAATACTGACCTTGATGGACCAAGGGTCTGATTCAGTACAAGACAGCTTCATGTGTTCAGATGTTCTCCAGGCCCCACCTGGAGGTTAATGTGGAAAATCATGGTGTTCAAACAAACACACAGTTCTGATATGCTACTATAACTTCATTATTCAATTAAATCATATACTTCTAATGTAGAGTAACGACCCTATGGCAACCTAATAATTATAGTGCATTGATAACAATGACATAAAGATATACAAATGAATATGAATATGACCAGGGCTATTTTTGGGCAGGAACGCACAGGAACGGAGTTCTGGCTGGCTCCCGAGTTGGCCATGCCCAGCAGGAACTCATTAGCATAATAGGCCACACCCAGCAGCGGAAACTCATTAGGATTGGCTACATTAGGGGTGTGTGGCCTAACATGCAAAGGAGTTCCTGCTACAAAAAAAGCCCTGGGTTTTGACAACAAACAAGGTAAACAGCATAAGAAGCAAAAGGTGGGTGTGGCTGGATGACCACGCTGCTGGTAACATGGGGGTGTGGCCTAATATGCTAATGAGCTGTGCTGTCAGGGGTGTGGCCTGATATGCTAATGAGTTCCTGCTGGGCTTTTTGTACAAAAAAGCCCTGAATATGACAATATAGATCTTGTAGGAATTTATATCGTGAGTTGGGAATGTCTACAGCTACAGAGATGAATATGCAGACAGGATTCAATGTTGTAGGCTGTCTTGCTTTCAGAAAAGAGATGTAGCATCGAAAGCACTTTGGAAGGTGGACTCTATGGCATTGTACTCCACTGAAATGCATCTCCTCCTCAAACCCCAGCCTCCTGAGGCTCCACCACCAACATCTCCAGATATTTCCCAACCCAGAGCTGGCAGTTCTACCCATCGGGAACATATCAAGCCACCTCATAGGGTTACCAAATTCAAAGTGAAGCCTCTAGTTCTCTTGGGATTACAACTGTTCTCCTGGAGAAAACGGCAGCTTTGGATGGCAGATTGTCTGGTATCACACACCTGCTGAGCTCCCTCCCCTTCCTCAAACTCTGCTCTCTCCAAATCTCCCCCTCAAATCTTCAGCAATTCCCCATGCCGGACTAGGGCACATTTGTTCTTAAGAGCATAAAAATCCACAGGACAGTTGTTCATGGGTATGTCTAGCTGGGCCTAAAAAGCCAGGCTTTGTCGTCAAGTAAAAGGTAAGATTGTCCTCCCCTCCATCTTGAAATATGCTGACAGGGTTATGATTCTTTGTGGTTGTACATTTGTACTTAGCCACCACAGAGGGCTCAATATCATGTGCATACAGTGGAGTGTTGTCCTTGGGGTTTAAAAGTATTTCATGCCCATAGATATATTTGCCCAGTATAATGTACAGGAATCAATAAATGCACACCGCATCTTGTGCATGGTTCTTGTGCGATTCTGTCCAAGGCTGCCTGCACGCTGCACATATTTGGCACTCACGCAATACATTATTGTTTGATGAATGCCTTCATTATTCAGCCTTTGGAGCCGTTTACATGGCGATGCTGAACCCACCCTGTTTTTATGCAGGGTGAAGAGCATCTGGGCCTTGAATAGCCGCACAGAAGAAGCCCTACTTGAACACGGCTGCACAACAGCCTCACGCTTTCAAAAACCACTCTGTAGCCGAGAGAACTACAAAAATGGGTTCTTTTAAAAAGAAATCTGATTTTTTTAAAAAGTTCCCAGGCCCAGGATTCTATCGAATCCAAACTTTCTGGAACTTTGGGTTCCAGAGCCAAATGTGGCTCAGTACAGAAACAACCATGGCTTTTTCAAAAAAAGAAAAAGTTTACAGTATATTGGAGGGGCATGCTGGAATAACCCATACGAGAAAGGAATGGCAGACGATGCAGTGTAGAGCCAGCATGGTGTGGTGGTTAAGAGCAGTGGACTCTAATCTGGAGAACCGGGTTTGATTCCCCTTTCCTCCTCCACTTGAAGTCTGCTGGGTGACCTTGGGCCAGTCATGTTTCTCCCAGACCTCTCTCAACCCCACCTGCCTCAGAAGGTGCCTGTTACAGAGAGTCAGCTTGGTGTAGTGGTTAAGAGTGGTGGACTTTAATCTGGAGAACCAAATTTGATTCCTTACTCCTCCTCCACATGAAGCCTGCTGGGTAACCTTGGGCCAGTCATGGTTCTCCCAGAATTCATTCAGCCCCAACTGCCTCACAAGGTATCTGTTGTGGAGAGAGCCAGCATGATGTAGTGGTCATGGTAAGAACGGTGGACTCTAATCTGGAGAACAGGATTTGATTCCCTTCTCATCCTCCCCATGAAGCCCATCGGGTGACCTTGGGCCAGTCACAGTTCTCTCAGAGCTCTCTCAGCCTGACCGGCCTCACAGGGTTCCTGCTGTAGGGAGAGGAAGGGAAGGAGGTTATAAACTCCTTTGAGACTCCTGAAGGTAGAGAAAAGTGGGGTATAAAAAACTACTCTTCTCAAACATTTTAATGGGATGAAGACAGTGGCCCTAAGCATGAGGACAACCATCTCTGCTTTAGAAAATTCCTGGAGATTTGGGAGGGGAACTTGGGGAGGGGAGGGTTTGGGGAGGGGAATGACCTCAGCAGGGATGTGATACCACAGAGTCTATCCTCTGAGGCTGCCATTTTCTCCAGGGGAATAGGGTTGCCAACTCTTGAGTCGGGAAATTCATGGGGATTTGGGGATGAATGGAGCCTGGGGAGGGGAGGATTTGAGGATGGATGGAGCCTGGGAAGGGGAGGATTTGGGGAGTGGAAGAACATCAGTCGGGTATAATGCCATGGAATCCAGCCTCCAAAGCAGCCATTCTCTCCTGAGGAACAGGTCTCTCTAGTATGGAGATCCAGTTGTAATCCCAGATCTCCAGACTCCACCTGGGAGTTGGCAGGCCTACCTAAGCAGGCCTACTCAGAAACCTACTCCAGGCTAGTCGATGGAGCTCGCTCCCAGGAAAATCGTTTCAGGAGAGTTGCCACGTTGGTCTCCAGTAGAAGAGCAAGATCCACGTCCAGTAGAACCTTAAAGATCAGAGAGATTTCTGGGGCATAAGTTTCAGAGAGTCAACACTCCCTTCGATAGCTGATGAATTTCACCTGCTTTATTCGTGTGCCTCAACTGGTTTTAATTCTAGTAATTGTATTGATAATTTTATGCCAATAAAGGCTGACTTGACTTGACTTGACTTGATAGCTGATGAAGGGAACTTCCAACTTCCACAAAAGCTTACCCATGGAAATTGGGCTTTGAGTCTTGCATTCCTAGGTAAAGTAAAGGTTCCCTTGCTCGAAAGCCAGTCGAATCTGACTCTAGGGTTGCAGTGCTCATCTCCGTTTCTAAGCCGAAGAGCTGGTGCTGTCCGAAGGCATTTCTGTGGTCATGTGGCTGGCATGACTAAACGCCAAGGCACACAGAACACTGTTACCTTCCCACCGAAGCAGTACCTATTTATCTACTAGCAATTTATTGCTTTCGAACTGCTAGGTCAGCAGGAGCTGGAACCAGAGACGGGAGCTCACTCCGTCATGCAGCACTCGGGTCTCGAACTGCTGAACTACTGACCTTCCAGTCTGCAGTTCAGTGTCTTAACCACTTGAGCCACCGCAGCACCTTGTGTTCCTAGGGAAGTGTTATTAGGATGGTAGTCCTCTTAGGCTGCGGTCACACAAGCGAGGCTATTTCCTCCAGAGGAATTTGACACGCAGTTGCAAAATCACACATCCCTTTGTGCTGTAGGCTCAGCCTGTCACTGTGTGATCAGACACCATCTGGGTGAGTCTTTGGGGTTTTTTTGCCATTTTGTTTCTGCACTGAGGGCTCCCCATGGAGTATGTGATTATGCGCATACTGTGAAGGGGGGGATGGCACTGAGTCGGGATGGAATGGGCAGACCATCCCGATGGCATGAGAGCATGCTTGAGCTATCAGACAGGGGAAAGTCCATCCGTGGCCCGTCAGAAACAGTTAGAGCCAGACTTTCCACGGTGTCTTTTAACTCCGTTTCTGTGGCAAAGCAGCATGGGTTGTCGATGACTGCAGGACGTTTCCCAGCTGTTGCTGTCTGATGATGCCCTTTAGATTCATCAGGCATTCGCAGCTACGTTGGATCTAAAGGCACGTATGATCACAGCCTTAGATACGCTTTACAGTAGGGTTCCCCAACCTTTCTGAATCTCGGACATCTTTGGCATTCTGACACAGTGAATTGGGCACAGGTGGGGGAAAAATGGCTGCCATAAAATAGCTGCCACAGAAGGCAAAGCCAGCCAAAAAATGTCCGCTGCAGTTAAACTTCAGTCATTCAGTGAAGATCCTTGTGCTGTGATGGCAGCTGCTGCCAAAGCAACTTTAAAAAAAAATCTGCAGGACTAATCAAATGTTGAGTGGCCAATCAGGACCCTTGTGGTGCAAAAGCCCCACCTGGCCATGCCCACTTTTAAAAAAACACTTGGTGCGCATCACATGGGGGACCCCTGCTTTACAGAAAGGGAAATGATAGATGAGAGGAAGAGGAGGAGGAAGAGGAGATTGGATTTATACCCCGCCCTTCACTACCCAAAGGAGTCTCAGAGTGACTTACAAACTCCTTTCCCTTCTCCTCCCCACAACAGACACCCTGTGAGGTAGGTGGGGCTGAGAGCGCTCTGAAAGAAGCTGCTCTTTTTCAAGAACAGCTGTTCCAGAACTATGGCTTGCCCAAGGTCATCCAGCAGGTGCAAGAGGAGGAGTGGGGAATCAAACCCAGTTCTCCCAAATTATAGTCCATGCACTTAACCACTGCATCAAACACTACACTACACCAATAAGCCAAATGTGACTCAATGCAGAACAGAATACGGCTCTTTAAAAATCAAAAATTTTAATTAAGGTATACCAGAAATAAAGGTGGGATGTTGGAACTGTTGGAATATGCAAGGCCTATCATACATAGATAAAGAAAATGACAAAAATATCCTGCAGGGGGCAGCAGAGGGGACAACTAGTTAGCATAGTGAGATTGGGGACTTCCTACTATTTTCAAATACTCTCCTTCCTGTCTCCTGATTGGCTCAGTTGGGGGGCAGTTTCCCCAGCTCCTGCTGAGAACTGTTCCTTACTGACTCCCTGCTAGCTAGTTAGATAGTTAGACTTCCCTTTCTCTCTCCTCTTTCTTACAAAATTTGTTCTCTTCTTAATAAACCAACTTAATTCTTTAAACAGTTTGTGCTCCCTTTTACTGCATATTTGCACTCTGCCAACAGGAATAGCCACCAGTATGTGAAGGAAACGGCAAAGGCAAAGATTTTATGGGACTAAGGGACTTTCTCAGAAATAAAGGGAAATGAGAGTGGCAAACAGTTGCAAGTAATCCAAATGCAAACTCAGTGCAGCTTCATGCCAGGGCACTAAAACAAATCACACAGGGTGCTCCGTGTTTATTTAGTACTTGTTGCAAAGCAGTGCTCCCTCTAAGCTGAGTTAGTGTGAACTAGCTCACAGTTTTTTAGCCTCTGGCTCACACATTTTTGTCTTAGCTCAAGAAGGATGGCTCCAGAGCAAACTAATTTATACAGTAGCCAAATCACTTGCTCACAACTTTAATGCCAGTAGCTCACAAAGCAGAATTTTTTGCTCATGAGACTCCACAACTTTGAGCATTGGTTGCAAGGCTTTGTGTGTACCTCTTCCTAGTAAGGGACTTGGCAGAACCAGTGTTTGGGCTGCAGAAACTTTATCTGCTTTAAATCAACATATCCATCATCGGTAACTTTAGTATACTTTCAGTTATGTAAATGGGCTTTCTCATACTGGATCTCTGTTGCTCTAACTTTTGATGTAGTTAGCTTTCTAATGATAAAAGGTCGCTTGTTGATCCCTGGTATACAGTAACAAATTCCATGCAAACCATTCATGTGTAGAGAGCATTGGGATGTTTGGTTAATACAGCAGAGTTTGCCCAGTCATAGAATCGTGATATTGTGTGCAGTAAATAAATCTCCCAAGAAGTATATTGCAAAAGTAAAACTTACATTTATCCAAGTAGATTCAGTTCACTCGTAACCTGCACTCGAAAGGAGACAGAAAAGCCTAATCTAAAGAGTACTTTCCCTGTCATAAGTGGCCAGCTAAATCCAGCATCATGTGCGTAGAAATATAAGGGCACTGTTTCTATAGGAGCGACTTGTAGATACAGGTGACTTCATGAAAAGCCATGTAGAGACTTGGATAGAATAAAGGACCAGAAAGAAAGGAGGGATCAGAGGGGAGCTCCCAGGTGAAGACATCCCATTCAAAGAGATAACACCTATACACACTTAGAGTGATGTAGCGCCCCCCAATGTCCAGGCATGCTGAGTCGCTCACTCCAACTGAGAGCCAATGTGCTGCAGTGATCGGAGCATGGGTCCCTGATGTGGTGCCTGTGGGTGTCATGGTGCCCACTGACACGTTTTCTGGTGCCTACCAAGTGGGCAGGGCCAGGTAGGGCTTTTGCCCATCAAGGCTCCTGAATAACTATTAGAGATGTGATTGGCTTGTGCAGATTTCTTAAAATGGTGCTTTGGCAGCAGCTGCCACCACGGCACAAGGATCTACACTATGTTACTGAAGTGAGGCTGTGATGATCATTTTGTGGCTGCTTCCATCTGCTGCGGCAGCCATTTTGTGGTTGGCTTTGCCTGCTGCGGCAGCCATTTTGTGGCAGCCATTTTGTTGCTGTACCCACCAGGCTGTGTCAGAATTCCAAATGTGTCAGAATTCCAAATGTGCCCACAGGCTCGAAAAATTTGGGGATCCTTGGATTAGAGGGTCGAACTAGGATCCGGGAGACCCACGTTCGAAGCCCTGTGGAAACTCACTGGGTGACTTTGGGACAGTCACACACTCTTGGTCTCACAGGGCTGTTGAAAGGATAAAATGGAGGAGAGGAGAATGATAAAAGCTATTTTGGGTCCCCATTGGGGAGAAAGGTAGAGTATACATGAAGTAAGTAAATAAACCTTCTCACACATGAAACGACAGTGTCCCCATTCCCAAGTCCACAGCAGAAATCAGTATAAGTCTTCTCTATCGTTCAGAATTCTGTTTGCTGATGTCTCCCATCTCCTTACATTATCTCAGCAGGCTAGCCATACCTCTAAGGTAAATAGCTCTCTCCACATCCAAACATGTTCCGAAATACATGTTTCCACTTTATTTGGGTAGACGTCAAATCTAAAGCCTTACATGGCATTAAGCTTGCTTTTATGAAGGGTGCGCATGGGTCACAGACCTTGTGTCAAGAGGTTTGCGCTGCCCACATAACAAACACACAACAGACATGTGTATTTGAACACCAGCATGTTGTATTTGCCAAAGAATATTTACTGGAGTGGACTGGAAGAAGTTCAAGGTCAGAGGAAACATGTTGTATATTTAAATAGCTTAGAAAAGAAAATAGATTTGGGGAAACCAAAGCCTTTTTTGTAGCTGTTAAAATTCTATTTATGGGAATAGATTTGATTTTTCAACTGTGAGAAGCTTTCTCTCATTTTTTTTTTACTTTCCCCCCACAAACAACATGTGCCAACATTTGTGGTTTCCAAAAAGTTAGATGAATTTGTAGTATAAAATACTAAGGCTGTGGTTGCACACACTAAATAATCCACTTCTAATCCACTTTCAATGCACTTTCCAGCTGGGTTTTTACTGTGTGAACTGGCAAAATCCAATTCAAAAGTGCATTGAAAGTGGATTATTAAGTGTGTGAGACTACAGCCTAAGATTAATAAATTAACAAATGGGCACCCGCGAGACTTGCGGCGGGAATCCCATTCACCTCTGCACACTTACCTGCTGAGACAAAGTGCAGCACTCATTTCTCCCTTCATCACCGGCTTCAAACCTGGCACAGATCCAAGCTGCTGCAGCCACCACTGGGGCTGGAGGGGGCAACAGGGGCAAGGAAGGAGCTGTGCCTTGGTTCAGCAGGTCAAGAGACTGGGCTAGTGTTGCCAACCTCCAGGTGGGGCCTGGAGATCTCCTGGTATTACAGGCAACAGAGATCATTCCCTTGGACGACACGGCACCTTCAAAGGGTGGGTGCTGTGGCATTACACCCTGCTCAGGGGAAAAGCTGGCAGCCTGAATAGACCCGACTAGCCGGATCTCATCAGATCTCAGAAGCTACACAGGGTCAGCCATGTGATTAGCACTTGGATGGGAGACGACTAAGGAAGTCCAGGGTCTGTGCCCAGAAAAAGGCAATGGCAAACCACCTCTATTGGTCTCTTGCCTTGGAAACCCTACGGGGTTGCCATGAGTAAGCTGTCACTTGACCACACCCACCCATATAAAGGTTTCCAGCCTTCACAGCCACTGCCAGGACCTAAACAGCTCCCAGCTTCCACAGCTGCCACTGGATCTGGGGCAGCTCCTGGGCACTGCCGCCAAGCCCAGTGTCAGAAATGTCTATTTGGTGATTCTCACTGAGTCCATTGTTCTGTGTTCCCTATTCCGCTTTGCGCTTGCGTAGGTATGCAGGCAGTAACGTGGGAGCTTCTTCCCTGCCGCTTTCTCTTATCACGGTGGCCTTGAATGTAGGCTTTGGGCTATTCTTGAGCTGATGAGAATTTTCCAGTCCTGTGAAGGTGAAGGGAGGGGGGAGTCGTCTCCCGCTCATGAAGTAATTCTCCCGCCAGGAGTTTCCCGCGCACGCGCTTACAGTTCATTCGCTAGTCGCAATTATGCATCATACTATAACTCTGCTTGCATTGCTCTTGCCCCCCATTCCTGACAATGACCCTCAACTGTGGGTTTTAGCACTGTATTCCAATAAAGCCTTTCTTTTGAACGAGAATGCTTGGACCTACTTGCTTTTGAACCTGACACCCAGCTCACTCCTGGCCACTGCCACTGCTGCCGTGCCTGACACATCTCCCAACCTCTGTTGCCAACAGAAGGGAAGATAGGTGAGGGCAGGCCTGTAGTTACAGTGGGGCATCTCGAGGCCCGGCCCCCCAAATTCCCATCCAGCCCAGGCGCTCCCTTGGGGGGGGGTGCAGGTGCACCCTGACTTATTTAAAGGCCCCCCCCCAATTTAAAAAATCCTGGCTACGGGCCCGGGTGAGGGAGATTTAACCCCCCTCCCCATGTATCTTTTTGAAGTCTTCAGATTTTTCTGCAAAGCTGCGGTTCCCCCAAGTTTGCAGAACTATCTGTGTTATGTCAGTGTGGCCCTGATCTGTGGATTTAAGCATCTGCAGATGAGGCCATACTTTACTTTTAGAATATGAGCTCTTTAGCATGGTTGTTAAGTTTCACTTGTGAACCTTATGTGGGGGGGGAGAATGCTCCCGCACATGGTGACATTCTCACTTTGATTACTGTTCCTACTAATTTGTCTGGACAGATCATTAGACTAACTGGCATGTGATTTCCTGGTTCCCCTCTGGACCCTTTTACTTACAGTTCCGCAGGGCCTGCAAGACGGAGCTCTTCCACCAGCCTTTCAGCTAGGGAGCCACCACTAGTATAGTGCCCTGGCCCTTGATCTTTGACAACTAGCCTGTGCCGTAGGAAGAGCTCGAGCAGATTGATTCTTAGAAGTTGCACTGAAATAAGCCATCTTGGGCCCCGGTCACACTGGGGGAAAAGGCACGGCTGAAGTGTGGCTTTTTAGAGCCGAATCAAAAGAGACACGTGGCGGCGGGATCAGACGGATCCCCCGAGCCGCCACGCAGTTGCTCCCCGGCATGATCAGATACCGGGGTGGGGGGGGAAGCCACAGACAGGGGACGGAGGCGAGCCTGCTGTGCGTGCCCGGGCATGCGCAGTTCAACAGGGCCCGGGAAGCTGTGTGGAGAGGGGCACAGCGATGATCAGACGCCCGCCCCTGCTGCACATCAACCAGTTGGTAGCACTGTTTTGGTGCTACTTTTTTGCTGTGCAGTTTTGCTGGGACAGGACAGATCAAGGATGGGTGCGCTCCACTTCCCAGATGTTGAGGTATGATCGCGCCCGCTTGATGTGCCCCCGATCCGTCCCTCTTGCATGGCAAATCCTCTCGTGTGACTGGGGCCTTGAATAACTATCTTCAGCACTTTATGAAACTGTTTTAATAATGGAATTGTTCTTATATGATTTTATGTTGTTTTAACTGTATTTATGCATTGATTGCGAGCCACCCTGAGCCTGCATTGTGGGGAGGGCGGAGTACAAATGGGGTAAATAAATTAATTAATTAAAAAATAACATTTGCTACTCTCCAGGCTTCTGGTGCAGTGGCTGAATTAGTGATAAGTTACATAAATGGGTTAGTAGATCAACCATCTCCTCCTTCAGTTCCCTGAGAACTCTTGGGTATATGACATCAAGACCTGGAGATTTATTGGTTTTAATTTCCCTAACAGAGTAATTAACAAAGAGGAATTGACACATGGAATTCACAGCTGCAGGAAGTGGTGGTGACTACAAGCACCGACAGCTTCAAGAGGGGATTAGATAAACAGATGGAGCAGAGGTCCCTCAGTGGCTATTAGCCACGAGATCTAGATGGAACATTCTGGGGCAGTGATGCTCTGCATTCTTGGTCCCTAGGGGGCAACAGTGGGAAGGCTTCTTGAGTTCTGGCTCTGTTGCTGGACCTCCTGGTGGCAACTGGGTTTAGGCCACTGTGTGACACAGAGTGTTGGACTAGATGGGCCATTGGCCTGATCCAACATGGCTTCTCTTATGTTCTTATGTTCTCTTAATAGTTCTAGAACTTCATCTCTTTATCACCCCACTTGTTTGAGTTTTTCAAATTCCCTTCCTGAAAACAGTGGCTCTGACATGCCAAACATTTTCCACAGTGAACATAGATGAAAAAAAATTCATTGAGCTTCTCTGCCATCTCCACATCTTCCTTTAGCAATCCCTTTATTCCTTGGAATTCAAAGGAATGTGAGCATCATGCTTTCCAGGGAGATGTTATGGAGCTCTTTGAACGCTCCCCAGATTGAAAATTTAGATATTAGCATTTCAGGGGATTGCCCAATCGGTCTGCATACCCATTGTATTAGCTTGCTTCCATACTTTATATTATTGTATGCTTCCTGTGTGTAACTCTGCCATATGACAAATAAACAGTATCTTCTCTAACCTAACATTCTATCTGGGCTTCAATTGGTGAGGTTTTAAATAGTTTCCAAGCATCGTCTCGGGATCTGACTGTCTTGTGTTTCCCTTTCAACTTCCTTTTAACAAAGAATGTCAAACTTAAGAGCATTGTGGTTACTGTTCCCAACTGGGGCAACAATATCTATATCTCTCACCAGGTCTTGAACCCTGCTTATAAACAAGTCCAAGATCACTACCCTTCTGGTTGGCTCTATGACCAGCTATTTCAGTGCACAGGCATTTATGATGTCTAGGAATCTCATTTCTACAGTATGACTCAAGCACATGTTTGCCCAGTCAATGTGAGGGTAGTTAAAGTCTCCCAGTAGAATAACATTATCTGCTTTAGACACTTTCTTTATTTCAAGATCAGCCTCAAGGGTTTGATCAGGATGGCGATAATGAGCTGTGATCCACCACACCAGCCATAAGCCACCAGCAGTCTATGGTGACCCTCAAGGGTCAAAATAAAACCCTTTGGTTTTCTGCTTATCTGGGGCTGCAAAGATGTCAGATTATGATTTGGGAGACTCAGATTTGAATCCCCACTCTGCCATGGAAGTTGCTGTGTGCAATGTTCCTCCCAAGCACTCCCCCTCCTGAGCAAAGCAGTTCACATCCTGAGCAGAACAGAACTGCTGTAAACTTAAAATGGGCAATGGGGCAGTGCAAGACCGTGCGTGGCTCCAGACTGCTGCTGAGTGAGGCTTCCTGTGTCAATGAGCGGCTGATGAAGCACATGGCTTAGAGGGAACACCGCGTGTACACCCTTAAGCCAGTCATACACTCTCAGCCTAACATACCTCACAGGGTTGTTGTGAAGATGAAATGGAGGAAAAGAGAATGACGTAAGCTGTGTTGGACCCATTGGGAAGAATGGCAGGATATAAATGAATTAAATGAAATTGAAGGTGGGAGGTTGAGGGGAGGAATGTGTTCTCAAGAACTTGACAAGGCCTCATAATATATGACTGACAGGCAATGTTCCCTCTAAGCTGTGGAATTTGGTGAGCAAAAAATTCTACTTTGTGAGCTACTGGCATTAATGTTTTGAGCAAACGATTTGGCTACTGCATAAATTAGTTTGCTCTGGGGCCATCCTTCCTGAGCTAAAACAAAAATCTGTGAGCTGGAGGCTAAAAATCTGTGAGTCAGTTCACACTAACTCAGCTTAGAGGGAACACTGCTGACAGGATTCATTCATCTTTGTGGTAGCAACAGACTGTGCCTTTACGAAATGGTTACCCTGCACAGTAAAATATTTAGGTAATAACAGGTCTTCACCCACATGATGGGAAAGAGTGGGTGGCATTTGCCTTGCCTAGGTTAAAGTTTAATCAAGAAAGTGAAAAGAGGTGTTTACACTACAATTTTTTCCCCCTCGGAATAATCCTAAAGAAGGAGGTTTCCATGGCTTGACATCTGCCCTGAAGAAGTCCTGCCAGAGGTTTTCTTAACAACAAGCTTTTACAAAAGAATGGGAAAACCGGCCTGGAAAAGATCCACTGAGCCGAGATCCCCAAGAGCAATAAACAATTCCGAAATGATTAAGTCCCTTGGCTCCAGTTATTCTTAGCTCGTGGGGCCACTCGAAGCGAGAGTGGAGTAGAAATAACATGATCATTTCCTATGGGAAACCAGGTCAAGATGGTGGCATTTCTCATCTTGCTGGAGGAAACGATAGAGAGGCTCCAACTTCCAGGCACGATAAACGAAGAGGAAGCCATTTAGACTTCTTGCTTTGTGTTTTTTTTCCTCCCTCATTGTCTGTGTGGAGCAAGGTTGCCAGGTCGTTGTCCCGTCCCATCCCCGGCCACTGACAGGGGATGGCGGTAGATCAAGATGGGCAGTGTGTCAGTCTGTCGGTAGCCATAGAAAAGAGCAAGAGCCCAGCAGCACCTCAAAGACTAGCAAAATATGTGGGAGGGGAGGAGCTTTCGGGAGTCACGGCTCACTTCCAAGATGGGTAGCCGTGTTAGCCTGGTCGAATCTGCCTTTGCCTTTTTAAATCAGTTTCGTGCTGCGGTGACGCCATCAAGCATAGAGAAAGGCCCGATCTGCATCTAGCGTTTGCCCCGCTGTCTGACCAAACCCACACTGGAACAGAAATCCCCATCTACGGCTGAATCTGCATTTGTCTTTCCCACCAGTGTCCCTGCCTTTTATATTTATTTATTTATTTATATTTATATATTTTGAGATTTATACCCCGCCCTATCCGGTAGCTCAGGGCGGCTAACAAGCGGCAAGCCGAGTTTCAGAACTAAAACAATAAACAATATTAGATACAGTAAAAAATCCAATACAACAGTAAAATTCAGTACAACACGATATCCCACATTGGCGGCGAATTTCTTAATTGCATGGGCACCAGGAGTAGTATATCCCAGCTCACGGGCTGCATCTATCTCTCCAAATAATGGGGCAGATGGATGATAGGCTCTCAATGATGGAATGATAGCAGCGGCGGCTCCTCCTCAAAAGCCTGGCGGAAGAGCTCCGTCTTGCAGGCCCTGCGGAACTGCACTAGGTTCCGCAGGGCCTGAATCTCCTCTGGGATCCCCACCACTCCGTCTTCAAAAAAGCTGTCCACATTTGGTGTCGTTTTCACACCTCAACAGTGCTAGCATACTTTCACACGTCCACATATATTTGTTGTCCTGTTAGGGCCGCTCCAGTGTCGTTGCACCTCCGCACTGCTTTAAAAGAATCTTCTCCAAACAACATTCAAACAAGCATAGAGAAAGACGGCATCACAGCAGCGCACAACTGATCTAAAAATGCAAATGTAGATTCAACCTTTTTTGCATGCCACTTTCACTTTGATTGAGTGTCGCATTTTATGGCAGTGTCCAGACTGCATGCTGCTTTCACTTTGTTTGATCTCTGGTTTAATGGTGGCTGTCCGCATAGATTTATGGCCATTCAGGAGTGACTCCGCAGTCAGCACAGTGTTGGCCCAGGATAGCTGAATGTGGTTTTAAACTGCATCCTTTTCTGTGCCAGTGTGGGTTTGGTAAAACGAGCAAATGCTAAATGCAGATTGGCCCAAAGACAGTGTCACAGCAACACGGAACTATTTAAAAATGCAAATGCAACATGAAACTGATTTATAAATGCAAATGCAGATTCAACCGCTGTCTGTAGCAGTAGAAAAAAGCAAGAGTCCAGGAGCACCTTAAAGACTAACCAAATTTATGGCAGGGGATGAGCTTTCATGAGTCACTGCCAACTTCTTCAGACATGGATGTGGGGTAGGGTTGCCAGATGCAGGCTGGGAAACTCCTGGAGATGTAAGAATGGAGCCTGGGGAGGACAGGGACCTCAGTAGGGTTCAATGCCCCAGAGTCCACCCTCCAAAGCAGCCATTTTCTCCAGGGGAGCTCGATCTCTGTAGTCTGGACATGAGCTGAAATTCCTGGGGGTCCCCAGGTGCTTCCTGGAGGCTGGCATCCCGAGTGTGGGAAAATGTCACAACTCAGCCATATGAGTGCCCTAAGTAGGGTTGCCAGCTCTGGGTTGGGAAATACCTGGAGATCTGGGGGGTGGAGCCTAAGGAGTGTGGGGTTTAGGAGGGATTTCAATGGGGTATATTGCCATAGAGTCTGCCTTCAAAGGGGACGTTTTCTCCAGGCGAACAGATCTCTGTCACCTGGAGATTGGTTAAGAAGAAGAAGAAGACGAGAGCTTGGATTTATACCCTGCCCTTCACTACTCAGAGGAGTCTCACGGCGGCTTACAAACTCCTTTCCCTTCCCCTCCCCACAACAGACACCCTGTGAGGCAGGTGGGGCTGAGAGAGCTCTGACAGAAACGGCTCTTTTTCAAGCACAGCTGTGCCAGAACTATGGCTTGCCCAAGGTCATCCAGCAGATGCAAGTGGAGGAGTGGGGGAATCAAACCCGGTTCTCCCAGATTAGAGTCCACGCTCTTAACCACTAAACCAAACTGTAAGAACATAAGAAAAGCCAATGTTGGATCAGGCCAATGGCCCATCCAGGCCAACACTCTGTCACACAGTGGCCAAAAATACCAGGTGCCATCAGGAGGTCCATCAGAGGGTCCAGGACACTAGAAATCCTCCCACTGTTGCCCCCACCACCAAGACCAAGAATACAGAGCATGACTTTCCCCAGACCGAGAGTTCCTATCTAATTTAATCCCATGAGATCTCCAGCCGCCACCTGGAGGTTGGCAACCCTAAGAGAACTGCTCGGCTTCTTTGTGGCAGTCACAGGATGGCTTCCAGTGGGGCCTACAGAACTTGGTGGGAAAGGGGGGATGAAAGCAAACTATAAATCATATGACAAACTAAGAAACAGTCAAACAGTGAAGCTCACCAGGCAGGGAATTCCCAGCTCTTGACCTCTGCAAGGAGTAGTTCATGCAGTGAAAGGGCTTGGATTGTCAATCTCCAGGTGTGGTCTGGAGGTGTCCTGGAGGTCTCCTGGAATGGCAATTGTTTCTGGGCCAGATTCAAGGCCTTCTGGGAAGTGGGGGAATCCATGCGGTGTGATGCTCGACCGTGCCAGGCTGCCAGCCATCCAGGTGGAGCCTCAAGATCTCCTCTTTTTACAGTCGGTCTCCAGGTGACAGAGATCAGTTCCCCTGGAGAAAATGGCAGTGTTGGCGGGTGGACTCCATGGCATTGTGCCTGGCTGAGGTCCCTCCCCTCCCCGAACCCCGGCTCCACCCCCAGATTTTCAGGAATTTCCCAGTCCAGAGCTGGCAACCCTACAAACAGCCCTTCCACCTGGAAATGGTTTGTTTTCAAAGGCTGCTGTTAAAGCTATTGCACTGCTACAAGTCCCATTTGAAAAGCTGGCTGCCCTAAGGAGAACGTACCAATGGGAGTGGGGACTGCAGGAAAAATGGGCTGTGCTGTGCAGAGGTCTGAGCTTCCCATATCCTTGCCTGCCACACTTAGGGAACCCCCAAATCTGCCCCCTGAAGCAGCCAGCTTCCTTGTGGAAAGGCAGCTTCCAAACTGTAGAATGGCCAGGTCCGGGTTGGGAAATTCCTGGACGTTTGGTGGGTGGAGCTTGAGAAGGAAGGCGTTTGGGGAGGGAGGGACTTCTGCAAGGTATAATTGTTGGAAATGTGTGTGTTGCAAAGTCTAACTCAGTCATTATAGGGTTAATCTGCTTTACCTTGTGTGCTGTTGTTTAGACTGACCTGGAAGGGAAACCTTGGGAAGAAAGCCTGGGAAATCTAAGTCTGTTTACTCACAATCATTGGTTAATGTGTTCATGTGATTTCCTTCTAGGGGTCAAGAAGAAGAAGAAGAATCTCCATTGCTGTTGTTGCTGTTGATGTTGAGAGACTGTGTGGTCGGTCTGTTCTGTAGCTGTGGAGATGTAGCCTTAGGTCATTCTTATTTCGTAGCTTTTCCTGTGTATCCTTCCTTTAGAAATAAAGATTCTTACCCAGAAAGAAATGCCTCCTCTCTAGTGAAGCAAAGATCCATTGCAAACTCTGAATACCTAAGTATTTTTGCCAGGTTTTCCAACAATAACTCCATTGAGTTCACCCTCCCCCTCAAAGCAGCCATTTTCTCCAGGGAACTGATCTCTTTAGTTTGGAGGGTGATTTTACCAAAGAGTTTTGCCCAAAAACCAGAGTGTTGCCCCCAACACACCTATGTCACTTGCATAGCATGTGACGTCACTTCCGGTGACATCAGCATGACGGGGGTGATGCTCCTGGCTTCCAAAATGTCACCCCACCCCTGCTGGGATCTCTAACGGGCCTGGCAACCCTACTTGTCATCTGGCTATCACTTGTAATGCCAAAAGATCGCCAGCAATGTTCCCTCTAAGCTGAGTTAGTGTGAGCTAGTTCACAGTTTTTCAGGCTCCAGCTGACACATTTTTTGTCTTAGCTCAGGAAGGAGGGCTCCAGAGCGAACTAATTTATGCAGCAGCCAAATCACTCGCTCACAATTTTTAATGCCAGTGGAATTTTTGCTCACAAGGCTCCACAGCTGAGAGGGAGCATTGATCTCCAGGCCCCACCTGGAGCCTGGCAACTCTACTATTGAGCATTCTCCCCTTTCCCAACTCTGCCCTTCCCCAAGTGTGTCCCCAAATCCCCAGGAATTTCCCAGTCTGGAGTTGGCAACCCCAGGCCTGCGCTCTTAAATTACAACTGATCTCTAGACTACATAAATCCAGGGCTATTTTGGGGCAGGAACACACAGGAATGGAGTTCCGGCTGGCTCCCGAGGAGGCCATGCCCAGCAGAAACTCATCAGGATTGGCTACATGAGGGGTGTGTGTCCTAACATGCAAAGGAGTTCCTGCTCCAAAAAAAGCCCTGGGTTTTGACAACAAACAAGGAATAAGAAGCAAAAGGTGGGTGTGGCTGGATGACCACACTTCTGGTAACGTGGGGGTGCGGCCTGATAGGCTAATGAGTTGTGTTGTTGGGGGTGTGGCCTAATATGCTAATGAATTTCTGCTGCTGGGTGTGGCCTATTATGCTAATGAGTTCCTGCTGGGCTTTTTCTACCAAAAAACCCCTGCATAAATCACTTATTACATATTTCTTTAGAACATTTATTCCACTTCTCATGGAGAAAACAGCTGCTTTGGAAGGTGGACTGCATGACATTATAACCCTACCAAGGTCCCTTCCCTCCCTAGACCCCGGTCTCCCAAGCTCCACCCTCAAATCCCCAGGCATTTCTGAGCCTTGGGCAGCCAACCCTACCATTAGTCCCTGTGCCCAATGAACTGGGTTCTCCGAGGCAGCTGCCAAGCCTGCCCACATGGCACGGCAAAACCACTGATATGAGCTCAGATTGCAGGGCAAACGGATAAAGCATTTCAGCTGCATATTCCGGGATGGAGCTGATAGCCGAAGACAAGAGGCCGGATTGTACGTTCAGGTGGAAATCGGAGCGCAAACAATGATGTCTCAATGGCACCACCCCAGCGTCAGGCCACTGAGGAGGGTGACTCACAGGATTTCTGACTCATAGTTCCCCTTTGCTTTGGGGGAAGAGAGGAGACATTCATTCACTGAAAACCAAAGTTTCTTTTCCTTACAATGCCAATTGTGCAAAAAGTCATGGGCAGCTCTGGACGCTGTGACAGATGTTCTACCACTTTATCTTTGGGAAAGGACTGCTCTGCATAGAGATCGGTATGCTGGAATCAGAAGGCCCAGAATGGTAGGAGAGCCAGCATGCATGGTTAAAAACTGCCTTGTACAAAACAAAGTCGGAGTCCAGTGGCACTTTTAAGACCAGCAAAGTTTTATTCAAGGTATAAGCTTTTGGGTGCATGATCACTGTCTGCAGAAGTGCGCATGCACATGAAAGTTTATACCTTGAATAAAGCTTTGCGGGTCTTAAAGGTGCCACTGGACTCCAACTTCATTCTGCTGCTTCAGACCAACACAGCTACCTACCCGAATCTGTCTTGTACTGAGTCAGACATCTGGTCTACCAAAATCAGCACCATCAAATCCCTCCCCAGCATACAACAATGGCACACCAGACTTTGGGAGCATTGCACGTTAGAGAAGATTTTGACTAGCATACTTAGCCACGAAAATAGCACAAATCAAACAGAGTTAATAGAGAAACGGTACCCATTATTAAGCAATTTCTGGACCGGCTTACCTGATTATAGCTTGACATTTTAGAATAGCTACCTCCGCTTTTCTCCGTCCGCTTCCTCCTTCTCCTAATCACCTCTTTTTGCGCATTATACATGTTTTATATATTATATCGAACAATGTTGAAATTGTACTCCTTCTATTAATATTGGTTGCAGTCACACGTGCCAGAAAAAATGGGGGAGGGGGAAGTGAGGCTATTTCCTCCGGAGGAATTTGACCTGCAGTTGCACAATCACACCTCCCTGTGAAGCTGCGGGCGCAGTCCGTCAGTGTGTGATCAGACGCAACTGCGGGTGACTCTTTTTTGTGTGTGCCATTTTCCCCCCATGTGCTTTAACGAGGGATCGATGGATCACACCTCCGCACCGAGGGCTCCCTATGGAGTTTGCGATGATGCACATAACTGAGAACGGGGGAAATAACAGTGGCGCAGAGTCAGGATGGCCTGACCAGACCATCCTGACGCCGTGAGAGCACGCTGGAGCAGTCAGACATGGGAAAGTCCATCTGTGGCCAGAAACAAAAGTAGACATTCTTGTTCTCACCCCCCAAGTCTCCATGGCAACCAAGTCAAACAAGAGGCCAGGTTGACACAACCTAGGCATGTCAGGTCCTCACTGGCCACTGGGGATGGTGGGAGGCAGGGCTCTTTTTGTAGCAGGAACTCCTTTGCATATTAGGCCACACACCCCTAATGTAGCCAATCCTCCAAGAGCTTACATTAGCCACTGTAAGAAGAGCTCTGTAAGCTCTTGGAGGATTGGCTACATTAGGGGTGTGTGGCCTAATATGCAAAGGAGTTCCTGCTACAAAAAGAGCCCTGGTGGGAGGTAGAGCTTCCAGTTCCAGGTTGTGAAACTCCTGGAGATTTGGAGATGGTGCCTGGGGAGGACAGCGATCTCACTGGGGTACAATGCCTTAAGAGTCCACTCTCCAAAGCATCCATTTTCTTCAGGGGAACTAATCTGTCATCTGGAGATGAGCTGTTAATTCCAGGAGCTCTCCAGGTCCCATCTGGAGGCTGGTATCCCTAGCTGCAGCCTACAGTAATAGTGGTTCAGGGTGGTGATATTTCATGTCAACTGATCCTTTTAGCTTCAGGTTGCCAGATACCTACTCAGTGTCCTCCCTCTCTTGCCTGTCCCCATTCCAATGAGCAGTAGGAGGAAGATGGGGGAGACGTTGATGATGATGCAGAGTGCAGGGGGTTGGACTAGATGACCTGCAAGGTCCCTTCCAACTCTAACATTCTATGATTCTATGAACATAACAGCCCTGCTGGACCAGACCAGTGGTTCATTCTAGTGCATCATTCTGCCTTACACAGTGGCCAGTCAGTTCCTCTGAAGGGCCAGCAACAGGGCCTGGAGGACAAGGCCTTCTCTTGATGTTGCCTCCTGGCTCTGGGATTCAGAGGATTACTGCCTCTAAATATGGAGGTTCCCCTCAGTCACCATGGCTAGGAGCCACTGATAGACCTGTCCTCCAGGATTCTATCTAATCCCCCTTTAAAGCTGTCTATTCCTGTGGCCATCACAACATCCTCTGGCAGCAAATTCCACACTTCAATCACTCACTGTGTAAAGTAGTATTTCCTTTTGTCAGTCCTGAAGACCTACTGCCCATCAGCTTCATTGGATGCCCTCCAGTTCTAGTATTTTGGGAGAGGCAGGAAAATTTCTCTTTGTCGACTCTCTCTCCATCTCATGCATAGTTTTATGAACCTCTATCACGTTTTGATGTCAATTCCCGGTGAAGACCCACAACAGTTGAGGCAGTCTCATATGGTATTTACCATAAGTGTTTGGAGGATTCCTGAAGCATTGTGGGAGGTGGCAGTGATATCACTTCTAGGTGAAGGCTCTTTCAGTGCTTTCCCCTCCCAGCACCACCCCCAAACAGGTCCCAGGGAATGGAGGCCGGGAATCCTTATTTCACCTAGAGACACAAGGTATGGAAGCAGCTACTCTACCAGCCATGCCTTACTGGCAGCAGGAAGGCTTAGCCCAGTGTCACGATCCTAGACCTATAATAGTGCGGCCTACAGGCTCTAGAGAGGCCTAGTGGCTCTAGGGAAGCCTGTGTTGGAGTTGCCATCAGGGCCTACATTTCCCAGGTCACCCTTTGGACCTGGTGATTGGCTAACAGGGGATTTGGAGGGAAAACTTACACCAGCAAAGGATAGGGCTGCCAGGTCTGGGTTGGAAAATTCCTGGAGACTTTGGGGGTGGATCTGGGAGAGGGCGGGGTTTGAGGAGGGGAGGGGCCTCAGTATGGTACAGTGCCATAGAGTCCACCCTTCAAAGCAGCCATTTTCTCCAGGGGAGCTGATCTCTGTCAGCTGGAGATCCATTGTAAAAGTGGGACATCTCCAGGCCCCACCTGGAGGCTGGTAAACATAGCAGAGGGGTAAAGGGTGGTGCCTGGGAAGAAGGAATAAAAGACCTTGCCCCAGGGAGCAGAGCTGGTGAGGCTGCTGCAGAAGGCGGGATCCCTCATCCAAAAGGGATGAGTCAGTCTGAGATCAAGTACCTAGAGAAGGATCGGACAATTCAGTCAGACACATGAGGGTTTCTTATTTTGCTGGCTTACCTACCTTTACTGTGCTAATTTTTCCTACACATTATTGAATCGCAGTTATGGTTACATCTCTTTAGTAAAAATCAGGGCTTTTTTTGTAGAAAGAAAGCTCAGCAGGAACTCGTTAGCATAATAGGCCACACCCCTGACAACACAGCTCATTAGCCTAATAGGCCACACCCCCATGTTACCAGAAGTGTGGTCATCTGGCCGCACCCACCTTTTGCTTCTTATTCTGTTTACCTTGTTTGGTGTCAAAACCCAGGGCTTATTTTGGAGCAGGAACTCCTTTAAATGTTAGGCCACACACCTCTAATGTAGCGAGTCCTAATGAGTTTCTGCTGTTGGGTGTGGCCTATTATGCTAATGAGTTCCTGCTGGGCGTGGCCAACTCGGGAGCCAGCCGGAACTCCGTTCCTGTGCGTTCCTGCCCAAAAATAGCCCTGGTAAAAATAGTTTGTTACTCTGCCTGAGTCCTCATGCCTCATTTGGTCAATTATGGGGGAAGCCTACTAGAAAAGTATAAAGGGTGCTCTGACGGCCATTAGAGAACCTTTCCAGCTGCTGCCCGCAACACCCAGCATCACAGCAACACAGCTGGTGATACAGCAACATCACTTTCTGTGCATGCCATAAGTGATGTCATTGTGTCGCCCGCGTCACTCTGGTATTTGGGCAAAAACTCTACGGTCGAAGCTGTTTTTTTCCTGGAGATTTTTTGCCCAGATACCACAGCATCCCATGTTGCCGATGACATGATGACATCACAATCTATGGAACAGCTGTCCCCATTGAGCATAGTGTTGTGACTCACATTTTTTACAGGCGTCGGACAATACTCCGTTCATGCCCACGATCCACTCCAAAACATAGCTGAAAGCACGCCTCGCTTCATCAGAGGGCCTCAGTCCCCGGCAATCTGCTCTGAGATTCTTCCTGCGTTTTGAGACGCCAGAGGAGCCGAATCCTTGTGTGGGCTTGGGTTGTTGGGTTTTTTTTAACTCATTAAAAGATGTCTCCTAGTAACACCTTGCCAAATTACACAAAGCATGGCAATCTTCTACTTCCAGGCAATTACTGATATAATTGCTCTGCTTTTTAGCACGCTGATGGGCGATTTGACTGCTTGTCGTCCTCGGGCTGCCAGGTCGCTTTGCGCTCTTCCTGCCCCCGCACCCAGAGAGGAATTTTGCTGCTGCTGCTGCTGCCAAGCCTGGCAACCGGTGGGAGCAGGGCTGGCATCAGCGTACCCCAAGTGGGGCAGCTGCAGGCCCAGAGCTTCTGGCAGGGGGGAGGAAGGAGAAGGAGAAGAGTTGGATTTATACAATGCCCTTCACTCAGAGTCTCAGAATGGCTTACAATCCCCTTCCCCTCCCCACAACAGCTTGTGACTGACCCAAGGTCACACCAGCAGCTGCATGTGGAGGAGTGGGGGATCCAACCCAGTTCTCCTAGATTAGAGTCCGCTGCTCTTAACCACTACACCGAGCTGGCTATGTTGCTGACCCCCCTCCCACATGCCCTTTAGCTGCCTGCTTCTAAGTGCTTTGCCACCCATGCTCCCAGCTGCACACAATGTCCAGTGCTATCAGGGAAAGAGCTAGGGCAGCCCCCAGCTCTGGATCGGGAAATACCTGGAGATTCGGGAGGTGGAGCCTGGGGAGGGTGAGGTTTGGGGAGGGGAGGGACATCAGCAGGATACAATGCTATCAGGTCCACCCTCCAAAGCAGCCATTTTCTCCTGGGAAACTGATTTTGGTCACCTGGAGATTAATTGTAACAGCAGGAGATCTCCAGGTGCCACCTGGAGGTTGGTAACCTTTGAACTGGCTGCAGCCCATGCACATGGTCCTGAGCATGGGCATGGGGAGAGCTTGAAAGCAGGGCAGGGAGGATGCACAGGCACGTAGAAGAAGAGGAGGAGATTTATACCCCACCCTTCACTCAGAGTCTCAGAGAGGCTTACAATCTCCTTACCTTCCTCTCCCCACAACAGACACCCTGGGACGTAGGTGGGGCTGAGAGAGCTCTTTTGAGGACTGCCCTTGAAAGAACAGCTCTGAGAGAACTTGTGACTGGCCCAAGGTCACACCAGCAGCTGCATGTGGAGGAGCAGGGAATCAAACTCAGTACTCCCAGATTAGAGTCCACACTCCTAATCATGACACCAAAGTGGCTACACCATGAGACACATGGGTGAGTGGGCATGAAGGGAAGGCCCTGGGAACTCTAGCCCAGGTCCCCCAAAATCTGGAACCAGCCCTGGGTGGGAGTGATGGGGATGGGGATATGGTGTGTGACGGGGTGTTAACTGAGTGATGGTGTCACGACTGGGGAAAACGCAGAAGCAATGGCAGTAGCTCTAGGAATCACTGGAAACTCTGTGGTAAAAACCAACGAGTGATGTCAATAAAATAAATAAATATGCTCACAAAGCCAGTGAGGGGTTGTTGTTTTTTTTAATTCAGCCATTTGTAGCAGTTGTTGGCAATGGGAGCTTGGGGAGGGGAATTCCCTGCCCCAATAGGGGCCTTGGCAGCCCTACGCTTCATAGAGATGCAGGAGGAAAATGGGGCAGAACGGTATTGTGCGATCTAGGGATTTTTTTTTTACCATAGAGATTTGGGAAATTGTTAGAACATTGTGCAACACCGGCTTCCACAATCTCCCATCTCCCAGGCCAGATTAGGGCTAGGAACTCTTATTTTCTCCTAAAGTCATGTACAGCGTAGGTTCCACGGCCCCTTTGCTGTGTAGAGACATGGGTAGAAAGCAATCTGTAGCACAAACATGGCCTGTGGAGTTAGGGTTGCCAATTCCCACTTCAGAAATCCCTAGAGATTTAGGGAGAACACAGTTTGGGAGGGGAGCTCATCAGAGATGTGATGCCATAGACTCCACCCTCCAGACCTGCCGTTTCCTCCAGAGAATCTCAAAAGATATTGTACAACCTCTTAATTAATATCAGTCCTCCTCTGTTGGAGGAGGCTTGTAGCTCATAAGAAAAAAAATTTGCAGCGTTCATTGAAGAGAAATTTGGATTAATACTTTGGTATTTGGCAACCTTGTGCTGGAAAATTATTGTTGAACTCCCTGAGGAAGATTCTGAAACAGAAGGATATCTGGACCTCTGTTGAAGGAAGACAGAGGATATGTTCTAAAGAGACTTTAAGGAGTCCTCCCTCTTGAAACTTTTGTTTAACAGAGGACTGATATTAATCTCCTGCCAACCTAGCAGTTCGAAAGCAAGAAATTGCAAGTAGATAAATAGGTACCACTTCGGTGGGAAGGTAACAGCGTTCCGTGCACCTTGGTGTTTAGTCATGCTGGCCACATGACCACGGAAACGTCTTCGGACAGCGCTGGCTCTTCGGCTTCGAAACAGAGATGAGCACCGCAACCCTAGAGTTGGATTCGACTGGCTTTCGAGCAAGGGAACCTTTACCTTTACCTTACTGATATTAATTAAGAGGTTGTACAATATCTTTTGAGATTCTATGGAGATGATATCTGGTATTTGGATGGTTTTGATACCTTATATGTTGTGATATTTATATGATAAATTATATATGATGAAATTACTGTAAAATATTATTCTAAAAATATAAAAATTATTTATGATATGTTATAATCATCTGTAACACGGTATTTGTTATATGTTGGTTTTCCCTACTTACCATGGGTCCTTTTTTGGTTTTGTGATTTCCTCCAGAGGAACTGATCTCTGTGGTCAGGAGAACTCCAGGACCCACCTGGAGCCTGGCAACCCTTTGTATGTAGCCAGCATGCTGGGCCCATAACCTGTTGGATTCTCTGGTTTGGTACAGCCAGGAATCTTTAACCTTAGGTAGCAGAGTGCATAAAAGGTGACCATGCAGTGAAGCAAGGTGCTGAGTGTGCTAGCAAACTCACAGTTATACAGAGCCAGTAATCATATTCTAAGCTAATAAGATTTCTTTATTACAGTGAACTAGATAGGCTAGATGAGAGATAGAGATAGAAATCGATTCTATGCTAACTATCTATGGATGGATATAGATGCAGGGAAGATAAGAGCAGCGTGCTCCTTTCTTTGTGAGCATAGTGCAGCTGAAAGGAAATTGCTCCCTAAGAAGCATCAGTCTACACATCAGAGGCAGAAGAGTAAACAGGAAGACAGCTCAGTGTCTGCCTATCTAGCTATCTAACTTTTTTTTAAAAAAAACAACGTTATTATTGATAGTTACATATACAACAATAGTTGATTCAAATTCAAAATGTGTAAGAGCAATTGAACAATATAAATAGTAGTATAATGATAACACATTGTGAAAAGTAGACCTATCAACAATCAATACCTAGCCATCAATAAATCACATTTAATGTATTCCAAAGGGAGGAATATTCAGTATTATTAAACAAGTATTCCAGGAAAGGACACCGTGTTGAACTAAAATCTGAATGCAAATAATATTCTTTTTGTCTAGATAGGACAGAGTCAGAAAGTTTGTCCATTAAACAAAACTCACACACTTTGAACAGCCGCTCATTAACAGTTAAATTCGTGGATTGTTTCCAAGATTTGGCGATTAAAATCCTGACAGCTGCACGAAGAAGGGCAATTAAATCTTTATGAAGTATGAATTGAGGTGTAAGTCTCCATGTATCTAACATTCTTCCACCCTTTTCCCAACTTTGTGGTGCCCCCTTTGGCCCTGGTGCCCTAAGCACGTGCTTAGTCCGCCTAATGGCTAATCTGCCACTATCTCCAGTTCTTACCTATTATTTATTTATTTATTACTTTCGATTCATATCCCGCCTAGATGGGAACTGGCTCCTAGAGACGGCAACCCTGGTTGTGGACGGAAGGAGCTGTTATTGAAAATGCTGTCCTGGAACTCCAGCAGGGAAGGAGGTGGTAAGGCAAAAAGGGGGAATTGTGGGGATGAATGGCTGTCGGTTTGTAAGATCTGGGTTGCGATTGTCCTTTTTCCCCATTGCAGATCCTTAAGGCCGGGATGTGGGTGGGAAGGATACCAGCCTTCAGGTGCGACCTAGGGATTTCCCGCCCCCCACACCCGAATTACAGCTCACCTCCAGACTGCAAAGATCAGTTCCCCTGGAGAAAATGGCCCCTTTGAAGGGTGGGCTCTGTGGCATCGTACCCTACTGAGGTCCCTGTCCTCTCCAGGCTCCATCCCCCAAATCTCCAGGAATTTCCCAACCTGGATCTGGCAACCCTACCCCCCCATCCCCCACAGATAGCCAGGGGTGACCTGGCAACCTAGGCTGGGAGCATGAAGTGAAGGGCAAGAGTTTAATCCACAGGAAGTAATATTCATCTCCATGCTGCGAAAAACTCCCCTAAAGGCACCAGATCACTCCAGGCCAGCGCTCCCTCTAAGCTGTGAAGTCTTGTGAGCAAAAATTCTACTTTGTGGGCAACTGGCATTCAAGTTGTGAGTGAGCAGTTTGGCTACTGCATAAATTAGTTTGCTCTGGAGCCACCCTTCCTGAGCGAAGAAAAAAAAAATGTGTGAGCCGGAGGCTAAAAAGCTGTGAGCTAGCTCACACTAACTTAGCTTAGAGGGAACACTGCTCCAGGCTATTCTTTCCTGGTCAGTTGGCAACCCTCAGCCATTGCAGGATGGTGCTTAAAAGCATCGCTACTGAATTCTGGGACAATTTCAGGTAAATGAATGACACGGTCTTCCCCTGTACAGCTGCAACCTTCCTTTCAGTCTGATCCTGGAGCCGGCGGAGATTAACACATTTGGATTTGCTCCGATTCATTGTGTTGATTTCAGGGAGAATAAATCGCTTGCAATCCAAGTCTATTAGCTTAATTGGATTGCGGGTCGGGCCAAGCTGTTTCTCTGTGCTTTAACCAAAACGCAATCTTTTTTTCTCCAAGGCAGAATTCTCAGTAACTATGTGCTTTTAAGTACTTGATGCCGCTTGTCTCTTGCCGTTAAGGAGAGCGTCTGAGAGCCAAGAGGAAAACAAAATCAGTGTACTAATGATAACAGGTGGAAAACACTCCAATTATCCAGCACCTTCTCACTATTCAAGCAAAACAAGGCTACAGACTTAAGAACATAAGAGAAGCCAATGCTGGATCAGGCCAATGGCCCATCCAGTCCAACACTCTGTCACACAGTGGCCAAAAATACCAGGTGCCATCAGGAGGCCCAGCAGTGGGGCCAGGACACTAGAAGCCTTCCCACTGTTGCCCCCCACCCCAAGCACCGAGAATACAGAGCATCACTAACCCCAGACCGAGAGTTCCTATCTATACCTTGTGGCTATTAGCCACTGATGGACCTCTGCTTCATATATTTATCCAGTTCCCTCTTGAAGCCGTCCATGCTTGTAGCCGCCACCACCTCCCGTGGCAGTGAATTCCATGCATCAATCACTCTTTGGGTGAAGAAGACTAAAGGCACCTATGTGTATATCTGGACACTTACCACATTTCTATCCCACTCTTCCACCAAGGGCGTCAAGGTTCATGGGGCTCTCCCCTCTATTTTTTCTTCACAACAGTCCCGCAAGGAAGGATAGGCTGAGAAAGGAACTGACTGGCTCAAAGTCACCCACTTAGGTTCATGCCATAGCAGGGATTTGAACCTGGGTCTCCTCAGTCACAGGCTGCGGTCAGACTATGGGCATGGCACGGTCCGGCCGCGTCTCTAAATTCTTTAGAACTATTTGTTCTCGAGAATATCCTCTAGACACTCCACCATCACCCCGAACTTAGCGGGTGGTCAACTGATCAGACATTGGCTGCACGGTCACTGGGGATGGGGTGTGTGTCAGGCGACTTTGTCACCTGTAAAGGACTTTGTGCGCATGTGCAGAATCGCTCATTGTCAGGGGTGAATATGTGGTTAAGCGCACATCGCTTCACAGAAGAAAAAATGGCAGCCAAAATCCAGAAGCCTCACTTCCCGACCGTGCATTCTAAATCCGCAGGGCAACAGCAATGAAGCCGGTTCTAACCTCCCATCTGACTGCAGCCATAGTCTGGCGCTCTAACCACTACACCACACTGACTCACTGATGGGTTTGGGTTGGGAAATACCTGGAGCTTTGGGGGGGTGGAGCGGAGTAGGGAGCGGTTTGGGGAGGACAGGGACGTCAGCAGGGTACAATGCCATAGGGTCTGTTTTCCAAAGCAGCCATTTTCTCCAGGGGAACTGCTCTTTATCGCCCGGAGATCCGTCGTGATCCCAAGAGACTTCCAACCACCACCTGGAGGCTGGCAACCCTGGTCCCTGCTACAGTTCTCTAAGATTCCCTGGGGGAAAGGAATGGAGTCGGGCTGCCAGGCCTCCCACTGGCAGCCATCGTTGTCTGCCGCCACTCCAAGGGACAGGGAAGTGATGTTTCTGGAGCAGGTTTAGGAACTGATAAAACTATTGAGTTTTCTGTGATTCCTAGAGTTACCCTACATCACTTCTTACTAGGGTTGCCGGCTCTGGGTTGGGAATTACCTGGAGATTTTGGGGGTAGAGCCTGGGCAGGGTGGGGTTTGAGGAAGGGGAGGGACCTTGGCACGTCCCACCTACCAAAGCAGCCAGTTTCTCCTGGGAGACTCACCTTGGTCCCCAGGAGATCAATTGTAATAGCAGGAGATCTCCAGGTTCCGCCTGGAGGTTAGCAACCCTACTTCATACCCATGCAATGCTCCACAAGTCCAAATTAACTGCCCTGTGACATGAGCAATGTGCTGTGCACGCAATGTTTCCTGGGCACAGCTTCCTGATGTGCTAATGTTCCACATACAATGTGCGAGAGCCCAGTTTTAACGAGATACAAGGTCCATCCAACATTACCCAGGTAAGAAGTTCTTGCCTGTCCACATCTATTTATTTATTTTACTTAATTTATACGCCACCTTTCTCCCCAAGGGGGAAGCAGAGAGGCTTATGTTGCTCTCTTCTCCATTTTATCCTCACAACGGCACTGCGAGATAGGTTAGGCTGAGAGTGTGTGACTGGCCCCAGGTCACTGACCAAGCTTCCATGGCAGAGTGAGGATTAGAACCTGGCCATCCTAGATCCTAGTCATAGAAACACAGAGCTGGAAGGGACCTCAAGGGTCATCTAGTCCAACCAGCACAGTGCACGAAATTCACAGCCACCTTCCTTCCCACACACACTTCCTCAGTGGCCCCCTGCTCTATTCCTAGAGAAAGGCAAAAACCTCCAGGATACCTGGGCCCACCTGGACTGGAGGAAAAGTCCTTCCTGACCCCAAAGTGGCGGTTGGCAGCTGGGCATGTAAGAAAGGGCCACAAGAACTAAGCACTGAGGCAACCCTTCCTGCCCTCCTTCTCCTGATCTGCCTCAGTTCACAGAGTCAGCATTGCTGTCAGATGGCCATCCAGATTCTGCTTAAAGACCTCCAAAGGATGAGGTCCCACCACCTCCCGAGGAAGCCTTACACGCCCAGGGAAATGCTGATCACCACTTTGGAGACCTGGCTAGTTTGGCCGGGGATTGTTCTCCTGGCCAGTTTGGCCAGGGATCCTGGAGGGGGTTTTTTTGGTCATCTTCTGGGCATAGAACAGGGGTCACTGGGGGTCTGTGGGGTGGGAGGTATTTGTGAATTTCCTGCATTGTGCAGAGGGTTGGACTAGATGACCCTGGAGATCCCTTCCAACTCTGTGACTCTATGATTCTATAAGCCTGGTCCACTGAAGAACTGCTCTAATTTTCAGGATTAGCTGAAAATTCTTTTGATTTAATTTCAGCTCATTGGTTCCAGTCCAACATTCTGGAGCAATGGAAACAGAATAGATGAAGTTGTGAATCCTTATCTGGACTGTACCCTGGGAGGCTGTGATGGGAGGTCACATGACTCAATGAACAAATCCACTCCACAGAAAAGTGCCCTGTCAGGAAAAGGGGAAACATCTCGCATTTGCCGCTGATGTTTTTAAAGATGAGCTCAGCATCTTTCTGCACAACTCAGTCTGTGTCTACCCATCATGTTCAATGAGGCCTACTGCAAAGTAAGAGCAGATCTTGGTGATGAAGGAGGGGCTGTGCGTTGGGGGTGGAGCGTCTGCTTTGCGTGCAAAAGTTCTAGGGTTGGCAGGTCCTCCAGGGTTGCCAGATCCAGGTTGGGAAATTCCTGGAGATTTCGGGATGGAGCTTGAAGCCTCCAAAGTATCCATTTCCTCATCTCTGCACTCTGGAGATGAGCTGTAATTCCGGGGGATCCCCAGGTCCCACCTGGAGGCTGGCATCCCTAAGAAGGCTCCAGGTTCAATCCCTCCTGTGTAAACCGGAATGCCTAACTAATCAACTGAAGCTTGCATGCCAGGAAAGCTGTAGATGGTTGTGCAATTGTTAGAGGTTGACAGGGCCGATCAATAGAAAAGAGAGAACTGTGATTCCAGCGTTTATCTCCACTCACCCTTTTCCAGATATCTGTTTATTTAGAAAAATGTCTATGCTGCCTCTCCAGAGACCTGATTGAGGGGGTGCATGAAATAAAAGAAAAAACCAGGAGAATAAAATCACGAAAAACCACAGCTGTGACACTGTCGGTATGAAAACAAGCCATGGAAACAGCTTTAAGCAGAATAAACTGTGGTTTAGAAAACTGCCGTCAGGCTAGAAGCACACCGTAGTTATAAATTTAGGTTAAAGGCATGGGTAAGCGTCTTGGCCTGCCACTCTAAAGGCAGTAGGAGGTTTCCCACATTCTCATTTTCCTTGCTTGTGTGTTCCTGTTGCTTCGGGGGTGAGGGTAGGGGGGTGCAGGAAAAAAATTGGTTTGTTTTTTTTAATTTGGGTATATTAAAGCTGATTTGGGGGGGATACCAAAAAAACCCAAATACCAATACCAGTATTGACTCCTCGGATTCTCCAGAGCAAGCTGTCAGTGTAGAAAGCGCTAAATCTGCAGGGAGAAATGCCGGATATAAAGCAATGTAATATCAAAGCGACCACTAGAGGGAGTGAAACACATACGGAACAGGAATAAAACCCCAGAGCAGCAAGAACACACAATCCAGGAAAATGAGAATGCAAAAAAGCCCTAGGTTAGGTGCCAAGAGATCCCCAAGGGGAAGGGCATGCCACAGGTGTGGGGCCACCACTCATAAAGCCCTGTCTCTGGTTGCCAGCATTTTTGAACTGTGCCCAGAAACAGATAGGCAGCCAATGCAGATATTTCAGCAGAGAGGAAACACAATCCTTGTGTCTAGCTCCTGAAAATAACCTGCCTGCTGCATTTTATTTATTTTATTTTGATTTGATTCGATTTTTATCCCACCCTCCCTGTAAGTGGGCTCAGAGGAGATTACAGTCACAGGAGTCATAGGGCTCTTTTTGTAGCAGGAACTCCTTTGCATATTAGGCGACACACCCCTAATGTAGCCAATCCTAATGTAAGAAGAGCTCTGTAAGCTCTTGAAGGATTGGCTACATTAGGGGGGGTGTCGCCTAATATGCAAAGGAGTTCCTGCTACAAAAAGAGCCCTGAGAATGACAATATATAAATTAAACTGTTAAAACAATATCCCCATCAATTTAAAATAACAACAAAACAATAGTCAGGGTAGGAATGCCTCAATAAAGATGCTCAGTTTGGGCTATTAATGAGTCTACACTGTTAGCAGGGGAGGCCAGAATAAATTTGGATGTCCATTGCCTCATCCAAAAGCCAGGTAGAACAGCTCCGTTTTACAGGCCCTGCAGAACTGTAACAAATCCCTCAGGTCCCTGATCCCCAGTGGGAGCTTGCTCCACTCAGCTCGGGGCCAAGGCAGAAAAGGCCCTGGCCCTCGTTGAGCCTAACCGGACCTCCTTGGAGCCAGGGACAACCAGAAGGTGTTGGTCACTTGAGCGCAATGCTCTGCAAGGCACGTACGGGGAGACCAATGGAAGTGTCTGAGTGGTTTTCAGTGGGGGCCCCATTACTGCATGTTACAGTCATTTAATCTGGATTGTGGCTGTGACCTGGATAGCTCAGGTTAGCCCAATCTTGCCACAGCTCAAAAGCTAAGCAGAGATGGCCCCGATTCAGTGAAACTTGAGGGTTGGCCCTAAACAGGGTTGGCCCTGCAGATAGGAGACCACCAGGGAAGACCAGGATTGCTCCCAAGAGGCAGGCAATGGCAACCCACTCCTGTTTGTCTCTCGCCTCGAAAACCCTACACGGTCTCCATCAGTCGGCTGCGACTCGGCAGCACTTTCCACCCCCACCAATCACACTTCTTGAAGAGCAGCCATAGCTGGCATGTAAGCAGGGATGCCAGCCTCCAGATGGGACCTGGGGATCCCCCAGAATTACAGCTCATTTCCAGACTAGAGAGATCAGTTCCCCTGGAGAAAAGGGATGCTTTGGAGGGTGGACTCTCTGTGGCATTACATCCTACTGAGGCACCTGTCCTCCTCAGGCTCCATCCCCCAGATCTCCAGAACCTCCCCAACCTCAATCGGGCAACCATACCCTCCCCCCATCCCCTGCCAGTGGCCGGTGGGGACCTGGCAACCCGACTCAGCCCAAGCTGATCAAAGGTGTTCCTTCAAGGGGAGCGCAGCCTCCTTCAGTTCCCATGGAGAAAACGGCCACTTTGGAGGCTGGACTCTCTGGCTGGAGCCAGTTTGGTGTAGTGGTTAGGAGCGCGGACTCTAATCTGGGAGAACTGGGTTTGATTCCCCACTCCTCCACTTGCACCTGACTGGATGCCCTTGGGCAAGCCATAGTTCTGATAAGAGCTGTTCTTGAAAAAGAGCAGTTTCTGTCAGAAGTTCTCTCAGCCCCACCTACCTCACAGGGTGTCCATTGTGGGGAGGGGGAGGGAAAGGAGTTTGTCAGCTGCCCTGAGACACCTTTGGGTAGTGAAGGGTGGGGTACAGGGCCAGCTCACCCGCTAGGTGAACTAGGCATTCGCCTAGGGCGTGCCGGCCCTCAGGGGCGCCAAACGGCACCCTGCCCCCCCCCTAAAAAAGCCCCCCTCCCTGCCACTGCTGCCTCCCTGCCTGGCCTGCCTGCCCGCTTGGAAGAGGGGCCCGCAGAGCCCCAGCCATTTCCATGCCGGGCAAGCCTGGCCCAGCTACCCGCCACCGCCTCCCCGCCCGTCCGCCTGGAAGAGGGGCCCGCAGAGCCCCGGGCAGCTCCGTGCCAGGCGAGTCACCCCAGACAGACCTGGGCCCCGACAGCACTGCTGCCGCCATTGCTGCCTTCTCCTCCTCCTCGGCCAGCGCTGGCAGCGCAGCAGCAGCAGGAGCCACCGCCACCGGGCAGGAGAGGCCACGAGCCAGCCCAGCTGAAGGGAGCCACTGGCCAGAGAAGGGGCCCGGCGGCAGCACGTGCCCTTCTCCATCTATCCTGGGGGGGAGGCGGGGCAGCATGGGGGTGGCCAGTGGGGACTCCCCACCAGCTGCCGCCACTACTGAGCGCCCAGCTGGGGCGCAGGAGGCAGCGGCGCACCTGCCTGCCCTGGGGGGAGGGGGGCGGCATGGCAACTGCTGCCAGTACTGAGATCAGCTGACCCACCCTCCCCCTCCCCCCTGGGGGGGAGGAGGCGGGGGCAGCATGGCGGCATCTCCAGGATCCGCCAGGAGGTTGGCATCTGCAGAAACACCTCGAGCCAGCCCTGGTGGGGTATAAATCCAATCTCCTTTTCTTCTTCTTCTCTTCTCTTCAGGACAAGATGGGTGGCTGTGTTAATCTGTCTGTAGCCACAAGAAAGAGCGAGAGTCCAGGAGCACCTTAAAGACTGACAAAAATTTGTGGCAGCTAGAATTGGGAGTCCATCTGAAACCACGCCACGGTCCAAGACAGAAGGACAGGCGGACTCTCATTCTCACTGTATCTGAGGAAGGGAGCCGTGACTCACGGAAGCTCCTCCCCTGCCACAAATTTTGTTAGTCTTTCAGGTGCTCCTGGACTCTGGCTCTTTCCTGCTTCTTCAGGACAGGCAGACTCCTGGGTCACCAAGCCGCTTTTTCATCAGCCGACACCTCCTCAGGCTTGTCTGGAACAGGTTAGGGTCGCCATCTCCGACTTGGGAAATTTGGAGGTGAAGCCTGGGGAAGGTGAGTGACCTCATCAGGGTCATAGAGTCCAGCCTCCAAAGTGGCCATTTTCTCCAAGGGAACTGATCTCTGCAGTCCGGAGATCCGTTGTAATTCCAAGAGATCTCCAGGTCTCACTTGGAGGTTTGCAACCTCTAAGCGTCAGGTGACTCAAGGGCTCGCTCAGTTTCACTGAATTGTGTTTCTCTTTCCTCAGCTTTTCTATGGAAATCGATAGTCTTCTCAGGAGGCCGCCTGAGTCGTCTGTGACTCACAAGGGCCTCATACCCATCATCTACTGGTAGATATAAAATTACCACATGGGGATTGCCTAATCCAAGCCCATATGTATGATTGTTGATTTCATGAAACAGAAAGCTTTATTCTGCAAAACTTGTAGGCTTTTTCTCTGTTCTCAAACTATGGTAGAGACCTCTGAGTCATATTTATTTAGAAGAAGAAGAGGAGGAGGAGGAGGAGATTGGATTTATACCCCACCCTTCTCTCAGAGTCTCAGAGCAGTCGGGTTAGAACAGTTAAAAGGAAGTCCTTCTTCACCCAAAGAGTGATTAACACATGGAATTCACTGCCACAGGAGGTGGTGGCTGGCAGCTACAAGCATGGACGGCTTCAAGAGGGAATTAGATAAGCATATGGAGCAGAGGTCCATCGGTGGTTATTAGCCACAAGGTATAAATAGGGACTCTGGGGCAGCTGATGCTCTGTATTCTTGGTGCTTGGAGGGGTCAACAGTAGGAGGACTTCTAGTGTCCAATGCTTCCTCTAAGCTGTGGAGTCTTGTGAGCAAAAATTCTACTTTGTGAGCTACTGGCATTAAAGTTGTGAGTGAGCGATTTGACTACTGCATAAATTAGTTTGCTCTGGAGCCATCCTTCCTGAGCTAAGACAAAAATCTGTGAGTTGGAGGCTAAAAAACTGCGAGCTAGCTCACACTAACTCAGCTTAGAGGGAACACTGCTAGTGTCCTGGCCCCACTGCTGGACCTCCTGATGGCACCTGGTATTTTTGGCAGCTGTGTGACAGAGTGTTGGACTAGATGGGCCATTGGTCTGATCCAACATTGGCTTCTCTTATGTTCTTATGTTCTTAGCCACTTACAATCTCCTTTCCCTTCCTCTCCCCACAACAGGCACCCTGTGAGGTAGGTGGGTCTGAGAGAGCTCTCTCAGAACTGCTCTTGAGAGAACAGCTCTGAGAGAACTTGAGACTGACCCAAGGGGACCCAGCTGGCTTCATGTGGAGGAGTGCAGAATCAAACCCGCTTCTCCAGACTGAAGTCCGCCACTCTTAACCACTGCACCAAACTGGCTTATGTACCATTTCATTACACTCCATCTTTCTCCCCAGTGGGTGGAGTTGTCAGGTCCATTTCAACTTCCAGCGGGGGGATGGGGGGATGTTAGGGGTGATGTTGCCCCCTATTCTCCCCAAACAGTGATGTCACACATGTCTCTGTCAACCAGAAGTGACATCAGCAACATCAGGGGCAACGCTCTGGTTTTTGGGCAAAACTCTACAGTAAAATCAGCATCAAACTATAGGATTTTGTTCAAAAGCCAGAGCATCACCCCTCCACACACCAATGTCACTGACGTGCTGACATCACTTCTGGGTGACGCAGGCACGTCACATGTGCAGTTGCTCTTTGGGGGTGGATTCCCTCCCACTGGCCAGCTAACCGGCTATGGGCAGGAGCCCGCAAAACCAGGGAATCCCCCACCCTCACCAGGCAATTGGCAACCCTACCAGTGTGCTCCCAAAGCAGCTGACATTATTCTCTTCTCCATTTTATCCACAAAACAATCCTGTGAGGTAGGCAGCATGTGACTAGTCCTGGGTCACCCAGTAAGCTTCTATGGCAGAGTGGGGATTCGAACCCAGTTCCCCCAGATCTGAGTCCAACACTAACTACTCCACCATACTGCCTCTTAGAACTCTGTCTTGCTTCTCCATACCAACTGCTGACACTCCGTTGTGCTTCTAGATGCGAGTCGGAGCAGACGGTGTGTTCTCGCCAATCTTCCCCCTCCTGGCTTTCTGAAATGATACGAACAAAATGTAACAATGGTTGTCAAGGCGATCGACGCATCAGTGCAAAGCACACGCCATGGGGGCGCAAGAGCAACTACACACCAGGGTCAAATGTAACACCGCAGAGACACAAAGATGCTTTTCCGCGATTCCAAGCGTAACCCCTTGAGTCCCAAGGGGCAGGTTCAAAGTCTAGGGTAACGTTCATAAGCTCAAAATGTAAATCCAGTTTATTTAAATACAACAAGAAGCCACTGAGAAACATATTCCCAAAGATATCAATACTGGTTCACTAACCATCGTCTCAGACTGCAGAGTCCAAGAGTCCCAAGATGTCAAGAAGGCCTTCTTGAAGCAGTGGGAACTCTTGCTCGTTGCCCTAGGAGCAGTTCCCCTTTCCTCCTGGCAAGACAAAGTGGGGCAGCTCTGTGCTAGGGTGCTGGTTTCAGTGCAGTCAATGAAGAGTTCAGCTCTCAGCAATTCCTGCTCTTCAGCTCTTCCCTGCTATTGCAGCTCTCCCAGGGAGGACTGTTCAATT
This sequence comes from Gekko gecko, assembly GCA_029375565.1. Classification (NCBI taxonomy): domain Eukaryota; kingdom Metazoa; phylum Chordata; class Lepidosauria; order Squamata; family Gekkonidae; genus Gekko; species Gekko gecko. Next base: position 226,573,360 of record JAPDNY010000003.1, read on the forward strand.
CTTCCCAGCCAGCAAAGCGGTGCAGCTCTGTGCTAGGGTGCTGGTTTCAATGCAGTCAATGAAGAGTTCTGCTCTCAGCAATTCCTGCTCTTCAGCTCTTCCCAGCTACTGCAGCTCTCCCAGGGAGGATTGTTCAATTCTTCCCATCTAGCACCTTTCAGCTCTGTCTTTTCTGCCTTTTTTTGGATCCAAAGCTTGCGACACAAACTTTGCTCTTCAGAAAGCACTACCTTCAGCACTTCTCAATCACTCCCCCCCTCTTTTCCTTTCAGCTAGTCCAGTCCTGCTTCATACCACCTCTCACTGTCATGGTGGCTCTTTCAAAAACATGTTCCATGAGCCTTTGCAAAACATGCAAATTAACACCAGCCTACGTACACTTCAGCTATCTGCTAGTCTGGTCTGGCCTAAGGTCTATCTAAGTAGTTTACTAATCAGTCTTAGACCCAGTCCTAGATCTAAGTAGTTTACTAATCAGTCCTGGACCCTAAAAAAAAGGTAAAGGTTCCCTTGCTCGAAAGCCAGTCGAATCCGACTCTAGGGTTGCGGTGCTCATCCCCGTTTCAAAGCCGAAGAGCCAGCGCTGTCCAAAGATGTTTCCATGGTCATGTGGCCGGCATGACTAAACACCAAGGTGCACGGAACGCTGTTACCTTCCCACCAAAGCGGTACCTATTTATCTACTTGCAATTTCTTGCTTTCGAACTGCTAGATTGGCAGGAGCTGGAACTAGAGACGGGAGCTCTCGGGTCTCGAACTGCCGAGCCACTGCCCTTCCACAGCCTGCAGTTCAATGTCTTAACCACTTGAGCCACCGCAGCTCCTGGACCCTAGTAGTTTACTAATCAGTCCTAGATCAGTCCCCAGTATAGGCTTATACAACAAAACTGAAGGAAGTATCTCCAAAGCATCCTTTGCCAGGGCCGGCAGTCAGCATACCCTGGGTGGGGGAGAGCTGCCATGGCCCAAGGGTTCTGGGGTGACTCACGGCTGCTGGCCCTTTCCCTGCCTCCTCACTTGTGAGTGCTCTGCCTTCCCCATGCTTCCAGCTGTACCCACTGCCATCGGGGAAAGGCCAGTAGGCAGTACAGATAGGGTCGCTAGGTCCTTCCAAGTCCCCGGTGGAGGAGTTGGGGGGGGGTTACTGGAGGGGGAGGGGACATCCCCAATGTGATGACATCATGCAGAAGTGATGTCATCACATCAGGGACAGGCCCCCACTTCTTCCCAAAAGCATTTAAAGGGTCCCTTTAAAATGCTTTTGGGAAGAAGCCAAGGGGGAGGCCACGCACGCCTGCACTCCAAGCTGTGAATTCATGGCTTGGAGTGCAGGTGCAGGCGGCCACCCCTCTCCTTCCCTCCCACTCTCCTGCAAGATTTAAAGGGCCCTCCAGCTGATCGGCAGGCCATGTGTTCCCACCGGTCAGCTGGAGGGCCCTTTAAATCTTGCGCTAGGGGTGGCGGCGGGTAGTCACTCTTGGGGGCGGGGCTTGGGGTGGGGCTTCCCTCCACTGGCCCGTTGGCTGGGGAACCCCCACTCGGACCCTAAGTACACATGGCAGAGGGAGGCCAAGAGGAGCATGACCGGGTAGGTAGTGAGACATCTGGGTGAGTGGGTGGGGAAAGACTCCTCCAGGGCCTCGCCAGCAAAATTTGCAACCAGTTCTGTCGTTCCCTACAGTGCCTCAGGCAGAGGTTTCTATCCAGAAACCAGTAGGCAGGGTTTTTTTTAAAAAAAAAAAAGGATTTACTGGGATGGGATCATCCTTTAAATCCGTGGTTTAAGCTCCTATCTTCTGTGATTGCAACATCTGCCCCAGCTTATCTCTGCAATTGAGAACGGGGCCTGGTATCTGCAAACAGCAGATGAAAAGGTAGGTTCGTCTCAGGGCTTCAAAGACTGCCGATCAGGAGTTCACGCAGAATGTTTCTCCGTTCAGCCTTTGCTTTGATCATTTCTTATTTATTTAGAGATTCCTGGTGGGAAGGGCTCTCAAATCGCGGCCAACTTCTGGCAACCCCATAGTGTTTTCAAGGCAAGAGACATTCAGAGGTGGCTTGCCATTACCTACCTCTGCAGAGTGACCCTGGACTTCTTTGGTGGTCTCCCATCCAAATACTAATTTACACCTTCTAGGGATGCCAGCCTCCAGGTGGGACCTGGGGATCCCCCAGAATTACAGCTCATCTCCAGACTGAAGGGATCAGTTTCTCTGGAAAAAATGGCTGTTTTGGAGGGTGGACCCTATAGCTTTGTACCCCACTGAGGTCCCTGTCCTCCCCAGGCTCCACCTCCCAAATCTAGTAGTTTCCCAACCTGGATCTGGCAACCCAACCCCCTCCCATCCCCTGCTGGTGACCAGGGGGGACCTGGCAACCCTAACTCGGATCTTATACCATTCTTCCTCCTCCATTCCATCTTCATAGGATTGCCATCTCCCCAATGGGGGCAGGGTTTCCACCACTTTCGGGTCACCCAATCCACCATCGTCCTGCCCCTCCCCGAGCAATCCAGACATGACATCATAGCTCAAGGCACGTCATGAGGGGGACACTCTAGCATTTTTGGGGGGGACTCTATGCATCCCCCATGCAACGTGCCCTGTGTGATGACATAACTTCCAGGTGACATCATTGTGGCACACATGCTAAAAAACTCCAGGAAGAAGATAGGAGCCCCCTGCCAGATTGCAGTAAGGACCTGGCATCCCTACTTCTTCACAACAACCCTGTGAGGGAAGCTAGGCTGAAAACCAAATTACATGCTAAGGGTGGGGAGAGGGCAACCCATAGTTGCTGATGCCAGTTTAGACAAGCATTTAGCAGTTTAAAAATTGGCACAAAGGCGCGATCCTAATTGGGAATGCAGGAGCCACATGTGACCTGGTTTCCTTGCCCCCAGGCCTCTTCAAGGACAAGAACAGCCCCCGGTAACTTCTTTGGCACTTCGAAAGATGTGGTGGGGGAACAAGATCACATGGTGAGAAGGGGTGCCAGCTGCAGCGTGGGAATTCCTAGAGATTTGGGGGTGGAGCCTGGGGCAAGCAGAATTTGGGGAGGGAGGGAGATCGGAGGGGTATGATTCCATAGAGTCTACCCTCCAAAGCCATTATTTCCTCCAGGGGCACTGATCTGTGTTGCCTGAAGATCAGCTGTAATTCGGGGGGGGGTCTCCAGCCACCACCTGGAGCTTGGCAACCAGTTTGGTGTAGTGGTTAAGGGCGCAGACACTAATCTGGGAGAACTGGGTTTGATTCCCCACTCCTCCACTTGCACCTGCTGGATGACCTTGGGCAAGCTGTAGTTCTGTCAGAGCTGATCTCTCAAGGACAGTTCTGTCAAGAGCTCTCTCAGGCCCACCTACCTCACAGGGTATCTGTCTGTTGTGGGGAGGGGAAGGGGAAGGAGTTTGTAAGCCACTCTGAGACTCCTTTGGGTAGTGAAGGGCGGAGTATAAATCCAATCTCTTCTCTTCTTCTATTTGGTTCCACTGCACCCTGGGCCCTCAGAGCAATTTTTAAACTGTTAAATCCTTATCTAAAATGGCGCTAGTTGTCACAGGTTGTCCTGTGCCACCCATAAGGTCTCATTTGGCTGTGAGCATGACCAGCCAGCTTTCATGGCAGAGCCGGGATTTGAACCCAGAACTCCCAAATCCTAATCTGACCCTCTCTACTGTTTCAAACTACCTTGATAATCTCTTTGCTTATGTACTTATACCTTGGCATTTTATGCCTCCGGGAGATGAAGGCTTGCCCTTGACACGGGACAAGAATCAGTTCCTGTCCTCTCCAGGCCGAGCCAGATGTCTGTCAGCCTGATCATCTCCAGCAGCTCTACCTGCTTCCACTTCCTGTGCGCTTTTCCCTCTTTTCTCGCCATCTGCTCAAGCTCTCCTCCTCTCGGAGCTGCAGTTGCGGCAACTGGCCTTCCCCCCCCCCAGCCCAGCCCAGCACGTCACTTGGGTCTTTGCCAGTATTTGCAAAATGGAAGCGGTGTTTGGCATTCATGCGCATCAAACAGATCCCCATTGTAGAGCAGGCCTTGGCATTTGGGTGTGTGGCTTTCTCGGGGGAGAACTAGTGTGGGAGGAGAAAATGAGGAATATTTGTGGAGAGCTCTCCCGTTTAGGCAGGGACCCAGTGCAAACGGCAGGCCTTTTCCACGTGCTCCACTGCTCCACTGAGGCATTGAGCCTCTTGGTTTTTACAAAGGCTGGCCTTCTCTTGTCGACTAGAGAGAGAACAAAAGGGCAGGCAGCTGATGAATATGTCTGTTGTGGAAGGAGAGACGTCATACTGGATTGTAAACAACGAAAGGGTCACTACCGAATAATGTATGGAAGAGATGATCAACCTCTCTAAAGAAGGAGGAGGAGGAGGAGATTGGATTTATACCTCGCCCTTCGCTACCCAAAGGAGTCTCAGAGTGGCTTACAATCTTCTTTCCCTTCCCCTCCCCACAACAGATACCCTGTGAGGTAGGTGGGGCTGAGAGAACTCTGAGAGGACTGCCCTTGAGAGAACAGCTCTGAGAGAACTGGCCAGCAGCTGCATGTGGACCAGTGGGGAATCAAACCCGGTTCTCCCAGATTAGAGTCCACACTCCTAATCATGATACCAAATTGGCTCTAAACAGTTTTCTGTGACATGGACAGCCAAGCCTTATTTACAACTGCCATAATGCAAGGTGCAAAGCTAGTCCAGCATCCTGTCTCACACAGTGGCCAACCAGTTCCTCTGGGTAGCCAACAACAGGGCATAGAGGCCAAAGCCTTCCCCCAGGGTTGCCAACTCCCAGGTACCAAAAAACAAAAACAAAAAGCAGCACCGAAGAAGGATGCCAAACAAAGGAAATGATCTGTGTTCAACAACAAACAACCACAAATCTGAAACAATTGCATTAAAATGAAATAAGGATGTAACGAAGAGGAAACAGTCCAATATAATACAAATATAATGAAATTAAATATAACAAGGTGTGTTTTACATACACAGGACATAGATATATTTAAACTTAATCAACCCATACACCAGAAACGCCAGTAATATGGAACACAATCTCCCGGTTTTAATAGTCCCACAGGCATTCGAGGATTCACTGGAGCCTGATGGATGACCTAATGCAGGTTCCAAAGATGGATACCTTCCAACGGGGCCATTTTCTCCAGGTGAACTGATGTCTGTCTCCTGGGGATCTGTTGTAATCCCGGGAGATCTCCAGCCACCACCTGGAGGTTGGCAACCTGGGTTGGGGCATGGGAGGGGCCAAGCAGGGAGGTCCTGGTGGAAGGCTTCCCGGGAATCAGCCAGTGAGAGAAAAGGGGAGGGCCTGCAATGATGGGTCAGGAAACTGGGGGGAGATAATGGCTCAGGCCATAGGCCATAGGCTCAGGGGCTAGGCCGGGGGGGGGAAGGAAGGCTGATGGGCATGGCAGGGAGGATGCATACATGGTGGCTCTACAACCAGGCCTAGGAGGAGTGAAGAAACATTGCATTGCCCAGACGAGAGGGTGTACTTAGGTGATGCAACCAGTAAGCTGAGTTGCTGTGAGCTAGGTCACACATTTTTGTCTCAGCTCAGGAAGAATGGCTCCAGAGCAAACTAATTTACGCACTAGCCAAATTGCTGGCTAACAACTTTAATGCCAGTCGCTCACAAAGTAAAATTTTTGCTCACAAGACTCCACAGCTTAGCGGGAGCATTGGATGCAACCCCCTCCCTTCCTATTCTGAGGCCTGAGGAGACCCAGGGAATGAAAGGAGCGCAACAGCTGAGGGCCAGAGAGTGGCGCCAGGGAGGGACGAGCCACACAGAACCCCATTTGCTTCTTCCACAAGTGTCTCTCCCCTAAAGCGAAGAGCTGATCCCATCTTTCCTCCACCTTGTTGGATGTTTCAGAGGCGCTCAGGAGGAGGCACCCTGTTTGTTTCTGAAGGCAGCACCCGTTCAGAAACAGATGCCTCCATCCTAGGAGGCCACATGGCCTGGAACCTCCCAACTTTTGTGACCGGTGCCAATACCGCATGGCAGCCATTTTGTGAGTGTTTCTGGCCTTAACGGCAGCCATTTTGTGGGGCCCCTAGGGTGGCCAGGTCCCCGCCAGGATGGGGGGAAACCCTGTTTTTGTGGGGCACTTCCCTGCTGCCAGCCAGTTGGCTGATGGGGGGAAATCCCACCCCCAACTGTTCCAAAAGGTGACATGATTATATCACCCAGAATTGCACAGTGACACTCTGGTTTTCGGGCAAACTCTACGGTAAAATTGCCTACAAACCATAGAGTTTTGCCCAAAAACTAGAGTGACACCCCCTGATGTCAGCGATGTGACAATGTCACTTCCAGGTGTCATACTGCGCTGTGTGCACTTTGCACATGCAGCAGCAGATCTAGGGAGAAGGAGGAGATTGGATTTGTACCCAGCCCTTTACTGCCTGAAGGAGTCTCAGAGTGGACCCAGGATACCCCCACCGGCTGCCAGGTAGGACCTGGCATCCCTAGGTGCTGCCCATTCGCTGCTCTCAAAATCCTAAAAGTGCCCACAGGCTCAACAAGATTGGGGCCCACTGAGGTAGATAATAGTTTGATCCAGCTTCGACTCCCCACTCAGCCTTGAAAATTCATTGGCTGACCTTGAGCCAATCACGTTCTCTCTGCCAAGCCTACCCCACAGGGTTGTTGTGACGAGAAAGGAGAATAAAAAAATTCCACCTGGAGTTCCTTGGAGGAAAGGTGAAATTAAGATACGTGCTAAATAAACACACATGTAGAACTTATATCCAAGCTGAGCTTAGCTCACCAGCTAGTCACTGAGGCCCGGCTGTCAGCCAGAACCAGACATTTATTGAACCCAGCCTGGTGTTCTGCCATATCGAACCAGTGAGTGGGGTGTATTTGGCTTAGGGGTTGCCAGCTCTGGATGGAGAAATACCTGGACATTGGTGGGGGTTGGAGTCTGGGGAGGGAGGACATTGGGAAGGGGCTGGACCTCAGCAGGGTACAATGCCACAGAGTTCACCCTCCAAAGCGGCCATTTTATCCAGGGGAACTGATCGCTGTTGTCTGGAGATCAACTGTAATGGCGGCAGATCTCCAGGCCCCACCTGGAGGCCACTGGCAACCCTAATTTGTCTTGATGAGTCCCACCTTCTGCAAGTCTTTCTGAACCACAATGCCTGAGATCCAAAGAAGAGACACACTGGGGTACTGCAAGAGAAAATCACACTTTATTCGTATCTTATTTTTACTTATTACGATGGTTATTATGAAAAAAACCAGCATTGCTTCCTGTTTTGCTCTTTAGCGGCCAGAACTACTTGGTAAAAATAATAAACCAGCAACACACAGCAAGCAAAGCTCCATTGGCGCACCCACGTGTGCATTTCTTTTCCTCGGTCCCTGTCACAATGTTGTTGTCAAGCTCACGTAACAGAACACACGAACCAGCCAACAGTTGCCTTCAGATGGCCTGGTAACTATGGAAGTCCACAGGAAAAAAAAAATGATTATGACACAGCTTACCATATTTGCTCGGAAGGAAGACAACTCTGAATGTAAGACAACCACTTAATAATGTTATACACACTCCCAAAGATTTATTATTAGACATAATCGTACCTTGTACACAAATGTAAGACAATACTCTCCTGGGGGGGCATACCTGTGTGCCCTGACCTGGATAGCACAGGCTAGTCAGATTTTGGAAGCTGAGCAGGGTCGGCCCTGAGCAGGATTTGAATGGGAGACCACCAAGGAAGACCAGGATTGTTTTAAACTGGCAGCGGCAAATCACCTCTGAACATCTTTTCCCTTGAAAATCCTATGGGGTTGCCGTAAGTTGGTTTGATTTGACGCCAACCTCTTCCCCCAGTGAAATAACCTAGTCATGCACTTGAGTAAACACTGTACGTCCAAAGTACTTTGTAATTCAAATACTTTGTTGTTTTCTTCTGACTATTGGCAGTTTTAAACTGGTTTTGATACATGGCCTTTTGTGCGCTTTATGTATTTTTATGTTTGATTTACTTGGTCAGCTGCCTTGAGTTCTGTAAAGCGGACAGGCGGCTAATAAATTATTTAAATAAATAAAAATAATAACTGTACAAAGGAAGTGAAATCTGTAATCCTAAAGACATGTCCTTGGGAGTAAGCCCCACTGAATAATATGGGACTTATTTCCAAGTAGACCTGCTTAGGGGAGAGCTGTGGCTCAGTGGCAGGACAGCCAGGCCCTTAGCTAGGGTGGGGCTTTGGGGGGGCGTGCCCCCTTTCTTAAAGGCACAGCCCCACAAGAATTTCTCCTGTAAATCCCTTTTTTTCAATCATTTTAAAACATTTTTTAAAGGCATGTGCTCCTTTAAGCAGAGTGGGGTGCTGTAGTTGACTAATTCCTGCACTGAGTGCAGGTTGGACTGGGTGACCTCTAGGATGCCATCTAACTCTGTGTCAAGAACCTGGTCTCCTTTAAGAGAGCTTTTCTGCCTAAGCGTTAGCTTTCTTGACTATAGAGGTCATCATCCCCACCCACTGGCTTGTTATCAGGATTGTTGCTTAGGCTGGCAGAAGTGATTAACTTGCAGCAGCTGAGAACTGTCATCTGAAGTGGCTGACAGCTTGCAATTTAGAGATCTCTCCTGGTAGCATCTCCCTAGTGGCTAAATGGCTTTTCTTTCTGCACTGAGAACTTCAGCCCCACCAGAAAAAAATTGCCCCACAAGCCACAAAATCCTGGCTATGGGTCTGAGAACACCTGCTTGGTCTGCAGAACAGCCCAGGTTCAATCCCCCCCATCTCCAGTTAAAAGGACCAGGAAGTAGCCGCTGCCAGTCTGAGTAGACAATACTGACTTTGATGGACAGATGGTCTGATTCAGTATAAGGCAGCTTCATATGCCTAGAATTGCTCCCGGTCTGGAGATTTACCCAAATGTAGCTGAATTCGATTGTCATGATGCGCTTTCAAAACTGTAATTGAATGACATCACCTTTTTGTCAAGAATGAATGTCTTGTGTTAATGTTTGGATTTTCAAACAGGAAAAGGAGGTTCTCATTTCACGCTAATTTCTTTGCTGGCTTTAACTGACCCCCAACTTGTAGAAATAGAACGTCCGTCTGCACAAACCTCAATTGCCACCACGATGCATCAGAAAAAGCTGGAAGGGTGTGTGATACAGGGTGTGTAGTCGATAAATCAAGAAGATTTAAAATCCCTGATCATTAGATTGCAAGGTACTCCTGGCATTAGTGAAAACAGGAATCCCAGCTATCTAGCTATATATCGGGAACCAAGAACACAGTTTCTGAGGGGGTGCTTACTTGGAAATGAACCTCATCGGAATGAGACATCCTCCCCAAGCATGCATGCCTAGAATTGCAGTATGAATTGTCATGTACGCTCACAGTGTCATGAGCCACCAATACCAGATGAATATACTTATTCGTGGATTGAGCCTAGAAGGTTTTATCTAACCCACAGAAGCTCTGGGACATTAACTAAGCACGAAGTTCTCACATACTCAAATTTCAGCAGATGTTATCCAGATGCCTAACTGCTTTTCGATTCTTTCAGGCACGAAATGAATTTTTTTTCGCAAAAGATCTTGCGTCTCTGAGCTAGGAAAGCCTCTGGCCCTCTGCACCGCATAATGTTGACAAGTGGGTTATGCCACCCAGTCGTGTTTCCTGAAGTGCCTTTGCACAACAATTTGGATCTTCCCTTCAAAAGCATGCCTGGGGTTTTGACGAGCACTCCACAACATTACAGGAAAAGAACATAAAACATGAGTCATCTAATGATATCTCAAGAGCACAATTCAGCCGGAGTGCTGAATGAAATGTCAGATCTTATTCCAAACACAAGCTAATTATCAAAGGAGTTGAGCGTTTGAAACCAAAGCCTCTCCAACTCTCGGTTTCGAAAGCCATCTTCCGGCCTAGAGACCAAGGCACTGAAAATATTATTTGGACAAAGCTTGCAGATGGAATAGAACTGAGACAGAGGGAGTCTGTACTGAAATCGAACTGAGGGCCAAAGTACACCTGATTTTATTTACTTACTTACTTTATGCATAATGTAATAAAGTATTATACTTTATTTCATTAAAGTACATGCACATTATTACATTAATCTAATACAATAAAGTATATGTACATTATGATATATATTTTATGTAAGAAAATAGAGGAGGAGGAGGAGGAGGAGGAGATTGGATTTATACCCTGCACTTCATCACCCGAAGGAGTTTCAGAGCAGCTTACAATCTCCTTTCCCTTCCCCTCCCCACAACAGACACCCTGTGTGGCAGGTGGGGCTGAGATAACTCTTTTGAGGACTGCTCTTGAGAGAACAGCTTTGAGAGAACTTATGACTGACCCAAGGTCACACCAGCAGCTGCATGCGGAAAAGTGGGGAATCCAACCCAGTTAGATTAGAGTCCACGTTCTTACCCGCTACACCAAACCATGGAAGATGTGGTGGCACTGAGCCCCACCAAGAGAGCAGCCAGGAGGTCTGACAGAGAGAAGGGCACCACTTCAGCTGCTGGCATGCCACATCAGGCTCCGGGTTGCTATCACTGGGCACCACCCAAGTCTCAGGGAGTGGCCCAGGGCTCCTCCTGACCTGGCTGGACTCTTTGGCTCCGCCCTCAGCAAATCGTTCCTGTATCCAACGGGGACCCAAAGCATCTAACGTCATTCTTCTCTCCTCTGTTTTGTCCTCACAACATCCTTGTGAGGTAGGTTAGGCTGGTAGGTTAGGATGAGAAAGTATGATTGGCCCAAGGTCACACAGCAAGCTTCCATGGCATGAAACTAGGGTTATCTGGCGGGGGGCTCCTGGCTCCTCTCCTGGAGTGATCTGCTGGTAACCATAGAGTTCCCCCTCCCCAGATGCTAGAGCATCACTGCACGACAGCCCCAGTATGATGACGTCACTACCGGCAGCATCCCCAGCTGGCCGGCAGCGGATTGGGCCCCCCAAAATTGGGGGATCCCCGTCCCCCAGGGGGGTGGCAACCCTATACAAGACAGAATTCGAACCTGTCAGGTTTAAAATCAAGTAGATCCAGTCATTCTTGCACAAAGAAAGGTTTATTAGGATTATCTTGCTAAAACCCACAGTAGGAGGTCATTGTCAGGAATGGGGGCGAAGCAAAGCAAGCTAACTTATAGTGTGATGCAATGAAGCGCCTAGCGAATAAAACTTGAGCACTCGCGCGGGAACTCCCGGCGGGAGAAATACTTCATGAGCGGGAGACTACTCCCCCCTCCCCTTGCCTTCCCAGGACTGGAAAATTCTCAGCTAAACAAGAATAGCCCAAAGCCTACATTCAAGGCCACCGTGATAAGGAAAAGCGGCAGGGAAGAAGCTCCCACGTTTCTGCCTGCATAGCTACGCAAGCGCAAAGCGGGGTAGGAAACATAAAACAATGGATTCAGTGAGAAACATCAAAGGCATCTTTTCTGACATTCTGCCCTTCCCAAAATACCACCCACCCACCACTCAGGAAGGAGAGAACAAGGGCCCCCAGGTTTATTAGGGTATCGAGTGTGAAAGTCTTTTAGGTGATCAGGTGCATTGATATCAGATACTTTCACCCACTCCCTGTGTTGGGGCCCAAAGTGTACCCATTGAATAAGGTACAAGAGTTGTCCACGAAGAATCTTAGAGTCCAAAATATCAGCAATTTCATAGTGCTCCTCACCGTCAACCATCAGAGGGGGGAGGAGCCGACATCTCAGCTTGCCATTTAGTCGGGGGTAACGCAGGTTTGAGGAGGCTGTAATGGAAAATTGGATGTATTGCTTTAAGAGATTTAGGCAAATCGAGTTGTACAGTTACTTGATTTACACATCTCAACACTTTGAAAGGACCAATATATTTCCAAGCAAGTTTCCTGGACTGCTGCGCTAGCCTTAGGTTCTTGGTTGACAGATAGACAGAGTCTCCCGGTTGCAGTTTCCATCCACCGGACCTTTTTTTATCTGCCTGTTTTTTGTACTGTGCCTTGGCTTCATTCAAAGTTTCAACAATCAGGGGCCAAGAATCACGGAAAGTTTTACACCATGCTGTGGCTTTCCCCCCAATCTCACCGGGGTTTAAGAAGGGGAGAGGGGGGCTGTCATAACCCATGGCAGCTTTGAAAGGTGACATTTTTGTTGAAGCGTGCCATGAGTTGTTGTATGCAAACTCCGCCAATGGCAATAAATCTACCCAATTGTCTTGTTGATAGTTAGAAAAACATCTCAGGTATTGTTCCAACGTCTGGTTTACTCTCTCCGTTTGCCCATCGGTTTCAGGGTGATAGGCAGTACTGAGAGCGCGTTCAATACCCATTAGAGTCATTAGCTCCGACCATAACTTGGAAACAAATTGAACCCCCCTGTCGGAGATTATCTTGAGCGGTAACGTATGTAGCCTGGCAATGTGTTGAAGGAATGCTTTGGCCAAGGCTTTGGCTGTTGGCAAACTGGGGAATGGTATAAAGTGAGCTTGCTTAGAGAATAAATCCACTACCACCCAAATGACCGTCATATGTCTAGAGGGGGAAGATCAGTGATAAAGTCCATAGAGATTACTTCCCAGGGTCTGCTCGGGGTGGGTAGAGGCTGCAAGAGACCTGGAGGTTTTCCTGGTCTGGCTTTGCAACGATTGCACGTTGGACAGGACTGTATATAGAGGGATAAATCCTGTTTCATTCGGGGCCACCAGAAGCCACGTTGCAGAAGTCGTAAGGATTTTACATATCCAAAGTGCCCCGCAGCTTTTGAGTCATGAACTGTCTGCAACATTTGGGATCAGGTAGCTTCTGGGACAAACATTTTATTTCCCCTGTACCAGCTGCCGTTCGGACCACAATTCACATCGTTTCTGGCTTGTAAATCATTTATTTCCTGTGGGGTGATGTCAGTTAGAAATTGTTTTTCCCAGGTTAATGTCTGGATGGGATTCATTGGTGCTTGTTTGGTTTTCCGGGTTACAACTGCACCAACCAACTGTTCCGGGGTGAACATAGACTCCCGTACTTCGACCCTCTTAGAAAAATGTTGGGGAAGGCGGGAGAGAGCATCCGCCAGATGATTGGCTTTCCCTGGGAAATGGTGAAGGGTAAATTGAAATTTGGAGAAAAACTCAGCCCACCTGAATTGTTTAGCATTCAGATTCCGGGGTTTTCGCAGTACCTCAAGATTCTTATGATCAGTCCAGATTTCAAAAGGTACTTGGGACCCCTCTAACCAGTGTCTCCATGTGATCAATGCTAAACGTATAGACGCAGCTTCTTTATCCCAAATGGGCCAAAATCTCTCGGTGTCATTAAATTTCCTTGATACATAAGCAAGGGGTTGTAGCTGTTTCTGAGCGTTCTCTTGCAAAATCACCCCACCCATAGCAGTGTCCGATGCATCTACTTGGACCACAAATTTTTTTGTTTCATCAGGGTGTGCTAGTATGGGCTCAGACGTGAACAACCGTTTTAGTTGTTCAAACGCTTGCTGACACTGCGGGGTCCAGTTCAAAGGGGCCCCTGGCACCGAAGCCTTAGATCCCTTCCCCTTTGTCTTTAGTAATTCCGTGAGGGGAAGGGCTACTTGGGCAAAGTGTGGCAGGAATTGACGGTAAAAGTTGGCGAAGCCGAGGAAACTTTGGAGCTGTCGCCTGGTTTTGGGGGGCTCCCACATTAATACATCCTGGACCTTTTTTGGGTCCATTTCCAACCCCACGGAGGATATGCGGTATCCCAAAAAGTCAATGCACTCCTGGTGAAATTCACATTTTGACAGTTTGACAAACAGTTTGTGTTCTAAGAGCTTTTCCAATACTTTTCGCATAAGGTTAGTGTGGGATTCTTGATCCGGGGTATAGACCAAGATATCATCTAAATAAACAACCACCCCCTTGAATAAATAGGGGTGTAACACTTCATTGATTAAGTTCATGAAGACCCCTGGTGCCCCCTGTAAACCGAAGGGCATCACTCGATATTCAAATTGCCCCAGCGGGGTATTAAATGCAGTCTTGTATTCATCCCCCTCTCTAATACGAACCCGAAAGTAGGCATCTCTTAAATCCAGTTTAGAAAACACTTTCCCTTTAGCCACCTCTGCCAGTAAGTCTTTGATGAGGGGCATTGGGTAGGCATTAGTTGCAGACACTGTGTTAAGTCCCCGGTAATCCGTGCAGAGTCTGAGCCCCCCATCTTTCTTTTTACAAAACAATACAGGTGCTGCAAAAGGGGATGACGCTGGTCTAATAAATCCACGGGCCAGATTTTTATCAATAAAACGGCGCAGTTCTTCCTTTTCACTTGGACTCATGGCATAAATTTTCCCTTTAGGTAATTTCTGGCCCGGAAGAATCTCAATTGCACAGTCGGAGTTACGGTGGGGGGGTAGTTCATCAGCTTCCTCCTCCTCAAAAACCCTGGTTATATACTGGTAATCCTCCGGGATGCGGTTAAGGTCCTCCGTGGCTAAACAAGCTCGTGGAGGTTCATTGCATGGGGGATTTCCCCACCCTGGGTCCCATTTGTGTTCTGTACATCTTGGGGAGATAAATTGTACATCCCCTTCTTCCCATAGAATGTAAGGGTTATGTCCATGTAACCAGGGGCTACCCAACACTAAGGGAAACTGGGCTTGCGGAGCTATCACGAACGAGCGTAGCTCCCAGTGGTCACCAATGCCTATTCTTAAAGGAACAGTCTCAAATCAGCATGGTTCCTTCATTGGAGACCCATCCATCTGCGTGAAAGTTATTGGGTCTTTCAAGTGGACCACGGCTGCCTCCAACCCCATAACCATAGACGGGTTTATGAGATCCCTCCCGCACCCTGAGTCAATGAGGGCTCGAACCCGAATGTGGGTCATCATTGCGGGGTTCATCACCAGAACAGTCACAAAGAAGAGAGAGGGGTAATTGCTCACCAGTTTAGGCGCCTCAGGTGCTGGGTCCTGCTGTGTAGCGCCATTCACAAACAGGACCATTTCATTTCCCTGCATCTCACTCTCCTCCTCCAGCATCAAGGTATCCGCTTGGTCGGGGCTAGCAAAAAGAGCCCGCGTGTTGCGTGGTTTTGCTGTACCTTTCCTCGGGGTAGGGGTTGTCCACCTTCTGGGCTCTTCTTGTGGTAGAGCTCTATTGGGATCCCCTTTCGGGCAGACTGCGGCGAAATGCCCTTTCTCCCCACACCGCAGGCAGAGGCCCTGTCGCATACGCTGATCCCTCATTCCACTTGGGGTGGACGTTGGTTTGGGTCTGGCTTGGCCTGCCGCAAAACTCGGACGGTTGTTACCCAAAGATAGATCTAGTTTCATCATACGTAAGCGACTTTCGGCCTTCTCGGCTTCCTCCACCCAACCCTGGAGGGTGCGGGGTTGCTGAGAGCTGAGGACATTATTGCGGACGTCTACGGCTAGTCCCATTCGATATTGTTGGGCCAAGACCGCATCAGTCCAGTCTCTAATTTTCACGGCATGCCTTTGAAACTCCCTTGAGTACTCCCGTACTGAGAGTTTGCCTTGTCTGAATGTGCGAAGGAAGGCTTCAGCCTTTTGGGCCGCCCCCGGATCCTCGAAACGGTTTCTCAAGGCCCACATGAAGTCATCTACATTCCCCAACTCCGCTGCCTCCAGATCATGAAGGGCTACATACCAGCTGGTAGCACTCCCCCGGAACCTGGATGCGATAAACTCCACCTGTTGTTCTTCGTCTGGGAATACATAGCCCCATCTTTGCACAAATTTTCCAACTTGCAATATGAAAAAGGACACAGTCTCTGGATCTCCATCAAATGTGATCTCAAGCATGTCCTTGGGGCGGATTACCGGGGGCTGGCGCCATGATCGGTACTGGAACCGGCTGCATGAGGGGTGCGGGAGCAGGGGGTTGAGGCGGAGGCAAAACTGGTGGCTGGATAGGTCCTGGTTGCCCTGGCCCAGGTCCTGGCGCTGGGACGACCAGTGGAGGTGGGGCTGGTGCTGGCTGGCCCGGCCCCGGCCCTGGGGGAACTGGTTGGCCCGGCCCTGGACCCGGTGGTACTGGTTGGCCCGGCCCCGGGCCCGGAGGAGCAGGAGGTGGCCGTCCCGGTATCAACGGTGGCGCCGGGGCTGGTGCAGGTCTAGGTTGTGTCAGCGGATGGGCTCGAATTGCTTGGTCCATCATCTGGGGTAGGGACTGCATTAGTTTGCTCATATCCCTTACCAGCCGTCGAGTATCCTCTTGAATAGAATCCATGCGGGCATCAGTATCTTGGCTGGACCCCGTTCTGGGAGATCCCCGAGACACCCTCCCTTGGGGAAGACCAAAACTACCTCTGGGATCCAAAAGGCTGTCCCGGCTCTGGCTTCCCGGCATAGTCCAGGTGGTCTGGGTAGTGTCCAACAAGTTCTTAGTCCAATCGCGTGATCTGCGATAAGTCACCCCTTTATCCCAGGGTGTTGGGACTCCTGGCACATAGGTTCGTGGAACCGCACCTCCCTGACTTTGTATAGGCCCGGCCGGGCTGTAGATCGGGAGTGTGTACGGAGCACCAATTGTGCCAATCGATGGCGGGGTAGCCAACCCGGCTGCTGAATAGAGTATCGGTGCCGCCAAAACTGTAGTTGTAGTCACCGGAACAACGGTGGTGGTCGGGACAGTGACCACTGGAGCTGCCACAGTAGTAACTGGAACCGTGGCTCCTGAAGCAGTAGTCACTGGAACGGTGCCCGTGGCTCCCGCCGTAGCGATCGCTGGAACTGCGCCGGAGGCTCCCGAAGTAGTAATCAACGGGACTGTGCCCGTGGCTCCCTTCCCCGCTCCGCTCATCGTGGTAGACGGCGGAAATTGACGGTGAGGGAATGATGGTGATTCCTGACAATTTCTGTCAGGTTTAAAATCAAGTAGATCCAGTCATTCTTGCACAAAGAAAGGTTTATTAGGATTATCTTGCTAAAACCCACAGTAGGAGGTCATTGTCAGGAATGGGGGCGAAGCAAAGCAAGCTAACTTATAGTGTGATGCAATGAAGCGCCTAGCGAATAAAACTTGAGCACTCGCGCGGGAACTCCCGGCGGGAGAAATACTTCATGAGCGGGAGACTACTCCCCCCCTCCCCTTGCCTTCCCAGGACTGGAAAATTCTCAGCTAAACAAGAATAGCCCAAAGCCTACATTCAAGGCCACCGTGATAAGGAAAAGCGGCAGGGAAGAAGCTCCCACGTTTCTGCCTGCATAGCTACGCAAGCGCAAAGCGGGGTAGGAAACATAAAACAATGGATTCAGTGAGAAACATCAAAGGCATCTTTTCTGACAGAACCTGGGCCTTTCAGATACTAGTTTGACACTCTTAACCACTACACCACATTGGCTCCTAATGCTGATGCTAGGACTGCGTCCAAGACAAAATTCCAGGGCTGTAAATTCCCAACAGCCTGGAGGGAAAGGGTCCTTTCCTTTTAATAGAGGCTTAATGGGATGGTATCGACCAGGTGATGTTATTTCCCCCCAGGCCATGGAAAGATTCACACACACCCTGCCTCCAGGTGGTTGACAACCTTGGTGTGTAATCCAGGGGAGGCAGATATTGGGGTGCTGGGGAGGAAAGGGTCCTGTCTCCCTCCTGCACCATTTCCCTGACCCCATCCTTGGACTAATGGGGGACAAGCAGGCACATGTGGATTCTTCAGTGGATTGTTTTTTTGTCCTGGTGGTGGGATGTGGAATAGCATTCAAGGGACAGTATTGGGTGGCGGTTGTTGTTGTTCAGTTGCACAGTTGAGTCCAACTCTTTGTGACCCCATGGACCACATCACACCAGGCCCTCCTGTCTTCTGTCATCCTCCAGAGTTTGCTTAGCTTCATGTTTGTTGCATCGATGACACTGTCTAACCATCTCATCCTTGGCCATCCCCTTCTTCTTTGACCTTCCGTCTTCCCCAGCATCAGGATCTTCTTCTCCAGTGAGTGCTCCCTTCTCATTTGGAGGCCAAAGTATTTGAGCTTCAGCTTCAGTGTCTGGCCTTCCAGGGAACAGTCGGGGCTGATTTCTTTTAGGATTGACTGATTTGATCTCCTTGGAGTTCAAGGGACTCTCAAGTCTTCTCCAGCACCATAATTTGAAAGCATCTATTCTTTGGTGTAGTGGTTAAGTGCATGGACTCTGATCTGGGAGAACTGGGTTTGATTCCCCACTCCTCCACTTGCACCTGGCTGGATGACCTTGGGCAAGCCGTAGTTCTGATAAGAGCTGTTCTCGAAAAAGAGCAGTTTCTGTCAAGAGCTCTCTCAGCCCCACCTACCTAACAGGGTGTCTGCTGTGAGGGAGGGGAAGGGAAGGGAGTTTGTAAGTCACTCTGAGACACCTTTGGGTAGTGAAGGGCGGGGTATAAATCCAATGTCATCGTCTTCTTCTTTGGCGCTCGGCCTTCCTTATGGTCCAACTCTCACAGCCATACATTACTACTGGGAATACCATTGCTTTGACCATACGGACTTTTGTTGGCAGGGTGATGTCTCTACTTTTTATTATGCTGTCTAGGCTTACCATCGCTTTCCTCCCAAGAGGCAGGCGTCTTTTAATTTCATGGCTGCAGTCACCGTCTGCAGTGAACAGGAAGGAAAGGACGCTCTGTGTGTGTCCCGACCTCTCTATCTGTCCCTAAATCTATGGTGCTGTCTCTGAAGGCTGAGGCAGGGGACAGTGTATACTCCCCCACTTCCAACGGACAGTCCCAAGGTCTGACTCAAGTAAAGGCCTTCATTTTTCTTAAGAAGAGGGACCATGGCTTAATGGCAGAGAATTCATTTCCTATGCAGCAGGTCCCAGGTTCAAGCCCTGATATCTCCGGTTAAAAGAATCAGGCAGTAGGCAATGTGAAAGACCTCCGTCGAAGACCCTCATCTAAGACCCTGGAGAGCTGCTGCCAGTCAGAGCAGGCGATCCTAACCTCAACAGATCACTGGTCTGATTTGATCTAAGGCAGCTTCGCGTGTACCAAAAGAATGTAATTAGCCCTGAGTGGTTTGCTCTCGTATTGTGTTCTGCGTACAAGAACAATGCAGTTATATAACCGCAATCTACGTTTGATCTCTTGGGTGAGAACGGCAGCGATATTCAACAGTGAATATCACGGAACACGCCTTGAGTTCAAGCATCCCCACCCAACCGATCTAAGCATTACAATTTCCACGCATTTTTTTTTTTAATGTAGGTAAAGAGTCTTGCAGAGTCCACACCCTCAGTAATCAGAGGCGTGGAAAGCAATTAAAGAAGATGACGAAGAAACCCAGCAAACTTTCTAGACTTAAATGCAATAGTGAAAGTAGAAGTTTAGGTCTATTGGGCATTGGGGAACATTCTGGGAATAACCAGAACAGTACAAAAAGGTTCACTTGAGCTGAAACGGGACCAAACCGCTGGTGCTGTAGAAAGGATGCAGAGCCGTTTTCAAACTAATTCCCAGGGGAAAGCTGTCAGCAGCTGCAGGGTCTGTAGTTCAGGACTCATTAGGATGGCCAGGTCTGGGTTGGGAAATACCTGCAGACTTTGGGGGTGGATCCAGGAGAGGGAGGGGTTTGGGGAGGGGAGGGGCCTCGGCATGGTACAATGCCATCAAGTCCCCCCTTCAGAGCAGCCATTTTCACCAAGGGAGCTGACCTCTTGTCAGCTGGAGATCAGTTGTAAAAGCGGGAGATCTCCAGGCCCCACCTGGAGGCTGGCAACCCTAGGACTCATCCTTACGTGACGATGGGGGAAATGTTCAAGGTAACCTTCACAGCCGGGGGAGGCAGCATGGTATAGTCCAATCTCATCAGAAGCTAAGCAGGGTCAATACTTGGATGGGACACCGCCAAAGAAGAATCTGCCAAGGCAGGTAATGGCCAATCACCTCTGCTTCTTACTTAGGAACATCAGAGAAGCCATGTTGGATCAGGCCAATGGCCCATCCATTCCAACACTCTGTGTCACACAGTGGCCAAAAATCCCAGTTGCCATCAGGAGCTCCATCAGTGGGGCCAGAACTCCAGAAGCCCTCCCTTACTCTCCCCACAAGAGGCACCTTGTGAGGTGGGTGGGGCTGAGAGAGTCCTGAGAGAACTGTGGCTGACCCAAGGTCATCCAGCAGCTGCATGTGGAGGAGCGGGGAATCAAACCTGGTTCTCCAGATTAGAGTCTGCCACTCTTAACCACTACACCAAACTGGCTCTGAAGGAAAAGGATTCTGGGAGAGGGGAATGAGAGACACCAATACAAGAAGCCTGCATGCCAAGACTGGAGTGTTTGGTGCTAAATGACAATATAGATAGATTGGGGCAGCATGCCTAGTGGATGGAGCATCAGCATGGTCTAGTGGATAGTGCAGGACCGGGATCCTGGGAGACCCAGATTCGAGCCCCTACTCTAGCATGGAAGCTCACTGGGCGGCCTTGGGCCAGTCACCCGCTCTCAGCCTGGCCTACCTCATAGGGTTGTGTGGAAATGCAAAAGCACGAGAAAAGCAGGAAACCAAAGAATGAATGCAAATGCATTGGACAATGAAGAAAATCAGGGGGACATGGTTATCCCTGGATATACGCTCTATTGACAGGGAAGAAGGCATCGGGAGTGGTGCTGGTCTGTATATCAGAGGTGGCACAGATTATTCTAAAAAGCTAGCAAACATAAGGGGAATCCTTCAAGGCTGCCTTCAGTGGATCTCTGTGTCTCACCTGGTGTTTTTAAGAAGTTTAGCCTATTGCTGGCTGTTGTGTTCGGGATGGAGGAATCCATTTGTTACTTCTTGCTCCCCAATAGCCAGGGGGTTCAATGCGACACCAGCATCCTTTTAAATCTGCATGTCTGCTCAGCATTTGGGCAAGGAGATGACAACAGAAGTCTTAATACCTGACTTGAGACATCTGTCTCCCCCCCCCTTTTTTTTTTTCATTGAGCCTTACGAAGGGTTTTAGTGATCTCAGAAGCTTTGTGTCATTTCGGTAGGTCCCAAATGAAAGGTATTACATAAACTTTGTTCTTGTTTCTGAAACTCCCCCGCAGAAACCCTACAGGTGGAGATACTAGGCCCTTAGGGTTTCTTTAAAGGGAGGGAGGCAGGACCATAGCTACAGGGGCCCAGCTCCCTGACTTAATACCAAGCCCCCCCCCCCGACTTACCATCCAGCCCAGGCCAGTGTTCCCTCTAAGCTGAGTTAGTGTGAGCTGGCTCATAGTTTTTTAGCCTCCGGCTCACACCTTTTTGTCTTCGCTCAGGAAGGATGGCTCCAGAACAAACTAATTTATGCAGTAGCCAAACAGCTCGCTCGTAACTTTAATGCCAGTAGCCCACAAAGTAGCATTTTTGCTCACAAGACTCCACAGTTTAGAGGGAACATTGGCCCAGGCTCCATGAAAAATCCTTATTTTATTTTTTCGTGCTGCAGTGCGTGGCCGTGACGCACTGCGCCATTGCCCTCACCGAGCCTCCCTACTGGAGCTGAGCCTGCCTGCTGCAGCCCCGCCCCGCCCTCATTCTGCGATTTCACTGGCTAGCCCCGCCCGCCATTCCCACACTGCCAGATGGGGCACGGGGTAGAAGCAAAGTGGTGGCAGTGGGGTAGTCAATCCAGCACCCTGTCTCCTGGTTTTCATCTGCCTTGTGAATCGTGGTGACCATCGCCACAGCACAGCTCCCTCCCCACCTGCCCTGTGCCCCCCGCCGTTCAAAAATCCTGGCTACCCCCCTGGGGGGGGAGGGGCATTATACTCTCATCCACTGGACCAAAACTGAGTGGATGACCTTGAGACGGTGAAGGAAACAAGGGAGGGGAATAAAGCAGAAAACATTAAAATAATGAACAACATTTGAATCCAGTAGAACCTTAACTGGACCAAATGTTGTGCTACAAACATTGCCCTGATCTGTTTTGAACGTTCTCCAGACTGTGTAGCTTAATGGCAAGCATCACAAGCAAACTAGAATTTTAAAACATTGTTAAATTAACGGGAGATTGAAGTTTGATAACTAAGTGATCATTTAACACACACTGTCCCTGACTTGGATGGCCCAGGCTAATCCAATCTCATCAGATCTGAGAAGCTAAGCAGGGTTTGGCCTGGGTTGGTATTTGGATGGGAGACCTCCAAGGAAGTCCAGGGTCACAATGCAGAGGCAGGCAATGGCCAACCATCTCTTTTGCCTTGAAAACCCTACTGAAAGTCACCCTAAATTGGCGGTGACTTGACAATACTTTCCACCACCCCAAACTTGCACTGCTACCTGACGCTATTGTAATAACAAGTAACTTCAAGAACTTTCAGAGACTGGCAGATGTGTGTTCAATCCCACAGTGCCACAGAAGCAACATTTCCAGGTATCAGAAAAATCACTGTGTCTTGGGACAGCTGGTAGAGATCTACTGTGCCGACCCTGGACTTGGTTCTGAGCAGAGTTCAAGATCTGGGATCGACAGGTAGGTGTTGCACTGAAGTGCAACAGTGACCCTGCCCCCCCCAAGAGCTAGGTTCTCATCCAGTAGCACCTTAGAGACCAACAAGATGTTGGGGGCAGTGTTCCCTCTAAGCTGAGTTAGTGTGAGCTAGCTCACAGTTTTTTTAGCCTCCGGCTTAGACATTTTTGCCTGAGCTCAGGAAGGATGGCTCCAGAGGAAACTAATTGATGCAGGAGCCAAATCGCTCACTCACAACTTTAATGCCAGTAGCTTACAAAGTAGAATGTTTGTTCACAAGACTCCACAGCCTAGAGGGAGCACTGGTGAAAGACTCAGACGAGGATCTGGGACACCCAGCTTTGAAGCCCCACTCGGTCATGGAGGCTTGCTGAGGAATTTGGGCCAATCAGGCACCTTCAGTTTAACCTACCTCACAGCGTTGTTGAGAAGGAGGAGGAGGAGGAGCAGGAGATTGGATTTATACCCTGCCCTTCACTACCCGAACAAACTAATTTATGCAGTAGCCAAATTTCTTGCTCACAGCTTTAATGCCAGTAGCTCTCAAAAGTAGAATTTTTCCTCACAAGACTCCACAGCTTAGAAAGATCATCAATCTGAGGGTACAGCCTTTCAAGGGTCAAAGCTCCCTTCATCAGACACAAGAGGAAACAGAGATCCCCGGTCCCTTATATCCCTGTCAGTGCACACAGGGTTATGAAATGCAGTTCCACGTTGCCTCCTGAATCACTGGATGGGGGGCCAACCGGCCAACCGTCACATTTCCTCCACGTATACAAATCCTCTGCCGCTCTCAGACAGGAAGCAGACCTGAGTCATAACTCAAGGAGCAAAGATGAAGCATCAGTGCAGCCACATCATACCGCCCCTTCGGTTTAGCCTAGCTGCTGATGTTAGACGTGGGTCACACTATTAGCGTTACAGGATCCTGAGGTGATTGTGAATACTGATCGGTGGGGAAATTAGATCTGACTGACGCAACGTTTTAAGAGCATGTATTTTGGGAGCCTATTTAGGATCACAAGGGGGTGACATTTGGGCTGCCCTCAAAGCGAGTCAGCGGCAATGATTGGTCACCTCAGGCCTTGGTCACGTACCGGTGTTCAGTTTTCCTCAGACCTTCCCTCCCTCCAAGGGGCTCAGGACAGCCTGCCTGGTTCGTATTACTCCCCCTTGTTATCCTCACAGCATCCCTGTGAGGTAGGCTAGGCTGAAAAATTATGCAAGCTAAACCAGCCAACTTTTATGAAACGTTGCGATTTTGAACCCCATGCTAACCGTTATGCAACACTGACTCACATGGCTGGATTTCCGTCCACTGTTAGTCTTCTCATGTCTTTGCATTAGTCACCATACTTCTTTAGTAAGAGAGAAAGAGGACCCCCCACACACACACACAAACGCCTGGCTCTATTGATATCTGTTGCTGAGGTTGCTATGCATTTACTTCCAGGAGAGGAGATCTACCAGGATCTCTTCAGTCCCAAAGAGAGAAGTTGCAGCAGAGAACATCTGAGGGATGCAGTAAGGACTTTTGACAGCTTTATGCCTTACCCGCTTACCCTCCTCTCCTGCCACAAAGATGAAACAGAATAGTTTGGGTGCATCAAAGGGCCATTTTAGTCTGTCTTCTTTTTTAAAAATGTTCCACAGTGATTCTGAATTGGACTGGGGGTGTGGTTCTTCCCATGAGCCCTACAGTGCAACACTAGCATACAAACAGTATCACTCTAGCTGTCATATAACTTCCCCTCCATTTCTAGGCAAAAAAAACCCCTACCTCCACGTTTCCCCTTATATTTCCACAATGAAAAGGGCTGGAATGCCTTTTCTTAAAATAAAATCCAAGAAGTCAGGGGACCCAACATTAAAACAGAAATAGATAAAATGGTGACAGGTTGTTATAGCACTATAGCAATTTGTCTTTTTTTTTAAGCCCACCAAAAGCCCCGTAGTGGCACAGCAGGGGCAGGGGGAATGTTGAGAAAAAAGACCCACAAGGGGCTGAGGGTGGAAAAATGGCAGCAACATGGGCAGGGCCTTAACTGTGCTGCACCATTCCTTCCCAAAATGTGCCAATGCACTTGGACTGCATTCTTTCTTAAAAGATCAGAGTAAAACAGCTTCAGGAAACAGCGTATTGAAGACGGGGAAAACATGGAAAGAGGACAATTGTAGCCCAGTGTTGTGTGGTTAATTTTAAAAAGCGCTCCAGTTGTGAAGCCAAGGTGGAGATAACCCTTTACATGTGGAAGCTGCCCAGGAAAGAAACTTTGCATGAGCTCAGAAATGCTGTCCAAGTCCTGCTCCTTGAAAACATGAGGATTTGAGTGAGCTTTAAAAAAAAAAGTAATCGCTATTGTGCTATAACAACCTATTGCCATTTATCTATTTCCATTTCAAAAGTTAGTTCCTCTGAATTTCAAGTTTTCATTTTAAAAAGTCTCCAACCCTTTTCATTGAGGAAATATAAGGGGGAATGCGGAGGTAGATTTTGTCCTGATTGCCTGAAAATGGAGGGGAAGCTGTAAGACAGCTGGAGTGATACTCTTTGTGGGTCAACATTTGCATGAACTCAGAAATGCTCGATGAGTCCTTTGCATTCAAAACAGGTTCCAGGTCTACTAAATACTAGGGATGGACATGAACCAGTTCACAAGCAAAAATTCGGCACAAACCAATGTTTGGGGAAGGCGCCTTCCCTGAACATTTCCCAGACTTTTGTCTAGTTTGGTTCAGCTGTTCGGACCGTAACAGGTGAGCAGTGGGGGTCTGCATTTCACCTGTTAGGTTTAAATGGCTGTAAGTGCTGCCAGCCTTTTAAACCTAACAGAGCAGTGGGTCTGCCCATCATTTAGCCCTTCCTGGACAATCCCCCCACCCTTTCAAGGTGTGGCTGGGACTAAAGGGGGAATCCAAACTAGTTGGTTCAGTTCAGGCATTTTTGGCTTGGTTTGGGACCACCCCGAAGCCCGAACCAAACCAGAATTTTGGGATTCATGTCCATCCCTACTAAATACTGATTCAAAGGATGAGCCTGGAGTGGAAATCTACAGCAGGTTGCAAGCCTGGCTGTAAGAAGTCATAAAACCAGGGCTCTTTCTGTAGCAGGAACTCCTTTGCATATTAAGCAACACACCCCTAATGTAACCAATCCTCCAAGAGTTTACAGAGCTCTTCTTACAGGGGCTATTGTAAGCTCTTGGAGGACTGGCTACATTAGGGACACATTGTCTAATATGCAAAGGAGTTCCTGCTACAAAAAGAGCCCTGCAGAGAACCCTAATCTAAAGTATAAGCCTGGCCCCTGGCCCAGATTCCATGTATAGGTCATGAAGTCTTTTTTTTGTGGCAAAACTCTCCTAAAGAGGAGAGAATTTTATTCTTTTTATAAGAAAAGGAAGGGGTAGACAGATGGAGAAAGAGAAAGGATGGAGTGAAGTTTTCTCTGTTAAAATGGGTTAGTTTTAGTTAGTGTTTATTACCGTTTTTCGGCATCGATCATGGTTAGAAGATCTTCTTTTTAACTTTGCAAAGTCCAAAGACACTCTGTTAATACAGTTAGTAAAGTCCATTGGGGTTAGTAATTAAACAGCTCCTTACAGATGCAACACAAACAATCCTTAAGATGTCTTCTTTTTAAGTCTCTTCCAATTATGGGCTAAGTCCTTTTTAACCTTGATGGCTTCCTTTCCTTCACCTCTTACCCCTGGGCTGCTGTCTTCTTCACTGCTTATCATAATTTTGAGTGCTGCGTCTTCCCTCACGCCGGCGTGTCTCTTCAGAAGTTTTTGCATTTCAAGGATGTAATCTTTCTTCTTTCTTTTGTAGCTTTCAGATTTCCAGGGCGCCATAACCACTTCGCAAAAAATTAGATCTCCGATGTCTTGCTTGCTATGCTCGATCCCCCTTCTACTGGCAGAGTAATTTCTTTTATACAAGCGGAATTGGCTTTGGGAGCCATATCCACCTCTTCTTTTAATTCTTTCGCTTCACTGCCGGTTAGGGGTACCAATACATTCGCCAAGGTAAATCCGAGATCCTCTTTCTCTTCTTCTTTTACGCCCTGAGAACTTAGAATCCACGCTTTCTGTTCAATTTCCGTCATCTTCCTTGTTGTTTCCAATATCAGTTCCTGTCGACTGATGAGAACACTTTCCACTTTAAGCAGGGTTTCATTGATTTTCTGCATTTGCTCCAGCAGAGGGCGCAGAATCTCATTTTCCTGTTGATTGACAGCAAGCTCTGGGAGGGGGCTACTCGGACCGGAAGTCCCTCCTCCCTTCTCTTCCGGTTTCTGCAGGACTTCCCCCGTTGTCGACATTTTGTTTTATTGTTTACTTTTAAAAAGTTCGTGCCGCCTCCCCCAGGAAGCTGATAAGGTCGTAGTCTTCTATGCAACCCCAACGGTACTTTCACCAACAGTTCTTTCTCTCTTCCCCCTCCGCGCTCCCTTTGTAAATCTTGCTTCTCAAAAAGGGGTGGGGACTTCTCCCCTCCTCCCATACGCTTAAACGCTTGCGGGGGATTCAAATTCACGCTTCAAAATAGACCTTCCACTCACGATTCGATGCCACTTCTTCTTTTTTATATTAAATCATACCGCTGTCTTCACTCCTGGAAATCGGTGGCGCTGCTAAGTCCCATGACGGGGCACGACGCAGCGGGGCCGATTGGGGCAGGGAGAAAGCCTCAATTTCCCGGCTGTCTGCCGGTAAAGAGGCCACTCTCCAAGCGCCCCCAGTTCGGAGCCTTAACCTAAGGCTCACTAGGGTCTTTCACACATGCGAAGACCCCCTATCTGCGCGTGGGCTAGCCGCCTCCGGGAGCATCCCGAGACGCGGCCGCCATTCGCAACGCCGAAACCGAAACCTATAGGTCATGAAGTCTTAACTGTTCCCTTTTTCCTCACCTGAGATGGCTGAGTAAGGAGATGGGCAGGTATAGCTTTCTACAGGATATACCCAGGCTGCACTGAGCCTGTGTAACTCAAAGCAAGGCCTAGTCCAAGAGGACAATTTGGGGGAAAGGTCAGAACAGAGTGGCAGAGCATATGCAGAAGGTGTCAAGTTCAAATAAATAAATAAACAAGTTCAATCGATTTATTTACTTCATTAACACCCTGCCTTTCTCCCGAGTGAAGACCCAAAACGGTTTTCACTGTTCTCCTCACATCTGCTTTATCCTCACACCAACCCTGTGAGGTAGGTGAGGCTGAGAGTGTGAGTCTGGCCCAAAGTCACCCAGCAGGTTTCCATGTGGATTAGAACCTGCGTCTCCCAGGTCTTAGTCCGACACTCTAACCACTACACCATCCTGGCTTCTATATAAACTAGTGCAGTTTTACCCCTCTTTCCCCAGGGGGCTCAGAAATGAGTCTCCACTCCTCCATTTTATGCTCACAACAATCCTGTGAGGTAGGTCAGACAGAGAGGGAGAGCATGACTGGCCCGACGTCACACAGCCAGCTTCATGGCCGGGGTGAGGATTTGAACCCATGTCTCCTGGACCTTAGTCAAACATCCTTATCAATACCCCATACTGGTTCTCCACTTAAGATCCCAGTAAGGTCAACAAGATTGATTCTAAAATAAAAATAGTTTGGGAGAGCGAGGATGTGGAGAAGACCGTTGTTATGGGAGCGCAGGGTTTTGCTATATACAGTAAATACGTATTTTATAGACTGGAGCTCAATGACGTTAATCGTTCCTTTTAATCAAGCTGTTCCTGGACTAATCCCAACCTTCTGGTTTGGGCTTCCCACACTAGTTTCCTCTTTCCTTTTTGTGTATGTGGGAAACCGAAGCAAGAGCAAACCTGCCAGTGGGGGAGATCACTAATAATAATAATAATAAACTTCCGCCCAATTACCTGCCTCCCAACAGCTTTTAAACTACTGACAGGGATTGTAGCCAACTACACTCAGGAATATCTACAGCTCAATCCAATTTTGCCGCATGAACAAAAAGAAATTTTCCAAAAATCCCGAGGCACTAAAGATCAGTTACTGATTGACAAAATGGTCTTATAAAATTGTAAAAGGCGGAAAACCAACCTGAATGTTGCCTGGATTGATTACAAGAAGGCATTTGATTCACTCCCTCAAACATGGGTCCTGAAGAAGAGAAAATAGAAGAGATTGGATTTATACCCTGTCCTTCACTACCTGAAGGAGTCTCAGAGCGGCTTACAATCTCCTTTCCCTTCCCCTCCCCACAACAGACACCCTGTGAGCAATGCTCCCTCTAAGCTGTGGAGTCTTGTGAGCAAAACTTCTACTTTATGAGCTAATAGTATTAAAGTTGTGAGTGAGAACATAAGGACATAAGAGAAGCTAATGTTGAATCAGGCCACTGGCCCATCTAGTCCAACACTCTGTCACACAGCGGCCAAAAATACCAGGTGCCATCAGGAGGTCCAGCAGTGGGGCCAGGACACTAGAAGCCCTCCCACTGCTGCCCCCTCCAGCACCAAGAATAGAGTGCATCACCTGCCCCAGACTGAGAGTTCCCATCTATACCCTGTGGCTAATAGCCACTGATGGACTTCTGCTCCATGTGTTTATCTAATTCCCTCTTGAAACTGTCCATGCTTGTAGCTGCCACCACCTCCTGTGGCAGTGAATTCCATGTGTTGATCACTCTTTGGGGTACAGAAATACTTCCTTTTATCTGTTCTAATCCGACTGCTCAGCAATTTCATTGAGTGCCCAGGAGTTCTTGTATTGTGAGAAAGGGAGAAAAGTACTTCTTTCTCAGCCTGCTCAATCCCATGCATAATCTTATAAACCTCGACCATGTCACCCCTCAGCCGTCGTTTCTCCAAGATAAAGAGCCCCAAGCATTTTATCCTTCCTTCATAAGGAAAGTATTCCAACCCTTTTATCATTCTAGTTGCCCTTCTCTGCACTTTTTCCAATGCTATAATATCCTTTTTGAGGTGTGGCAACCAGAACTGTATACAGTATTCCAAATGAAGTCGCACCAATTTGTCTATGGCATAAATTAGTTTGCTCTGGAGCCATCCTTCCTGAGCTAAGACAAAAATGTGTGAGCCGGAGGCTAAAAAACTGTGAGCTAGCTCACACTAACTCAGCTTAGAGGGAACACTGCCTATGAGGTAGGTGGGGCTGAGAGAGCTCTTTTGAGGACTACCCTTGAAAGAACAGCTCTGAAAGAACTTGTGGCTGACCCAAGGTCACACCAGCAGCTGCATGTGGAGGACTGGGGAATCAAACCTTGGTTCTCTAGAAATACTGAAATGGTAGGCATCAGCAAAACTGCAAAAACACTTATCAAAATTGCCATGAGTAAATGGAACGCCAGGCTGATAGTGAACGCAGAAGAAATTAGAACAGTTAATTTCAAATGAGGAATTTTCCAAGGAGACTCACTGCCACCACTCCTCTTTGTCATCAGCCTAATACCACTCACAATCATTCTCAACAGCACAGGCCTAAGATACTTATTGTTTATGGGTGACTTGAAAATGAGTGGAAAGTCATCTTCAGAGATTGTTCAGCAAAGATATAGCAAAGGAATCTGGCCTTGACGAGTGTGCAGCATTAGCAATGAATGGAGGAAAGACCACCGAATAAGAAGATATCATCATGCCTAACGATAACACATCAAACACACTGGACTTTAAAGAAAACTACAAATATCTTGGAATTTTGGAAGCTGACAACATCAAATATGCCTTTGTTAAGAATAATATAACTGAGGAATATTACCGAAGAGTTAAAAAGATTTTGCCAACAAAATTAAATGGAGGCAATGCAGTAAAGGCAATTAACATGTGGGCAGCCCCAGTCCTTGGGTACGCAGCTGGGATTATCGACTGGAAACAAGCAGAATTAGAAGCAACAGATTGCAAAATGACGATGTATAATCAACTACACCCTAGAAGGGATGCTGATCATCTCTACTTACCAAGAAAATTAAGTGGAAGAGGTCTCCTGAAAATTAAGCAAGCAGTTGAAGAAGAAAAACGAGCACTGAATAACTGCACCAAGGAAAGCTTCTAGTTCAAGTGCACCAGGCAGACTTATTTAAAGTTACAAAAACTAAAGAAGACTACAAAAAGACTGAAATCAAAACTCACTTTGAGAACTGCAAGGGAAAACACTTGCATGGGCAATATTTGAAAGACACAGAGAACAAAGTTAATAGTGAAAAGTGGCTCCGAAATGGGCACCTGAAGAAAGAAATGGCAGGACTCATCCTAGCTGCATGACAGCAGGCACTCGAAGCAAAGAGTATCAAAGCCAAGATTCAGAAGTCCAGTGATAACAGCCAGTATCAACTTTGCAAGACAAAGGGTGAAACAGCTGACCACATGACCAGTACCTGCAATAAAATTGCTCAAACTCACTAGGAAGAACATCAGGATAGAGTTGCATCTATGTTGCACTGGAATCTTTGCAAGAAGCGTGGCTTACCACCAGCCAGAAATTCATGGGAGCACAAACCAGACAAGACCACGGAGAATGATGAAACAAAGATTCTTTGGGACTTCCGATTACAAACAGATAAACACCTGGAACATAACTCCCAATATCACAATTGTAGAAAAAAATGAGAAACAGGGTTTGGATCACTGACATTGTAATCCCAGGAGATGGCAGAATAGAAAAGAAAGAAAATAGGGTTGTGCCAGATCCCTCCTGGCAACTGGTGGGGATGAGGAGGAAGAAGAGAAAGGCCTAGACCTCATTGCCGGTGTTGCACAGGAAGTGACATCATCATGCCAACAATGTCTAGGCAATGCTCTGTTATTTGTGAAAAAACTCTATGCTAAATAGGATTGCCAAGTTACTTACTGTCAATAGTGGGGGAGAGTTGGTCCCTGCCTGGAGGCGCGCCACGATGACGTCACCCAGAAGTGACATCATCACATTGGGCACATCACTGGCTGATTGCTAGAACATCAGCTGTCGACGTGCCCAGCACGATGACATCACCTCTGGGTGACGTCATTGCACCGGGCACATCAACCCGAACCGGGCATTTTCAGGGCGGGGTTCCCCCCACTGGACTTTTACAGACCGGTGGATTGGGGACCCTTTGAGCAGGGGAACCTCCGCCTTCCCGGGGGACCTAGCGGTCCCAATGCTAAAACCAGCTTCTACCTTATTTTGCCCAAATACCAGAATGTCACCAGGACATCAGTGACATGATGACATCACTTCCTGTGTGATATCAGCCACGAAGCCTAGGCCTTCTCCCTTCTCCTTGTAAGTTCTCCCTGCCAGCCAGCTGATCAGCAGCTGGAGGTAGGGCCTGACAGTGGGGGACCCCCTACCTCCACTGGGGGTCTGACAACCCTAAAAGAACAGGAGATCATAAAAATAGAAGATCTATGAACAGAGTTAGAACACCTCTGGGAGAAGAAAGCGACCATGATGCCAGTTGCCATTGGAGCCCTTGGAGCAGTGCCTAGCAATGTTCCCTCTAAGCTGTGGAGTCTTATGAGCAAGAATTCTACTTAATGAGCTACTGGCTTTAAAGTTGTGAGCGAGCAATTTGGCTACTGCATAAATTAGTTTGCTCTGGAGCCATCCTTCCTGAGCTAAGACAAAAATGTGTGAGCTGGAGGCTAAAAACCTGTGAGCTACCTCACCCTAACTCAGCTTAGAGGGAACACTGGTGCCTAGTAGTCTCAAGAAACACCTGGACATTCTGGGCATTGAGCAAATAACACCAGCTCAGCTCCAGAAGCCAGTGCTGCTTAGAACGGCAAGAATTCTGAGAAGACACCTCTGCAATTCCCAAGAACTTGGCTAGTTCTCAAATTGCAGAACACCATCTACCAATCAAATATCTGACTGTGACAGTCCATAGCAATAATAATGGACTTCATGTGTTTCAGTTCCACTGCATGCAGGGGTGGGGAGGTTGGCGGTGCCCATGTGTCCTGTTCCCCCCTACTTGGTAACATACAGTCTAGACCTCATTAAACTGCAGACTTCACCCATATTGGCCGAGCCAAGGGCAGAGCTTTCGGAACCGGTTGTTTCCACACAGAGTTGAGAACCCCTGTTTCTTCTTTTTTTGTAGAAATTCAGCATTGGACATTGCACAAGGTAGTTCTTTTAAAGAAAGAGGGGGTTATGGGTCTCAAAAAACCTGGGGAGCCCTGTCCCCTTATTTATTTACAATATTTGCATGCCCCTCTTCAGAGCCCTGCTGGAGGCGGCCTTCATTTTAGGGCGTGATCACGGCCTGGTCAAGAAAATCTCTGTCCATGCTCAGAGATGCACTGTTTATAAAAATCCGGTTCCCAATCCCAACGCGAGCGGAACCTTCTGTCTAACGTGACCGGGGCAGCCGAAACCAGATGCTGTGCCCAAGTGCGCGGCGGGGGGGGGGGAGAATAACTGTTCTTAAATAAATAAATAAATAAATAAATATTAATCGGTGATGTATGTCGTCTGGAGAGCCGCTGTAAATCCGGGAGACCTCCAGCCCCCCACCTGGAGGCCGGCAACCCCGCGATACCATCCGTCACGTCCCCAGCAATCCCGGGGCGACAATCCCGAAGCCACCAAACGAAGCCCAAAAAGAGGGGTCGCGGGAACCCGCCAGCGCCGGTTCCCTGCGGCGGGGTGGGGTGGGGGGGAAGGTTCGGGCGGCTTGGCCGCATTCCTACGACTTCTTCCAGGCCGGGTATGGCCGTGGAGACACATTCACGTGTCCCCTGCGTGTGTCGATCGATCGCCCTTCCGAACCGTCCCTCCGACCCGGGCCAAGAGCGACGCTCCGCCGGCCAGCGCACCCTCCTCCCAGCCGGAGGCGGCTCCGGAGCACTCCTGCCCTCGCCCCAAGGGAAGCAGGACTGCCGCCCGCCCGCCCGCCCTGCCAGGCTCCGCCCTGCCTGCGATCCCGCCTGAGCGCCCTTCCCTTCCCCTCCCCACGCCTTCCACGTGGGACCGTGGGCAGGGCAGCGTCCTTCCCCTCGGCTCTCTCCCAAGCGCGGGGAGCCAGTTTCTGCCGGGGTGGAGCCGGAGCTGCCGAGAAGATCATCTCCTGGTTGGGGCGGGGGGCGTCTGTTTGGATTTGGCTTGGCTGGTTCTGGGGAGGGGGGTGCCCGGTGGATCCTTTCTGGCTGGGTTGGGGCGCCCCGGAACCCACTGGATCCGGGAAGGGGGAAAGGAAAGGACAGGAGAAGCCCAGGATGTCGCTGAAATCCTAAGTCTGCCAAGGAAGAAGCAGCGAGCCACCCAGGAAAAGGAAAGGAAAAGAAGTTCGCCTCTTGGGGTAAGAGCGCCGTTTTGGGTCACAAGGTTTTGGGGATCGCGTCGCTTCTGGGGCTTCCCTAAGGCGAGGGCGGGAAGAAAAATCAGTTCCGTCCACTAATTTTTGGGGGGAGGGATCGCAACGCGCAAAGCGCTGTTGGGTTGTTCCACTTTATCTCCCTTTGTGAAACCAAGTGGGCGGTGTGGGGTCGATGCGCTTGTTGCCCCCAGTGACAGCCGGAGCTCGGAGTGGTCTAAGGGAGGGCGGGGACTGGGTCGCCTCTGAAGTTACTTGTCCCTTAAGGTCGCCCCACCCTGTCCTATTGGTTGTGTGAATGGGTGGGTTTCTCTTCCCCCTTTCCATGGGTGCCTGGCGAATGGCAGGGGGCATGCTAAGCGAAGTGGATGGATGGATGTGGGTTAGAAACCAGTGGGGGAAGTGCTGGGTTGCTTAGTTATTCCTTAGCATCAGCGGCATGGTTGCGATCTTGTGTACATGCCACAGCTCTGGATGGATGGATGGATGGATGGATGGATGGATGGATGGATGGATGGACAGACAAAATGCATTTTTAACCCCGGCTGTTCTTGGAAGAAGCTGAGAAGCGGCATGCTTTGATTTGCTCCTTTTTATTTAAAATAGTTTCCTACAGACTTTGATTTATTCCCTTTATTTTTATTTCAATGGCCTTATCCTGCTGGTCTACCACACTGGGGACTCAAATGCGCATTGATGCACATTTAAGCAGAACTATGCAGCCTGGCGGGCTCCTGGAATGGACTTAAATATAGGCGAGGAAACCAAGACGATGCCCCAGCTTCTTCTGCTTCCTGGCTCATGCAGGGGCCACAGCCTTCATGATGGGGGACAGGAGCCTTTGGCCACCCCCCGAGCTATCGCTAATCCTGGCTTAAAGGTCCCCACTTCCCTCCCTCATAGCTTTCCCTTCCCAGTTTTATCCTTATAAGAACCCTGCAAGGTTGGGGGAGGAGGGCTGACTGGTCTAAGATCACCTAGCAAGTTTCCTGGCAGAGCAGAGATTCGAACCTGAGTCTCCCAGCTCCTAGTCTAACACTTTGACCTCTCCACTCCACTGACCAGAATGTGGAGTTCTGATGTGTTCTACCTGTGTAGACAGGATCCTAGGCATTTTGACTTGGACCTTAAGTTAGTTTCGGGTGGGGAGTCCTGTTAGTCTGATCTGACAAATTCATGTTGGGCAGATGTGTTGCCGTGAAGCGGCAGAACAAGGTTTGCGTCCAGTGGCACCTTGAAGACCAACAAAGTTTTAATCAAGGTATGTGCTTCCGTGTGCAGGCATCGGTGGCATCTGAGGGGGCGTGCCTGCACACAAGTGCTGATACCTTGAATAAAATTTTGTTGGTCTTAAAGGCGCCGCTGGTCTCCCAACTTGGTTTTGTATCTGACGAAGCGAGGGTTGACTCCCAGAAAACTGTACATGCCGGGAACCTGTGTTGATCTTTAAGGCGCAGCTGGACTCAGATTTTGTTTTACTTAAATTTAAATGTTACAGAGTTCGGTAAGGCTGCTCCCAGGATTGCGGCCTGAAAACCCTTTGCCACCCTGCCCTGAGGGAAGATTATGCCAATACATTCTGGTGAAATGTTGTCTTCGTAACCTTGTGAAGAAAGAGATGGGGCTGAGACATCATTTGTTTATTATTTTACTTCATTTATACTGCCCTGTTCTCCCCCCCCCCCAACAGGGACCTGACAAGACCGACATCATTCCCCTCTCCTCCATTCTGGCCAGTTTGGTGTGGTGGTTAGGAACGTGGACTCTCATCTGGGAGAACTGGGTTTGATTCCCCACTCCTCCACATGCAGCTGCTGGTATGACCTTGGGTTGGTTACAAGTTCTTTCAGAGCTGTTCTCTCAAGGGCAGTTCTCGAGAGAGCTCTCTCAGCCCCACCTACCTCACAGGGTGTCTGTTGTGGGGAGGGGAAGGGAGAGGGATTGTAAGCTGCTCTGAGACTTCTTCAGGTAGTGAAGGGCAAAGTAGAAATTCAATCTCCTCTTCCTCCTCCTCTTCTTCTTCTCAGCAACCCTGTGTGGTAGGTTAAACTGAGGGTGTCTGATTGGCCCAAGTTGCAATTTGGCTCCTTGCATAAATCATTTTGCTCTGGAGCCATCCTTCCTGAGCTAAGACGAACATGTGTGAGCCAGAGGCTAAAAAACAGTGAGCTAGCTCACACAGACTCAGCTTAGAGGGAACACTGTGGGGAATCAGACCTTTTTCTCCAGGTTACGGTCTGCCGGTTTGCTGGGAGCGACTGGTGGGAGATGGGAACTTACTGGGGTGTATGTGTGTGTGACCAGTGCCTCCTATGATGATGCAACTTCCGAGATGACCTAGAAGTAATGGTGTTGTGCCAGGGCAGCGTGCACCCCAAAACTCTATGGTTTCCATAGACTTCTGGGCTGATTGCTAAGGCATCGCCCCCAGCACAACACCATTGCTTCTGGCTTGCTCCGGAAATTGTGTCATCACACAGAGGTGACGATCTCACTCCCCCATTTGAGAAGCCTGTTTCCGTCTGTCCACCCCAAAACTCTATGGTTTCCATAGACTTCTGGGCTGATTGCTAAGGCATCGCCTCCAGCACAACGCCATTGCTTCTGGCTTGCACCAGAAGTTGTGTCATCACACAGAGGTGACAGATCTCACTCCCCCATTTGAGAAGCCTGTTTCCGTCTGTCTGCCAGCTCACCACTACACCACACCAGCTCTCATTGTTTATGTCCCCGAGAGTGGCATGGTGGGTTACCACCTTTACTTGCAGTGCTTCCACTAATGTCCGCTGCCCATAAGATCAGGGCAAAACATATGGCTGTGCACCATGCAACTGATGCCTGCCCCATTAAAGGAACTGATGCTTGCATGATACACAATCATGGGATCTGTTGTCATCAGGACCAGTTTGGGAACTGGGAACATCTGCAGTGTGGTCTTGGGTCAACGGCAACGATGTTGTTGCCAGGAACATATAAACACAGCAGAAGATTTGTAAAAGCTCTGGTAGAGCAAACCATCTAGTCCAGCATGCTTATCCTAGCTGTGGCCGGCCAGAAGATGTGCATGAAAGTGACAGCTCTCGGTTTGCCACCTAGCCACTGACATTTACTGGTACACTGCCTGGGAACATGGAGGCTCCATTGAGCTAATAGTAACTGATGGGGCTTTCTTCCTTTGTGAATATGCCTAATCCCTTTAGAAAAGGATCAGGAATGTGTAAAGCTGTTTTATACGTGTGCAGCATCCAGCACAGAGTTCCTTGCTCCGACTGACAGTGACTCTCCTGTCTTTCCCAGCTTTGCTAAGATCTTTCTGAAGGAAGGCCAAGAGACCAGAGGAGATGTTGTGTGTGCACAGTCTGTGCTTTGCCACTCGCCTGGGGCCTTTCCTCTAATTTGATGTAAACCTGGGTTCCTTCTGGCAACCTTCATGACACCGGAAAGACGATGCAAACATGGCATTCAACCGTGGTTGGTTCTCTTTATACCATGGTTAAATATCATGTTTGAATCTCTCTCTGTGTCTGCCGAGTGCCATCAAGTCCCAGCTGAATTAGGGAGACCCCGTAGGGTTTTCGAAGCAAGGGATTAAGCAGAGATGGCCTGCCGTGGCCTTCCTCTGCAGCGTCTTCCTGGGAGGTCTCCCTTCCAAGCATCAACCCTGCTTAGCTTCTGAGATCTGGCGAGATGGGGCTCTACCATGCCCTCCAGTTTGGTGTGGTGATGAAGAGCGCGGGCTGTAATCTGGAAGAGCTGGGTTTGAGCTCCCACTCCCCCACATGCAGCTGCTGGTGTGACCTTGGGTCAGTCACAAGTTCTCTCGGGGCTGTTCTCTCCAGAGCAGTGCTCGAAAGAGGTCTTTCAGCCCCACCTACCTCATAGGCAATGCTCTCTCCGTGCCATGGAGTCTTGTGAGCAAGAATTCTACTTTGTGAGCTACTGGCATTGAAGTTGTGAGCAAGCGGTTTGGCTGCTGCATAAATCAGTTTGCTCTGGCGCCCATCCTTCCTGAGCTAAGACAAAAACTTGTGAGCTGGAGGCTAAGAAACTGTGAGCTGGCTCACACTAACTCAGTGTAGAAGGAACACTACTCACAGGGTGTCTGTTGTGGGGAGAGGAAGGGAAAGGAGATTGTAAACTGCTCTGAGACTCCAATATTTTCTCCTCCTCCTCCTCTTCTTCTTTTTCTTCCCGTTTGGTGTAGTGGTTAAGTGCGCGGACTCTAATCTGGGAGAACCGGGTTTGATTCCCCACTCCTCCACTTGCACCTGGCTGGATGACGTTGGGCAAGCCATAGTTCTGGCACAGCTGTTCTCAAAAAAGAGCAGTTTCTGTCAGAGCTCTCTCAGCCCCACCCTACCCCACAGGGTGTCTGTTGTGGGGAGGGGAAGGGAAAGGAGTTTGTAAGCCGCTCTGAGACTCCTCTGGGTAGTGAAGGGTGGGGTATACATCCAATCTTCTCTTCTTCTTCTTCTCCTCCTGTTTGAATCCCGACATCATGGTTAAAGATTGGCTGCAAACTAGAATGTGAAACCAGGGTTTGAAGTGGGATTTGCAAACCACTGTTTGTGTTAATCACAGTTAAGCATGGTCCCAGCATTGAACAAACGGTGATTAAGCCAGTTTCCCTGCCTCTTCTCGCTCTGTATTCAAGGTGACAAGCAAGTCTAGTGGTTATTTCCATCTATGTTTATTATGGCACAACTTCATCAGGTGCGCCTGGACTAAGCTGGCTTTTAAAAACACAGAGATGTGTCACTGCCGTCTGCTTCCTGAGGACTAGCTAGCAGCCATATCCCTCAGGTTAGTTCTGGTTGCTGCACCTCAAAAAAAGAAAAAAGACATTATGACATTGGAAAAGGTGCAGAAAAGGGCAACTAAGGCCCCGTTCACACTGAGCATTTGCCCCGCTGAAGGCACGGGAGCCCTGTGGACTTTCCGTGCATGATCATACGAGCACATCCGGGAGGCATAGTGCTCCCGTGGCCAACCCGTGGCTTCCCGTGGAAAATGCGGAGTAAAAAACTAGTAGGTCCGAAGTACTAGTTTCCAGAAACCCCGGGGCAAAGGCTGGCGTCTGATCGCGGGAGCGCCAGTATCCCGCGGCTTCCGACGCCCGCCCATGTCCCCGGGGTTT
Source organism: Gekko gecko (assembly GCA_029375565.1). Classification (NCBI taxonomy): domain Eukaryota; kingdom Metazoa; phylum Chordata; class Lepidosauria; order Squamata; family Gekkonidae; genus Gekko; species Gekko gecko. Next base: position 226,612,195 of record JAPDNY010000003.1, read on the forward strand.
CCGGATGTTGTAAGTGTCCATGGGATGCACACCAACGCTGAACGGCACATGTGCACACACAAGACACCAACAGCGGCCCGTCCCCCCCAATGGCGCATGCGCACTTCGCTGCTTTTTTGCTGTGCTGCAGCAGCGCGGTGTGATCGGGCGCAGAGCTGGAGTGTGGCAACCCGGTGGCCCGTGTGATCAGGCTACCACGCCTTATTTAGCTCCGGGGCGAACTGCCACGCCTCTCCCCCACGTTTTCTGGCCCGTATGACCGGGGCCTAACGTGATTAAGGCAGGGGGTGGCCAAACTGCAGCTCGGGAGCAGAGTGCGGCTCTTTTGCACAGTCTAATTTAATGTTAATAAAAAGAAAATGTGCAAGTTTTCCAATAAAAATGTGTGTGTGATATTTGTTCATGTCTTGCGGCTCTCAAGCATCTGATGTTTGTTCTTTGGGGCTGTTAACGTTAAGCAAGCTTGGCCAACCCTAGACTAAGGGAATGGGACACCTTCCCTACGAAGAAAGGTTAAAGAGGTTTCTTTAGCTCGGAGAAATGATGAACAAGGGGTGATGTGATAGAGGTTTACAACATTTTGCATGGGATAAAGAAGGTGGAGAAAGAAGTCCTTTTTCTCCCTTCCTCACAATACAAGAACTCGTGGGCACTCAATGAAATTGCTGAGTGGTCGGGTTAGAACGGATAAAAGGAAGTCCTTCTTCATCCAAAGAGTGATTGACACGTGGAATGCACTGCTGCAGGAGGTGGTGGTAGCTACCAGCATAGACTGCTTACAAAGGGGACTGGAGAAACATGGAGCAGAGGTCCATCAGTGGCTATTAGCCACAAGGTATAGAGGGAACACTCTGTCTGGGGCAGTGATGCTTTGTATTCTTGGTGCTTGGGGGGCGACAGTGGGAGGGCTTCTGGGGTTCTGGCCCCACTGGTGGCACCTGGGTTTTGACCACTGTGTGACACAGAGTGTCGGACTGCGTGGGCCATTGGCCTGATCCAGCACGGCTTCTCTTACGTTCTTATGGTGATGGCCACCGCAGTCCAAAATGTTTGCAGGGCCGTGACGCTGTGTCAGCCCTTTGCTGCAAAACTGATGTAGCGCTACTTTTTGCAGGTTTGCACAGGTGTAACTAATAGCCCCCCTTTAATGCTCTGGCTCAGCAAAACTGTATCCTACCAGCCGTCTCTTTGTGCCTGATGCAAATGTAATCTAAGGAGAGGGTTCTCTCTTCCTTCCCTTTCTGGACGACACGTCTATCTTCATCCACACACTTGTGCCCTTGATTTCAAAAACAAAACCAGATTGCATTTCAGTTTTATTATCCTTTGAACCTGATCTGTTGCATAGACCGGGTTCATTTTTATTTTAGCCAGAAACATAAGGGATATAGTTACAGAAGATAGCTTGTGATTTTTATAGCTTATGTTTATTTTTACTAATGGTTCACTTCTTTTATTACTTGCTGCTCCTCCCAACAAAAAAACCCACCAAGGCCGTGCAGCCCATTCTGCTGTGACAAGACATAAAGGAAACAGGATCAGACACAAGGCCCTGTGACCCACTGCTGTGCCTACCCTGGTGTTGCACACAAATGCAGCAAAACATCTGGGATATTACACAACCCTGTTTGCACAAGGAGTTGCACAAGCTAGTGATGGGAGAAAGTGGTGCAGTAGTGGCAGGATAGGAAGTGGCTCACGAGTACATAATTCTCCCTGTAACATCCAGTGATGGTGTGCATATGTGAGTGGGCCGTCACAGATCTAATGCTGCAGACAGAACTTGCGTATCAGGAAACAGAATGCTTTACAGGGGTGTCAGTTCACACATCCAGCAACTGGGCTTCAAGTGAAAAGGAATCAAGTAACAGATATATCTGTGTGTGAACTAGCCCTAAGTAGAATCCTATTTACTCAAGTGGCTAAAGAATTTCCACTTATATTGGTATGACTATATACCTATACAGATATAATGGTTAGCCATGGTCTCTTTTTCTTCAGCTATGGTCAAGTATCACATTTGAACATCTAAATCATGGTTCAAGATTGGCTGCAAAATCAGAGCTTGAAGTGGGTTTCCTAGCCATGGTTTAGTTGGTAGAATCCTACTTACACAAGTGGGAAAATGATCCACATTATACTGGTATGGCGATAGACCTATGCAGATACAATGGTTAACCATGGTCTCTTTTCCTTCAGCCATGGCTGCAAAACCAGAGCTTGAAGTGGGTTTCCTAGCCATGGTTTAGTTGGTAGAATCCTATTTACACAAGTGGGAAAATGATCCACATTATACTGGTATGGCGATAGACCTATGCAGATACAATGGTTAACCATGGTCTCTTTTCCTTCAGCCTTGGTTATATACAGCTACCATGGTTAACCATGGTCTCTTTTCCTTCAGCCATGGCTGCAAAACCAGAGCTTGAAGTGGGTTTCCTAGCCATGGTTTAGTTGGTAGAATCCTATTTACACAAGTGTGAAAATGATCCAGATTATACTGGTATGGCAATAGACCTATGCAGATACAATGGTTAACCATGGTCTCTTTTCCTTCAGCCTTGGTTATATACAGCTACCATGGTTAACCATGATCTCTTTTCCTTCATCCAGGATTGAATACCTAAATCATGGTTAAAGGTTGGTTGCAAATCCAGGGCTTGAAGTGGACTTGCTAATCATAACATAAGAACATAAGAGAAGCCAGTGTTGAATCAGGCCAATGGCCCATCTAGTCCAACACTCTGTCACACAGTGGCCAAAAATACCAGGTGCCATCAGGAGGTCCAGCAGTGGGGCCAGGACACTAGAAGCCCTCCCACTGCTGCCCCCTCCAGTACCAAGAATAGAGTGCGTCACCTGCCCCAGACTGAGAGTTCCAATCTATACCTTGTGGCTAATAGCCACTGATGGACTTCTGCTCCACATGTTTATCTAATTCCCTCTTGAAACTGTCCATGCTTGTAGCTGCCAATCATGTTTTGTGTTAACCATGGTTAAGCATTATGGGTTGGCTCCTGTCAAATTTTTCACTGGGGAAAAAGGGAGCGCCATTGACCACCAAAAAAGGTCTGTGCAGGGGATCATGGGATCTACAGGAACAGAAGGCATTTGGGATAGGAACTGTAGCAGGGAAGGAGATTGACTGAAAAACCTGGTTGGATCTGATCTTATATCTGGACTGGGCAAGGCATGGTTAAGTGCATTCTGGCCTCTTCAGCTTCTCTTCTTGCAAGGTCCTGGAGGGGTTTTTGTCATCTTCTGGGCATGGAACAGCAGTCACTGGGGGTGTGGGGGGAAAGTATTTGTGCATTTCCTGCATTGTGCAGGGGGTTGGACTAGATGACTCTGGAGGTCCCTTCCAACTCTGATTCTGTGATTCTAAGGCGGCAAACAGGTTTTAGTGACAGTCTCCTTGTGTATGCCTTGGAGGAGCAAAGCTTACATTGGAAAGCTAAACCAGAGTTTCGTTGTATGGTTAGGTTATCAACCTGGTTAAGGCAACACACCAGGACTTATGCTAGCCATGGTTAAAGGTTGTCTCTGCAGAGCAATAATAAAATGTAAGTATTAAAGTTCATGTGTGCTGACAGTGTTGCGTTCCGAGGTCCAGCTAGACCACAGGATATAGGGCTAAGATGCTCTCCCTTTCCAGCACCAGTATTCAAAGGAACAGAGCAGCTGGCATGAGGATTACTATTGGAAGGGACTGTAAATATAGCTGAGGAACAAATGAGCTAAGATATATATTTTGGTCCGTCCTCTGGAAAATTAAACGAGGTGGATTAGTTCCTTAAAACATTCTCCCTTCCCACTAGAAGTAGCTCTCAGAGTTAAAATCAAAACCAGCTGGAGTAACCAGCTGTCACCTTGAGGCTATTTCTTAGATATCTGTTTCTGCATAGCTAGCATGGGACAGGTGAATGCAATTCACTGCCACAGGAGGTGGTGGCAGCTACAAGCATGGACAGTTTCAAGAGGGAATTAGATAAACATATGGAGCAGAGGTCCATCAGTGGCTATTAGCCACAAGGTATAGATAAGAACTCTCAGTCTGGGGCAAGTGATGCACTCTATTCTTGGTGCTGGAGGGGGCAGCAGTGGGAGGGCTTCTAGTGTCCTGGCCCCACTGCTGGACCTCCTGATGGCATCTGGTATTTTTGGCCATTGTGTGACAGAGTGCTGGACTAGATGGGCCATTGGCCTGATTCAACATCGGCTCCTCTTATGTTCTTAAGACAGAGTGCTGGAGAAAGATGGGCTGTGATCTTCTCAGCTGGTGGCCAGGTTCTTAGAAGAATCCCCAGGGGTGGATTGGCCATTTAACTCACAGGGAAATTTCCCAGTGGGCCAATGCCATAGAGAGCTGCTGTTGGCCAGGAATAGGAGGAACCAAGCCCCGGCAACTCTGCCTGAGCCTCAGGGGTCGCATAGGCAGCTTTAAAATGAGATTAGAGAGCTTCATGGAGGATAGGTCTATCAGTTTGTATTATTTATTTATCCTAGGGCAGAGTTACATACAGGAAGCAATATAATAATATAAAATATGGAACCAAGTCGATACAACGGGTATGCAGACCGATTGGGCAATCCCCCTAAATGCTAATATATAAATTTTCAATGCACTCAGTCACAGCTGGGGAGAGTTCAAAGAGCCCCATCACATCTCCCTGGAAAGCACGATGCTCACATTCCTGTGACAGGTGGAAAATAGTGTGGTGGGCTGCGCCACAATCGCATTTGGGTCCTGGTATTTTACCCCATTTAAACAACAGTTCTGCACAACTGCCAAAGCCTGTTCATCTTCCATACTTTACACGGCCAGTCAAATCCCGCGGGCCTCTCATTGGTGTTCATCAGGTTATGGATATCGGGTGGAACTGGCTGTGTCCATGTTCAGCCACTGATTCCCTAGAATGAAATTTTGTGATTTTTGCAGATCTGATTACTGGGTGTCGGGATCTTAGCCTGGATATTACTACTAGCGATGGTGACTGAGGAAACCTCTGTGTTCAGTCAACTTCTGAATACTAGTGCAATATAAGGGGAAGGCCTCAGCTTCTATGCCCTGTAGTTGGCCCTCCAGAGGAACTGGCTGGCCACTGTGTGAGACAGGATGCTGGACGAGATGGACCACTGGTCTGATCCAGGAGGGCTCTTCTTTTGTTCTAATGAAGCCTCCAGTCTCTGTGCCTTGTTGTTGGCCCTCCAGAGGAACTGGCCAGCCACTGTGTGAGACAGGATGCTGGACTAGATGGACCACTGCTCTGATCCATCAGGGCTCTTATGTTCTAATGAAGGCCCCAGCCTCAATGTGCTGTTTGTTGGCCCTCCAGAGGAGCTGGTTGGCCATTGTGTGAGACAGGATGCTGGACTAGATGGACCACTGGGTCTGATCCAGCAGGGCTCTTCCTATGACCCCTCATTAGCCATGGCTGTTGGTGTCAGCTCATGAATCACTTCCTCTTGCACTGATTCCAGTTGGGGGAGGATGCAGTGAATGCCTGTTGCCAGCCCCACAGATCTGAGTGGCCCTGGAGTGCAGGTTTGTAGCCCACTCATCTTGGTTTGCTCCAGGGCCTTATTCACTCCCCAGTCTGCTGCAGAGCATCCAATATGGTTGAATCATATGACCATATGAAGCTACTATATACGATGTCAGATTATTGGTCTATCACATTCAGTATCTCAGGCAGAGGGCTTTCGCATCACCAGCTACCTGAAGTTGCCTTGGTCTACTAAGGTCTATATTTTCTCTGTCAGTGGCTCTCCAGGGTCTCTGATAGAGGGTCTTTCATAACACCTGCTACCTTAATCCTTCTAACTAGAGAAGCTGGGGATTGAACCTGAGACCTTCTGCATGCCAAGCTGATGCTTCATTTTTATTTTATTTGTTTGGATTTATATCCTGCCTGCCCTGCATTGCAAGCTCAGGGCAGTTTCCATCAGACATAATAAACAGTATCTAGCAGACAAAGAATTAAAACAGTTAAAACACCAATAAAATACAGCAACATTTCTCTGGTATGAGTCATAGTGAAAGCCTCACAGATGCCTTCTGCTTCAGGTTTTCGTCCTTGGATGGTAATGCAGGTCTGAACCACTGAGCCATGGTCGCTGCCCTTAATAAGAACACAAGAGAGGGCCGTGGCTCAGTGGTAAAGCACCTCCTTGGCATGCAGAACGTCCCAGGTTCAGTCCCTGGCATCTCCAGTTTAAAAGAATCAGGTAGTAGGCGATGTGAAGGACTTAAGGCTTTGGTCCACGTAGACAGTTCTGACCTTGATGGACCAATGGTCTGATTCAGTATAAGTCAAGCTCGTGTGTGTGTGTATGTGTGTATTCATATGAGAGCCAGTTGGCTGTGGTTGGCTTTGATTCCCCACTTCTCCACATGCAGCTGCTGGTGTGACCTTGGGTCAGTCATAAGTTCTCTCAGAGCTGTTCTATCAAGGGCAGTTCTTGAGAGAGCTCTCTCAGTCCCACATATCTCACAGGTTGTCTGTTGTGGGGAGGGGAGGGAAAGGAGATTGTAAGCCGCTCTGAGACATCTTTGGGTAGTGAAGGTTGGGGTATAAATGCAATCTCCTCTTATCTGTGTCTTATAATGAATGAGTCCATTGGTCGATCAAGGTCAGGATTGTCTACTCTGACCAGTGGTGGCCCACTGTTGTCTCAGGTGTAGGTCTTTTGAACCCCCAACTGCCTCATCCTTTTAACTGGAGATGTCGGAGAGCAAACCCAGAACTGTCTCAGCATAAACTGAGCTCTGCTACTGAGCCACAGCTCCACCCCTTAGGTGGGAGGTGCCATGCAAACATTGTGTTCTCCCCCATCAGAACATCACAGAAAGCTGCATCGTATTTGTGTGGCCACCCTTTACAGAACCGAGAGGTCCTTGAAATATTACTCTTTCCATCTTCAAACCTCCAGAAGAACTTAACCGGCTCTCTTACGGCTGAGTTAACGCCGCTAGCTGAGCTGTCTGTTTTTGTTCGATTAGAAGGTCAATTCACGAGATCGTTTTTCAAAATGATGAAGCCGTCTGGCCCAGGTTGGCTTTTTAGAGGATTTTTGCATCGTTTTGGAATGCTCCAGTGTGAGTAGAGGTCATAGTCTATTGTTTTTCTGCAGGATTTTCAAACGGTGGGAAGATGGAACATCAACACGTCAGAGCAGGCATCCCCAACCTTTTTAAGCCCGCGGGCACCTTTGGAATTCTGACACAGTATGGTGGGCACAGCCACAAAATGACTGCCAAAAATGGCTGCCACAGGAGGCAGAGCCAGCCACAATATGGCTCCCACGGCTTACCTTCAGTCCCCTTGTGCACAGCCAATCAAATCCCCAGAGGCCAATCAGAAGGTTTGCTGGGGAAAGCCCCACTTGGCCCCACCCACTTTCTAAAAATACTTCATGGAAGTCACAAAAGGTGTTGGCGGAGCTGTGGTGCAGACGGGAATCATTTGTAATCAGAGAATTCATTTGTAAGGCCGCATGCCCTCTGAAAAGAGAAGCTGCATCAGTATCAGTTTGACACTAGTGCCGTTATCAAGGATATGGTCCTTCACGTATATCATCTGAGAAAGCTATAAATGTAAAGCGTGTCATCGAGTCGCCACTGACTTGTGACAACCTCATGAACTTCTGCCTCATGGGGCTTTTAAGGCAAGAGATGAGCAGACAAGCTTGCCCATTGCCTTTCTCTGCATAGCGGCCTCTGTCTTCCTTGGTGGGCTCCCATCCAAGTACCAACCCTGCATAGCTTCTGAATGAAGAAGAAGGAGGAGGAGGAGGAGGAGATTGGATTTATACCCCGCTCCACTCAGAGTCTCAGAGTGGCTTATAATCTCCTTTCCCTTCCCCTCCCCACAGCAGACACCCTGTGAAGTAGGTGGGGCTAAGAGAGCTCTTTCAAGGAATGCTCTTGAGAGAACAGCTCTCTGAGAGAATTTGTGACTGACCCATGGTCACACCAGCAGCTGCATGTAGAGAACTGTGGGATCAAACCAGGTTCTCCCAAATTAGAGTCCACGCTCTTAACCACTACACCAAACTGGCTCTCCTGATGAGATCAGGCTATTCTGGGCTATTAGTATAGTGTAACAGTTATGATTACTCTCCTGGGAGAAGTGAGCTTGAAGAGTAAAAGGCTTGCTGCAGACCTTGCAGTGATGGCTGAACTGAAATTTGGACCCGTTTCACGTGCTTAGCCATTATACTGCACCAGCTCTCGGCAAAACTAGGGAACTGCAAAAGGTTCTCAGAATAATTGAAACCTAGTCGTATTCTAGCAGTTGAAACCAATTCCAGAAAAGTGGAACTAAGTCACATTCTTCTTCAGAGATAAGATGTAAGAGCTTCTGGGACTCTGCAGCAGTTAAAAACGATTATTATTGCTAGATTACCGTCGAGATCATACTACCACTTTCTGAGTCTAAGGAAAACGTGTTGTAATCCCCACAACAACCCTGTAAGGTAGATTGGTTTATTGCCCCTATATTGCCGCTGTCTCATAAAGAGTTTTCCCCATTAGTATGTATGGATGTGAAAGTTGGACAGTGAAGAAAGCTAACAGGAAGAATGCTGATTTGTTTGAAAAGTGGTGTTGGAGGAGAGTTTTATGAATACCGTGGCCTGCCCCAAAGACAAACAGATGGGTTTTCGATCAAACCAAGCCTGAACTCTCCCTAGAAGTGAAAATGACTAAACTGAGGCTGTCATATGTTGGTCACATTATGAGAAGAGGAGTGTCACTGGAAAAGACAATCATGCTAAGAAAAGTGGAAGGCGGCAGGAAAAGAGGAAGATCCAAGATGAGATGGATTGACTTGATCAAGGAAGCCACGTCCCTCAGCTTGCAAGACCTGAGCAAGGTTGTCGATGATAGGACATTTTGGAGGATGTTAATTCACAGGGTCACCATAAGTCAGAAGCGACTTGGCAGCCTTCGCACACAACACACAACTTGCAGCTGGAAGGCTCAGACTGTTCATCTCGTATAAGGCTACAAATTCCATTACTGTCTATCACATTTTTACCCCAATCTCCCTCCAAAGAGCTCTGACTTCTCTAAATGTCTCCCTTCCCTTCCTTCCCTTCCTTCCTTCCTTCCTTCCCTTCCCTTCCCTTCCCTTCCTTCCCTTCCCTTCCTTCCCTTCCCAGGTTTGATTCCCCACTCCTCCACATGCAGATGCTGGTGTGACCTTGGGTCAGTTACAAGTTCTTTCAGAGCTGTTCTCTTAAGGGCAGTCCTCGAAAGAGTTCTCTCAGCGCCACCTACCTCCCAGGGTGTCTGTTGTGGGGAGGGGAAGGGAAAGGAGATTGTAAGCTGCTCTGAGACTCCTTTGGGTAGTAAAGGGTAGGGGATAAATCCTATCTCTTCTTCTTCTTCTTCTTCTTCTTCTTCTTCTTCTTCTTCTTCTTCTTCTTCTTCTTCTTCTTCTTCTTCTTCTTCTTCTTCTTCTTCTTCTTCTTCTTCTTCTTCTTCCTCATACCAGCCCCTGTGAAGCAGGTTAGGGTAGAGAGAGAGAGAGAGAGAGAGAGAGAGAGAGAGAGAGAGAGAGAGAGGGTGGACTGTCCTACAATCACCTAGCAAGCTTCATGGCAGAGAGGGGATTTTAACCTCGGTCTCCCATATCTTTTTTCATCCACTATACTAAGCTGGCTCTTTCTACTGGGAAATTTTTGAACTAGGGAGAAAGCCGTTGAACTTGGTAGATCTAGTTAAACATGCTTAGGTTGGGTTGCAAAAAATCAGTTCAGTAACCCTTGGTAACTTTGATATGGAGCTATCTCCTAAACATATATCAACCCTAGATTAACCTCGGAGTAGATTTCAGCGGTTTTGGCAGTTGGTTTTAATGTCCTGATTTGTGGAGACTCCTAGTGATAAACTGTGAGAACCTCATACAAACATACATGAAGCTGCCGTATACTGAATCAGACCCTTGGTCCATCAAGGTCAGTATTGTCTACTCAGACTGGTAGCGGCTCTCCAGGGTCTCAGGCTGAGGTCTTTCACACCACCTCCTGCCTAGTCCTTTTATCTGGAGATGCCGGGGATTGAACCTGGGACCTTCTGCACGCCAAGCAGATGCTCTACCACTGAGTCATGGCCCCTTCCTTAAAATGCGCCAAGGAATCAGTGTGCTGTGTACTTACTGAACCTGTCAAACATCAGCTGTTGGCCTGGAGACTCCAGATTTTATTACTTTTAGTGGCCTTGAAAATGGCCAGGCATTAATGGCTGTTGGAGGTTATGGTGGAGACCTTTGAGAAAGCTATGCAGTTGGTCTGGATAGGTGAGGCGTGGTAGCAGCATTTTAGTAAATTATATGGCTGTGGTTTGTAAACTTGAAGGAGCCGCATTCTGACCCTGCAGGCAAATGGACTCCCTTCTTTCAGAGACCGTCTCAGGATCCTTGAAAACATGACCTTAGCATTGTATACTGTCTTACACAGCTCAACTAACTTTGAAAAACCCATAATGCAACTCTTTCTGTTAGGGATGCCAGTAGGCTTGCCAAGAACTTACTGCATGGCAGCAGGGGATGGATACATCCTCACAGGACCATCCCCGGGGGGACGGACAGGCGCAGAGCACCATGCCGTCGCCAGGAAGTGACACTAGGCGACGCTCTGGCAATGTGGCTGGAAACTCGATGGTACCATCGAGTTTTCAGCCCCATTGCCAGAGCGTCGCCTGATGTCACTTCCTGGCAACGGCATGGTGCGTTACAAGGAGGACTGGTCCGGCCAGGGAGCATGCGTCCCCCGCTCCCACGCAGTAAGTACTTGGGAACCCTAGACGCCAGCCTCCAGGTGGAATCACATTTTATCCACAGACTACAGAGATCAGTTTTCCTGGAGAAAATTGAGGCTTTGGAGGGTGGACTCTGCAACATTGTACCCCACTGAGGTCCCTGACCTCTTTTTGGGTTGGAAGGTTAGGAAAACGCCTAGTGTTGTGTACTAACTGAGGACCGCACATGCAGTCGCCTGTGCACATGGGCATGCGAAGGAGCCAAGCTTCGCTTCCATAAACAACAGCTAGTTCGGATCCTAGAACGGACCTATTGGTCAGTCAGGATCCAAGTGGGAACCTATGGGGAATGGGGTGCACTGTAAATAAACCTATCACGGGTGTGGGGTGTGGCATGCTACGGGGATTTAAGCAGGCCTCCGAGCCCGCTGTTTTTGTCTTTCAGTTCCTGATACTGAATAAACTACGAGCTGATCACCATGCTACGCCTCGGAACTCAGTATATTTCACCCAGTTAGTTGCAATTATCACAGCTTAAATAGGAGGGGTCTTTAGAACGAGATTCGTCATAGTAGTCACTTGTTTGAAGTAGTCAGTCGGGAAATATGTCCTCTTTTTTTGCTTTTCCGAATATGGTAACCCTAATCCTAGTCTATGCCAGGGCACGCTTGAGTCTGAACACCTGCACCTCCCCCAAAAACATTCTCCCCTTCCAAAAAATATTTTCTGATTTTTGCATTGGATCGAACGTGGATTTTGTTTTTAAAAAGCCCTGTTTTCCCTTTCACACACACCTTTCACTTCTAGATCATTTGCCAGTTCATGTGATTCTTCCCCCCCACCCAGCCCCACATTTATAAAGCTTAATTCAGATTTCATTGCAAAGAGAAGTTTGGGTGTCAGTTAGACATTTTTTCAGGCTGGAATGTTTTAAGTACACACGTGCTAACTTCGGTATGTACTGGGCACAATCTGTGCCCTGTTTAGTGAAGAGCTAGAAAGCCATTTCGCACCTTCGGCAGGGTTGAAACCTGGGTGTGCCACTGAGTGCACTAAGAAAGCTGCAGCCTGTCTCAGGTCTTTGGTGAATCGACCCGTGTGAGACAAGCATCTTCCCCACTCACACACTACATACCTATTTTAATCAGGGTTGCTTAAATGCTAACTTATGCTTACTTGAATGTTTACTTGCTTATTTGTTTTAACACTCTCCATGTTAATATGGAGGTGTATCCACGTACATACTTAGCTGTGGATGGAAAACTGGTAGGTGGTCCCTTGTTTTATTCTTTCCTCTGTCTCAAACACTGTGTGAGGTAGGGCAAACCAACAGTTCTCAAGCTTTGGGTCGGGACCTGAACCTAGGGGTGCCAGCCTCCAGGTGGGACCTGGGGATCCCCCAGAATTACAGCTCATCTCCAGACTACAGAGATCAGTTCCCCTGGAGAAAATGAATGCTTTGGAGGGTGGACTCCAGGGCTCTTTTTGTAGCAGGAACTCCTTTGCATATTAGGCGACACACCCCTAATGTAGCCAATCCTCCAAGAGCTTACAGTAGCCCCTGTAAGAAGAGCTCTGTAAGCTCCTGGAGGATTGGCTACATTAGGGGTGTGCGTCGCCTAATATGCAAAGGAGTTCCTGCTACAAAAAGAGCCCTGGTGGACTCTATGGCGTTGTATCCCACTGAGACCTCGGGATGTCAGCCTCCAGGTGGGACTGGGGATCCCCCGGAACTGCAGCTCCTTTCCAGAATACAAAAATCAGTTCCCATGTAGCAAATAGATGCTTCGGAGGGTGAACTCTAAGGCATTGTTCTCCACTGAGGCCTAGAGATGCCAGCCTCCAGGTGGGACCTGAGGATCCCCCGGAATTGCAGCTCTTCTCCAGACTACAGAGATCAGTTCCCCTGGAGAAAATGGATGTTTTGGAGGGTGGACTCTCTATGGCATTGTACCCCGCTGAGGTCCCTGCCCTCCCCAGACTCCATCCCCAAACCTCCAGGAGTTTCCCAGCTGGGATCTGACAACCTGACCACCCCCCATCCTCCACCGGTGGCCAAGGGGGACCTGGCAACCGTGTTGAGGCCTCTGTCCTTCCCAGGCTCCACAACCTTGAATAGCTTGTTAGCATGTGCAGATTTGTCAAGAGCATTGGTTCCATAATAAGGTGACCTTGAGGAAGAATCTGGTTATTTGAAACGGTCTACATATCGGGGTGGGTCCATCGGTCGCGGTGCTGCGTGAGCTCCATGAAGAGAAAAACCTGTTGTAAAATTGACAAGGGGTTTGCTTTACAGTACTGAAGAAAACAACTTGCTGTGAAATTTATAAAAGACTTTTTGCTTTGATATGCAATGTATAAAGTATATTTATTTATTTCAAATTTATATTCCGCCCTCCCCACAAGTGGGCTCAGGGTGGATCACAAACACAATATCTAAAAACATATCAAAAATTTCAGTACATATAAAATATAGGTATGAGACAATGAAGACAATTTAAATCAACATAAATTAAAACAGAGGGCACTCTTTATCATACAGAGATTTCTGGCTGGTGCCATGGGTCTCTAGATCATCTTAGCCTGGGCCATGTGGAGGGGAGGGGAGGCTGAGATTTTGTTGGAGTTCGAAGAAGAAGAGGAGGAGGAGGAGGAGATTGGATTTATACCCCACCCTTCACTCAAAGTCTCAGAGCAGCTTACAAACTCCTTTCCCTTCCCCTCCCCACAACAGACACCTGTGAGATAGGTGGGGCTGAGAGAGCTCTTTCCAGAACTGCCCTTGAGAGAACAGCTCTGACAGAACTATGGCTTGCCCAAGGTCATCCAGCAGCTGTAGGTGGAGGTGTGGGGAATCAAACAGGGTTCTCCCAGATAAGAGTCCGCATGCTTAACCACTACATCAAAGAAACCAACCTGTTGTGAAATTAACAAGGGGCTTGACATTTGAAGAATTGCTGTGAAATGAAGGAATTTCCATTCTGATGTGTGATGGACTATATGAATATAATTAATTTATGAAATATTGGAAGTGGATAATTAATTTGCATATATATAACTAAGCATTACAGTGTTGTGATTTTGGGGAGGTTTGCCTGTTGCACACTGTAGGTCCTGGTGTGTTGTTTGTTACCACTTGGAGGTTGTCAACCCTAAGTATACCACATCAGCTCTGTAATGTGTGAAAGGCCCTCTAATGATCTAGTAAGAAGAAGAAGTGGTGTAGGTTTTAATACACTGCTTTTATCTACCCTAAGAAGTCTAAAAATGGCTAACAATGGCATTCCCTTCCACTTCCCAGGAGAGGCACCTTGTGAGGCAGGTGGGGCTGAGAGAGTTCAGAGAGGACTGTGACTGGTCCAAGGTCACCCAGCAAGCTTCACGTGGAATCAAACTAGGGTTGCCATTCCCCAGTTCCAAGCAGGGGATCCCTTGGTTTTGGGGGCTTCTGCCCACAGCCAGCCAATTGGATGGGGCAAACACCATCCACAAACAGCAACATCACTGTGTGACATCCCTGATGTGCTGGCATCACACGGAAGTGATGTCATCACATTGGGGATATTGCATGATGACGCTCTGGTTTTGGGGCAAAGCTCTATGGTTTGATGCCGATTTTACCATAGAGTTTTGCCCAAAACTGAGAGCATCGCAATGCAACATCCCTGACCTGATAACATCACTTCCGCGTGATATCATCGTGTCACTCCACTCCGCTTCTGGAAAGTTCCCTCCCATCCCCCGCCAGCGTGAACATCGAACCTGGCAACCCTAAATCAAACCCAGTTCTCCAGATTCGAGTCTGCCACTATTAACCATGTCACCAACACTGGCTGGTTAATATAACATTTGTGGATGCTTTTATTTTAGGGACGTGCATCACATCTGGATTTGCTGCTGCTGTTTGCATTGGAATTCCAATAACTTTTAACAGCTGTTCAGAAGCGCAGTGCTAGGTCTAGGAAAGCATCTAAGAGACGGACAGTTGGCTTCGGGAGACAAAAGGCTGGGCCAACGCTCCGTCTTCTCCCAACCTTCACAGAATCTCCTTCCCTTCCAGGTCATTAGGCTGGCCAAATTCCTAGCTGTTGAGCCATAGATTTGGGTGTGGAACTCTGGAAATCCAATCCTCTCCCTTTGAGCTGTGGTGTCACGCTGTAGGAATGTTAATGAACGGTGGCAATTAAAGCTGTTTTGCAGGGGAAGTTTGACCGTGGGGCGATTTGTCCCCATTGATGAAGGATATGAAGCTGGAATGCTTCCCAAGGAAAAGACAAATTACTGCTGGAGAACAGACTTCCTTGGTAATTGCTTCCAGATGCCAACGGCAGCGGATGGGTAGCCGATTTGACGGAGCCGATGGTAGAAATAGGAATACAGGCGGGCATATGTGCGTGTGTGTGGTCTGTTCTCCCGCAGTTGAGTCATCCCAGCATATGCAAGGCAAGATTTATGGCTGCTGGGATTGGAAACATGGCGGCTGAGGATGCACCAGCCGGTCTCCTTTTTCTCCATGGGAAGTTTAGAGACACAGTTTGGTTCTCAGCTGGTTAGGAGAGACAGCGGCTCATCTCCAGGATGAGATCAGCCGGGGCTCCTGCGCTCAGGGGATTGCTTCCGTGACATGTTTCTCACTAAGCTTTCTGAAATGCCAAAGAGGCAGATAAACAACGAGCTAAGCCAACAGCGTGCGGAGTGATAGTCACCCATGCTGTCCTGTGCGCTGATTAAGGAAGCAAACATTCTGCACGGAGGCCAGGCATAGCCAAGCCTTGCAGCTGGCATCAACAGTAACTGGGATATATGCACAGATTGAGCTGCGGTGGCTCAAGTGGTTAAGACGCTGAACTGCAGGCTGTGGAAGGTCAGTAGTTCAGCAGTTCAAGACCCGGGTGCCGCAAGACGGAGTGAGCTCCCGTCTCTAGTTCCAGCTCCTGCCAACCTAGCAGTTCGAAAGCAAGAAATTGCAAGTAGATCAATAGGTACCACTTTGGTGGGAAGGTAACAGCGTTCCGTGCACCTTGGTGTTTAGTCATGCCGGCCACATGACCACGGAAACGTCTTCGGACAGCGCTGGCTATTCGGCTTTGAAACGGAGATGAGCACCGCAACCCTAGAGTCGGATTCGACTGGCTTTCGAGCAGGGGAACCTTTACCTTTACCTATGCACAGATTGTTAGGATAGATCACTGGCGTTCTTTTATTTCTTCCCAGGGATGATCCTCAAACAGCTTACAACAGTGTTCCCTCTTCCTCCATATAGGGTTGCCAGCTCCAGGTTGGGAAATACCTGGAGATTGTGGGGGTGGAGCCCGAGGAGGGAGGAGTTTGGGGAGAGGAGGGACTTCAGTGCAGTATAATGCCATAGACTCCACCTTCCAAAGCGGCCATTTTCTCCAGGTGAACTGATCTCTGTCTTCAAGGTAACCTGCAGTAGATGCTTCAGGTAACCTGCAGTAGATCTCAGAAGAGCAGACTTGAACAGCAGTTTAAAAATGCAACTTCCACGGGGGAAGTGTGTAACTTTAAAGTGGGAATTGGGCCGCACAGGGATGCCAGCCTCTAGGTGGGACCTGGAGATCCCCTGGAATTACAGTTCATCTCCAGACTACAGAGATCAGTTCCCCTGGAGAAAATGGCTGCTTTGGAGGGTGGACTCTGTGGCCTTGTACCCTACTGAGGTCCCTGTGCTCCCCAGGCTCCATCCCCAAATCTCCAGGAATTTCCCAACCTGGGTCTGGCAATCCTACTCCCCACCCCCTGCTGGTGTCCAGGGGGGACATGAGAGCCCTAAGGCCATGAATAGGATCTTCTCATCCTTGGATATTGCACGTTTCCAGTCAACAGTCAATATGTGGATCTAGCCATCATTTGCATGCTTCAGGCGGCATTATTGGATATTGTACTGTCATTACCCTATAATGAGAAATCGCCAATTGAATGATCTGGTCCAGACAGGAAAATCCAGTTGGGAATTAGCTCTCTTGCACAACAATGTGCAATAGCCAACAAAGTGTGGCTGCAACAGGACCAATGGTGGTGCAATAGCCCACAAAGTCTGGATGCAACATGACGAATGATGGTATCCTTTTATTTTAATGTGTGCATGTTTGTGTGTGTTTTCCCTTGTCTGTAGACAAGCTTCCGAAGATGTTTTTACTTAGCTCAGCCATGTCTGTTTGTCCCGATAGTCAGAAATAGCTTCTAGACTGTCAATTACAATGAATTATTTTTAACAAGCCAGCCAACTCGCTTTCCTCCTCTATGGCTCTTGCTTTGTGTCTGTTGAAGTCATCTTGCGGGCTGTTTGTGCTTATCTCCCTGGGACGGAGCTTCTCCTCTGTGACGTCATGGACAACCTGCCCAGGAAGGGATCTGCTCTTTTATTATTCTGGGGGGGAATTTCTGCATTTGAATTTGCCTCTTTTGTTGCCGCATCCAAATGGAAGAAGAGGCTTGTATTTTGCAGGGAAGGTTTTGCCAGTGAGATATCACACAGTAGGCACGGTTCATAATGGAAATCAAAGAGCCGTGGATCAAAATCTTAGTTTGACTTCTTCCCTGAAAATACCCTACTATATATCCATGAAAATACCCAAGCCATATATATAAAGGTAAAGGTTTCCCTTGCTTGAAAGCTAGGCAAATCCAACTCTAGGGGGTGGTGCTCATCTCCATTTCCAAGCCGAAGATGTTCCCATGTCCAAAGATTCCACTGTCCGAAGATGTTTCCTTGGTCATGTGGCCAGCATGACTAAACGCCGAGGCGCACGGAATGCTGCTACCTTTCCACCGAAGAGGTACCTATTTACTTGCAATTTCTTGCTTTCAAACTGCTAGGTTGGCAGGAGCTGTGGCCAGAGACGGGAGCTCACTCCATCATATGGCACTCGGGTCTTGAACTGCCGAACTACATAGACGTTCCGGTCTGCAGCTCAGTGTCTTAACCTCTGAGCCACCGCGCCCCCTAGCTATATATATATACACCCTGCTATATATCCATGGGTCTGCCAGCACTGGGTTGGGAAATACCTGGGGATTAGTGGGGTTGAGCCTGGGGAGGGTGGGGTTTGGGGAGGGGAGGGACTTCAGCAGGGTCCAATGCCACAGAGTTGATGCACAGATCTATGCCCCGTGTGCTCCCGCGGTCGAATGAGGAACACACAGTTGGAGTCCAGCAGGTCGGATGAGGCAAATCCCAAAGACTAATAAGATTCCCATAAAAACGAACGTTCGAACAGTATAAACAGTGGATCCCAAACCAGTGAACCAACTCCCAAACCAATCCCCCCACCCATGAGAGGCTATTATTCCTTTAGAAATACCTTGGATATTCTTGATGTTTCGTTGGATGGAGTCTGAATGATCACTTAAATTCAAAGAACACGTGCCCTCAAATTCAGCGCAGTGATGCCCTGCCCTGAGCAACAGGTAATCTATGGCCATTCTGTTCTGGATGGTTGCCTTTTCAGTATCATGTAGATCCACCAACATGCCTCCCAAGGCCTGGGAGGTTTCATTCATCAGATGGGTAAGTCTGCAGGCTAGGGCATCAATGTTCTCGGAATTGATGGCTACCAGGGCTGGGACCCCAACCAGAGATACAGCCAGGGTTGTTGATTCACCAGTGGAAAACAGTCTCATTGAGAGGTCACATTTTTCATTGATCTTTGTATAACTGCGCTTAAGGTGAGAAGAGACAACTGTCGTTTCCCAGGGAGTCAGGAAAGTTGTTAGGCAGCCATAGGCACAGGGACCGCCTACGATGTTACCAGGCACATAAGAATAGGCTATTGATCCTCAGAACAGAAACCACCCTCTGGAGAGTGTGGTGTGCCAGGCATAAGATGGAGTTGATTCAGTCAGGTTACATGTGAATTGATGATTGGTGACCTCGACACAGGTTGTTATACATCCCTTGTCCTACAGAGTCCACCCTCCAAAGCAGCCATTTTCTCCAGGGGAACTGGTCTCTCCTATCTGGAGATCAATTGTAATGAAGGAGAAGAAGTAGAAGAGATTGGATTTATACCCCGCCCTTCACTGCCGAAAGGCATCTCAGAGCGGCTTACAAACTCCTTTCCCTCCCTCCCCTCCCCACAACAGACACCCCATGAGGTAGGTGGGGCTGAGAGAACTTGTGACAGAAACTGCTCTTTTTCAAGAACAGCTGTGCCAGAGCTTGTGACTGACCCAAGGTCACATCAGCAGGTGCAAGTGGAGGAGTAGGGAATCAAACCTGGTTCTCCCGGATAAGAGTCCGCGCACTTAACCACTACACCAAACTGGCTCTCCAGCCACCGTCTGGAGGTTGGCAGCCCTAACACCCCCTTTGCTATTTCCACAGCAGTGGACCCAAACGTTCTGTTCATCTATAGGTAAAGTTGGCAACCGCCAGGTGGGGGCCTGAAGTTCTTTCGTAATTACAACTGATCCCCGGAAGACAGAGATCAGTTGCCCTGGCAAAAATGGCCGTTTTGGAGGGCAGACTCTGTATCTGGTATTTGGAGGGCATCACATCCCTGCTGAGTTTCCTCCCTGTCCCAAACCAGGCCCTCTGCAGGCTCCACCCCCAAATCTCCAGGAATTCCCAACCTGGAGCTGGCACCCCAGTCCTCAGGAGTCCCCACTGGGAAATGCCCCTTTCAGTCCTTAGCTCCACAGTCAGTGCGGGGGAGAAATGTTCCTGTATTGGTAGACGTGGACGTGAGAAGAATGCTTGCTGGGTGGAATTTATGAAAGCTAGGCTGTAGTCTTCTTGGTGCGAGAATGGGCTTTTCTGAGTATATCATTCTGTTCAGGCCCTGACATGGATGTCCCAAGCTAGCCTGGTATTGTCAGATCTCAGAAGCAAAGCAGGGTCGGCCCTGGTTAGCACTTGGACAGGGGACCACCAAGGAAGTCCAGGGTTGCTGCACAGACATAAGCCATGCCAAAACTGTCTCTCCTTGTCTCTTGCCTCGGATACTGTATGGGATTGCCATAAATTGGCTGCAACTTAACAGCACTTTACACACATATACACTCATTCCGTCCAGCGCTACATACACTGAGGGCCCAACAGGAAGAAGACACTAAGAGCAAAAAAGCAAAACAGAAAACCCCAGAACTGCCTTGCACACAGTTCTCTGGGTCCTTTTCTTTCTTTCTTTCTTTCTTTCTTTCTTTCTTTCTTTCTTTCTTTCTTTCTTTCTTTCTTTCTTTCTTTCTTTTCTTTCTTTCTCTTCCTTCCTTCCTTCCTTCCTTCCTTCCTTCCTTCCTTCCTTCCTTCCTTCCTTCCTTCCTTCCTTCCTTCCTTCAGTTTTATTTATCAATTTTATCCGGTATTACATATAGAAGATCATATACATTCGCGTCTACATTTTCCAAGAGTTATTTATCCATTTGTACACTCTTGCCCATCTGGTCATATGAATGGATTCGTCTTTCCCCTGTCAGATTTAGTTTATCCATTTGTATCAGTTTAAGCAGTTTAGCCCTCATTTCCTCCCTTGTTGGGGTTTTTTCTAGTTTCCAAAACTTAGCCAGCAATATCCTAGCAGACATAAATCAACAAATAAGCATCTCTTTGTACAAAACTATCGGGAATTATATTCAGCAAAGCCATTTCGGGTGTTAAAACAATATATTTTGTTCCATAATTTCTGTTATTATTTTTGGTACCTTTAACCAAATAGCTATGATTCTCTGGGTCCTTTTCATAGACCCCCCCCCACCACGTCCTCGCACCAGTCATCTTGCCTCTAGCAAGGAGGCACGGGGTTTCCTCCCTATATTTACAGGCAAACCTTGCTTGTTTTGCAGTGGGGACCAGCGTAGCTGTGGCGGCACAAGGCTAATAACTATAATTAATAACTCTTATGACTAATAGTGATTAATACCGCTAAGGCAGGCAGCCTGATCCTATTGAATTGGACTGCGATCCGATAATCACTGTAATAATATAGGCCATGTGCACTTACCAGGCAGGGAGGCCTGCTGGCTTTCAATAACCCTGTCCGACTCCCTCTTAACAATGGTACAGAATGGATTTTGCAATGTAAGCATTCTTTTCCCGTGCAATTTTTTTTTAATTGGGGCATAAACAATGTACTGTGAAATGAAGAATGAGCCCAGCGCCTCATTCGGCGAGGATCTATGGATGACACCTCCGAAATAAAGTCTTAACAGTCGCTGATGTGAAATCCATAGTGGGTTATCATGTCTTGGGTGTTATAAAAATAGCACTTCGGTCTCCTTCTTCCTTCATTGGAGGGAAGAGGGGGGAATGCTTTTTGCCAAGTCATTTCCTGGAACAATGAACACAACACCCAGTCAGGAGGAAACTGTCTTTTTGTCCCAAAGCGCATAGCTGGTATTTTTCACATCCAGGGAGAACAGAGTGTTTACATGGAAGTCCTGAGGCAGAGGGAAATCGGGGGAATGTTTTTTTAGATCTTGCATTCTGGGAAGGTTTTATTTATCCCTTCTAGGCTTGCGAGCCTCTAAGTGGTGGTTGGAGATCTTTCAGGGTTACAACTGGTCTTCAGACAACGGACATTAGTACCCCTGGAGAAGATGGCTACTTTGGAGGGCAGACTGTACAGCATTATCCCCTGCTGAGGTCCTTCCCCTCTGCAAGCCCCACCCTCCCCGGGGTCCAGCTCCCCTCAAATTTCCAGGTGTTTCCCAAGGAGAAGCTGGCTACCTTAAGCCCTTCAGTGTACCACATCCAGATCAATTCTTCTCTTCCCTTAACTTGTGAAAATAAGGTTCGAGTTAGGGCCTACTTGGTAGAGTCGCTAGCTCTCAGGAGACTGGGAGGAGGAGACTTACCAAAATGGCGACCCCTCCGGGAGACTGAGGGAATGGTACTTACCAAATGGCATCCCGCGAAGCTGCTCCCGTCCTCTGTCAGTAGCCGAGGGGGGACCTGGCAACCCTGAGCTACAATGTAACTTCTGGCTACATAACCAGAAGTGATATCACTGAGTCATGGGACACTCTAGGATTTCCCCAGCAGTCTCTCGGGCGGTGGGGGCGGGAACCTAGTGTTGTGGGGTGACTCCTAGAGCATTTCACAATGTCGTGGCATCCTTCTGGTTAGGCGCCGTTCCTCCACTGCCTTATCAAGCAGTGGCAGGTTGCCCATCAAATAGCGCTACTGGTAGGTTTGCCAACCTCCGTGGGTGGCTGGAGATCCCTTGAAATTACACATGGCCCGCAGAGGAAAGAGACTAGTTCCCCTGGAGAAAATGGCCCCTTTGGAAGCTGGACTTGATGGCATTATCCCCTCTGAGGTCCCGCCCCTTCACAAACCCCACCCTCCCCAGACTCTACCCTAAAATCTCCAGGAATTTCCCAGCGCAGAACTGGCAACCCTAGCTACTAGGCTTCCCCCTATGGTGGCAGCCCCTTATAGCCTGCCACCACTTCAAGCTCTCCCAAGCAGACCCAGCGTCACCCCCATAGTGTTTCCTTATGGCAACCCAACACCTCTTGTCCAGTTACAGTAAAACACAGGTTATATTAGCACAGAGGTGGCCAAACCACGGCTCGGGAGCTGAATGGGGCTCTTTCACACATATTGTGTGGCTCCCGGCGGGGCGGCCGGGGAAGCTAAATATCATTAGCAAACAAATTACCATTGGACAAATAAATATCATTATCAATACCTGCTTTTACCGCTTTTGTTATTATTTTTGGCAGTCTCTTTTAATGTTAATAAAAAGCAGATCTGCATATCTCCCAGTAGAAGCGTGTGATATTTGTTCATGTCTTGTGGCTCTCAAACATCTGACATTTATTCTATGTGGCTCTTAATGTTAAGCAAGTTTGGCCGCCCCTGCACTAGCAAATGACACTGTGGAAAACATAAAAAGGCAGGCTGCCTAGAGTTGCCAGATCCAGGATGGGAAACTCCTGGAGATTGGGGGATAGAGCCTAGGGAGGACGGGGACCTTAGTGGGCTATAGTGCCACAGAGTCCACCCTCCAAAGGCATTTTCTCCAGGGGAACTGTTCTCTGTAGCCTGGAGATGAGCTGAAATTCTGGGCAATCGCCAAGTCCTATTGGGAGTCTGGCTTCCCTCGGGCTGTCCCCTGCTCTTTATTTTGTTTTTCTTTATTATGTTTTTTGGTCCCCGCCCTTCCTCTAAGGAGCTCAGAGAGATGTAGAGCAGGATGGCACCTTGATCTGGAGTCTTGCAGGCAGAGAAGCTATGACGTGCTTCTTCATTACATCCCATCCAATCGATACTTCCGTTGCCCAGAACGGGCAAAAATAATTAGGATGTAGCTAGACTGTCTCCCGTTGTCCCCACTAATGTTTAAGAGCAGGTGGGGGCACCTGGTCCTGATTTGGCTCTGAGCTACAGGAGTTTAGCTCTTCCACTTTGTATCCATGTTCTTTACCCTTCGCCCCGTGAATAAGGTTGAGAGAGAACGATTGTCCCAAGGTCACTCAGTGAGCTTCAGAGCAGAGCAGGGATTCGAACTCAGGTCCTCCCAGCTGTAGTCTAACATGCTAGCACTCTACCATGCTGGCTCCATATGTCTGGATGTGGACAAATTAATAATTTGAATGTTTATTTAGATATTGATACCCTGCTTTTCTCCCCAGTGGGAACCCAAAATAGCTTACAGTGTTTTCCCTTTCTATGTTTTATTGCACAACAAAAACGAGGTAGAATAGGCTAGGAGTATGTGACTGTCCCAGGATCACCCAGCAAACCCAGCAGAGTGGGGACTCGAACCTGGGTCTCCCGGACCTTACACAGACACTGACCACTCTGCAATCACATCCCCAATGTAAAGTACGGCAGCTGTTTCCTACGGAAAAGAGCATGATGGTATCCAGTTTGGGAATTAAGCCGCATGCAGGAAAACATCTTCATCGATTAAATGAGAGATTATCCAATATCACAATGAGGACTAACATCCTGGTTCATAAGCAAGGAAAGCCAGGGCAGTGTAGAAATTGGAGTGTCGGACTAGAGATGTAGAGAGCCAGCTATCATGGAGAGTAGGCCTATCAGCGGCTACTAGCAATGATGGCTAAAGTGAACCTCCACTTTCAAAGGCAATAAACCTCTAAATATCAGTGCCAGGAGGCAACATCAGGGGAAGACCTCAGCCTCTATGCCTTGTTATTGGACCTCCAGAGGAACTGGTTGGCCAGTGTGTGAGGCAGGATGCTGGACTAGATAAATATGGTTGCTAGCTCTGGGTTGGGAAATACCTGGAGATTTTGGGGATGGACTCTGAGGAGAGTGGGGCTTGGGGAGAGGAGAGACTTCAGTGGGTTATAATGTCATAAAGTCCACCTTCCAAAGTGGCCGTTTTCTACAGGCAAACTAAACTCTGTTGCCTGGAGAACATTTATAATTCCAGGAGATCTCTGGCCACCAGCTAGAGGTGGGCAACCCTATAGAAAGACCACTAGTCTGATTTTATAATCTTAGCTTCTACATTCAGAGGCAGTAAATGACAGTCCCAGTGCCAGGATGCACTGGGCCTCAAACTCTGTGCCCTTTTGTTGGCCCTCCAGAGGAACTGGTTGGCCGCTGTGACCACTGGTCTAATCCAGCAGGGCTCTTCTTAAGTCCTTAACCTCCATGTTCAGACGCAGTCAATCTCTATGCCCGGAGGCAACAACAGGGGAACACCTTGGCCTCTATGCTCTGTTGTAAACCCTCCAGAGGAACTGGTTGGCCACTATGTGAGACAGGATGCCGGACCTGATAGCTACCAGTTCCCTGTCGCCATGAAACTCACTTGGATTTGGGGCCGGTCATTCTATTCCAACCTAACCTACCTCACAGGGTTGTTGTGGAGGGAAGAGACATGTGTCTTCCTGAGGAGAAGGGTGGGACAACATTGCAATAAGTAGGTGGTTCATTTTTAATCAGAACTCTTTGGTTTCCTGGGAAACATATCCATTTACTTACGTTTAAAACATATGTCTGCCTTTCTCCCAGGCAACTGGGACCCATATATAATTATTGAGTAGCTCCACAGCCGGAAAATAACAAAGTGGTTGTTCCGGCTGAATTATGATGAGAAGAAGGACAGGAAGTCAAAGGCTGAGGTCCGGTTTATGGCAGAAGGATGTTATTTCTTCCAGCATCCTAGAGTTTAGCTGTGATTTTTTTTTTTAATTCTCCATCCTCCCTCTAGACAGCTTGTTTTCTCCCACCGGAGACATTATAAGACTGACGTTTATATAATGTCAGCAGTGACATCCTGCTTGAGCTCTTTGATACAGCAGAAGTTGCAGACAGGAATAATGGCCAAAGCTTTCTTTTTTATTTTATTTTATTTTGCAAACAGCCCTCCTATTGTGGAGCAATAAAAAAAAATGATGATACTTTGGAAGTGAAAGTTTTGGGTGCTATTTTAAGCATAGGTGATTTCCCTCTATTTTTTAAAAAAAAGAAATTTCATTTTGCTGTTTTGGACGAGTTCATTCGTCTTGCAGGACGGACGTCTTATTTTATTCATTTATGGTATCCCTTTTCACATTACCGTAGTAAACAGGATGTTATTCGTTGCTGGCCCGATTTCAAGTACGGTGATACATGGGGGTTTCATACAGCGAATTTCCTTCCATCAGTGAACCACCTCTGAAGCGCTATAGTCATTTCAAACAGTGCTACTTTTTCCCACCCTTTTTCATCACACATTTGTTAAGTATCAACTCAACAACAATTTCAGCTTCAAAAATGATTCAGCTTTATTTAACAGCAAGACTTCAACTCAGGAACACAGGGCAACAAGGGGAGCACAGCTCCTTCTTTTAAACTCTCTCGGGCTGTCAAAGCCACACCCATTACAAGTTAAAGACCAATCAGAATACAGTGATAAAGGCCAATCAGGACCGTTCCCTCTTTGCAACAATATCACTCAGTGATTGGGTAATTACACAGGTTTCGCAGAAACCGACCAATAGCAATGCGACATCTGAAGAGCCACATTCAGACTCAAGCTTAACATGTGAATAGATAGGAGCGATTCACATTCAGTACATAACAACATTCTTCCTCAGGCTTTTTTTTAAGTACTAAGATGAGTGCTATAGTATTCACCTTAGAATGTTTTTTTTTTAAGTCTGAGGAAGATTGTGCAGCCAAGAAGGGCAAGGGGAGAGCGGCATTGTGGGAAGCGCTATGGACATTTTAAACAGCACACCACAGTAATTCAGGAGAGCAACGAAGGGGGTGAAAACAGAAAAAAAGCAGTTTCCCTCGAAAGTGGCTCAACCACACTTTGCTAACCCGATGCAAGTGGGTTTGTATGAACAGGTAAATAAATTTTGCTAGCAGCCGGGTACTAAAATGGGTCTGTCTGAAATGACAAAAAATCCATTAGCAAACAGTTACTAAAATGGAATACAAAGGCAATTTGAAAAGGGTCATTATTTATAGCCAGCCTTTCTCACTTGGACTCAAGGCAGATTGCACAGAGTGAGTTAATACAGTAAACAGGATGAGACATTCAATAAACAGTGCAATAGGGTTAGGCAGGGCTTTTTTTGTAGAAAAAGCCCAGCAGGAAGTCATTAGCATAATAGGCCACACCCAATAGTAGAAACATATTAGCATATTAGGCCACACCCCTGACAGCACAACTCATTAGCATATTAGGCTGCACTCCCATGTTACCAGAAGTGTGGTCATCCAGCCACACCCACCTTTTGCTTCTTATTCTGTTTACCTTGTTTGTTGTCAAAACCCAGGGCTTTTTTGTAGCAGAAACTCCTTTGCATGTTAGGCCACACAGCCCTAATGTAGCCATTCCTAATGAGTTTCTGCTGTTTGGTGTGGTCTATTATGCTAATGAGTTCCTGCTGGGCGTGGCCAATTCGGGAGCCAGCCGGAACTCCGTTCCTGTGTGTTCCTGCCCAAAAATAGTCCTGGGGATAGGGTTGTAAAACCAACCAGAAGTCCAAAAACAGAAGTGAAGCGTAGCATAAGTATTAACATGGCACACTAAATGATGCAAAATTCCATAGGAGGGGCCAAGTTTCAGCAAAATATACACAGTAGTATAGACCACAGTCCCTTAAAAAAAAATTCCAAGCAACTTTATGAATCATTTTGTCTAATCTTCTCTTTAACAAGTTCAGGGCGGGGAAGTATTTTATTACCATCATCATAATTGTTATTGTTGTTATTGTTATGATCACCATCATCTTCATTCATATCCCACCTTTCTCCCAATGGGGGCCCAAAGTGACTTAAATCATTCTCCTCTCCTCTATTTTATCAAATGTATGAGACCTTGGGAGGAACACATTCTGTTGAGCACATTTTGATCCCACACGTTCTGCAAGAAATCCCCATTTTGGGGCTGGGAGGAATTCAGTTTCAGAGAAATGCACACCTACATTTGTACTGGAGTTAGTTTCCTTCATCGAATTCTGTGAGAAAATGGAAGGTAGGGGTGCTACCCGGCTTGGAGAGGGGGAAATGTCCTGCCCTTTTAATAGAGGCTTAGTGGGATGATGGGAGCTGCGGTGGCTCAAGTGGTTAAGACGCTGAACTGCAGGCTGTGGTCAGTAGTTCAGCAGTTCAAGACCCGGGTGCTGCAAGACGGAGTGAGCTCCCGTCTCTAGTTCCAGCTCCTGCCAACCTAGCAGTTTGAAAGCAAGAAATTGCAAGTAGATAAACAGGTACCACTTTGGTGGGAAGGTAACAGCGTTCCGTGCACCTTGGAGTTTAGTCATGCTGGCCACATGACCACGGAAACGTCTTCGGACAGCGCTGGCTCTTCGGCTTTGAAATGGAGATGAGCACCGCAAGTTCGCAACCCCAGAGTCGGATTCGACTGGCTTTCAAGCAAGGGAACCTTTACCTTTACCTAATAGGATGTTATTTAGCAGGTGACGTTATTTATCTCCATGCTGTGAAAAGCTTCCACTGCCCATGTCCCCACATCTACTGAAGGGGCAAGAACATTTTTCTCCAGACCAGTTGGCAACCTGCTGGAAGGGGGGGGGAAGGAGGGCCATACTTAGGGCCAGGAGAGGAGAATGATGTAAGCCACCTTGGGTCTCCATCAGGGAGAAAGGTGGGGAAAAAATGAAGTAAATAGAGCAGGGGGTTACTAAGGGAGTGGGACAGGGAAGGTAGTTGTGAATTTCCTGCATTGTGCAGGGGGTTGGACTAGATGACCCTTGAGATCCCTAATGTGGGAGGGGGGGAACAACGCAGTTAAGAAGCTGAGCTGCAGCAAAAATTCAGTGTAGAAAACTGTTATGTCTCCATAGGAGAACCATGTTAAGCTTGAGCCAAGGCAAGGATTGAAATCCCTGCACTCTTATTGGTTGCCTTGAACTACTCTCCAATCAGGACTAAGTGTAATGCTGTGGAGGGAACAAACATCATTGGTTGTTATCTTTGTAATCTGATTGGTTACTTATTGTAAAAGAGGCGTGGCTATATTAGCCCGGACTGTTTAAAAGGAGCTGTGCTCCATTGTTGGTTTGTTCGCTGTTCTGGTTAACTTTGAGCTGTTATCACTTTGCAATAAAGCTGAAATCACTTGTTTGCTGAAATCGAGTTAAGTCTCATACTTAACAAGAACTTTTATGTCAGCCTTGTGGAGCTGATTTCTAAAAAAAAAAAAATAATCAAAAGGACAACATCCCTGTTTGGTGGTCCTGACATGGTTGAGCATTGCACCGCATGGATTTCCCCATAATTTGGCCCAGGAACAAATCACATGCAAGTGCAGTTCTTTCAATATCGGTGAGATAGGATCCCAGGTGCTCATGCCAGACTAAAACATTTTGTGCCAGCCGAATCCCAGACTTCATTTTTCCTAGTGCGTTATGTGCAGATTAAGTCATTGCTGCATTTGGAAGTAGGAAGATACAGACCAGGCTAGTGTTGAAACACGTAGAGATCCAAGGCAGCTTCTGGATGAAGACATCAGGTTCCCCAGCCTGCCCAGGCAAGAAATGTACATTAACTTGGCTCCTGAGAGGAGAGCAGTCTAAATAAACTCCACTTTGAAGGAATGTCCTTTAAGTAGATTTTTTAAAATATCTAGAACGTGAAGATGTGAGGGGTTGGAGCCCTGTCCAGCTACAGCGGTCACCACCCCAAATCAAGCAGAGAAAATGGCCTCCGTGAGAGAGAGCTTGGCAAAGGGTCATAGGTCTGTGCCCTAATTCTCCTCAGGTAGAAGGTGCTGGGAGAGGCCTTTCTCTGCCAGAGACCCTGGAGGGCTGTTGCCAGTCAGAACAGACAAGGCTGAGGTAAATGCAAACAGTCTGACTCATTGTCACAATTATGTCCAATCTGTCTGATCTGGTAAAGAGCTGTTTGGGGAATTCGCTTATTCATGGTTGTAACTAGTAAATACCTTTTGCTTTGGGACCACATGATACTTACGGCTGCTGTACGCTTTAGTATTTGATCAGTCTACCTCGCCCTTTTTTTCTGAGAAATTCAGGACAACATGCGTGGCTCTCCTTTCCCATTTGGCCTTCATAGTTGGGCTGTCCACCAAGTGAGTTTCACGGCAGAGTGAGGATTTGAAACCAGGTCTTCCTGTCTTTAGTCTGATACTTTAACCGCTGCAACACAATTGTTCTCGTATGGCTTTTTTTGTTCCTTATTTGATGACTGCTAATGCGGTGGCTCAAGTGGTTAAGACACTGAACTGCAGGCTGTGGAAGGTCAGTAGTTCAGCAGTTCAAGACCCGGGTGCCGCATGACGGAGTGAGCTCCCGTCTCTAGTTCCAGCTCCTGCCAACCTAGCAGTTCGAAAGCAAGAAATTGCAAGTAGATAAATAGGTACCACTTTGGTGGGAAGGTAACAGCGTTCCGTGCGCCTTGGTGTTTAGTCATGCCGGCCACATGACCACGGAAACGTCTTCAGACAGTGCTGGCTCTTCGGCTTTGAAATGGAGATGAGCACCAGAACCCTAGAGTCGGATTCGACTGGCTTTCGAGCAAGGAAACCTTCACCTTTACTTAATAGCCTACTGTTAGCGCTAATCTTTTGAAGTTACTTCGCATTACTGAGAAAGGGAGAGATCAATATATCTGTATAGATATAGATAGGTAAATAGCTAGAATCTCTATCATCATCGTCTGTCTGTCTTTAGTTGCTGTAGATTTTCCGGGTTGTGTGGCCAAGACCACGGCCACACAACCGGGAAAATCTACAGCAACTAATGAACTCCAGCCATGAAAACCTTCAACAACTTATCTGTCTGTCTATCTATCTGTCTTAGGGTTGCCAGCTCTGGGTTGGAAATTACCTGGAGACTTTGGGGGTAGATCCAGGAGAGGGTGGGGTTTGGGAAGGGGAGGGGCCTCAGCATGGTACAATGCCATAATGTCCACCCTTCAAAGCAGCCATTTTCTCTAGGGGAACTGATCTGGCTGAAGATCAGTTGTAAAAGCAGATCTCCAGACCCCATGTGTAGGCTGGCAACCCTAATCCATCTGTGTGTCTGTCTGTCTGTCTGTCTGTCTGTCTGTCTGTCTATCGTCTATCATCTATCTGTCTGTCTGTCTGTCTGTCTGTCTGTCTGTATTTGTTGTTCAGTTGCATAGTCGAGTCCAACTCTTTGTGACCCCATGGACCACATCAAGCCAGGCCCTCATGTCTTCTGTCGTGCTCCAGAGTTTACTTAATTTCTTGTCCATTGCATCGATAACACTGTCTAACCATCTCATCCCTTGCCGTCCCCTTCTTCTTTTACCTTCAGTCTTTCCCAGCGTC
The DNA here is from genome assembly GCA_029375565.1 of Gekko gecko. Lineage (NCBI taxonomy): Eukaryota > Metazoa > Chordata > Lepidosauria > Squamata > Gekkonidae > Gekko > Gekko gecko. The sequence goes on from JAPDNY010000003.1 coordinate 226,642,678, forward strand.
AGAGTCTTCTCCAGTGAGTGCTCCCTTCTCATTTGGTGGCCAAAGTATTTGAGCTTCAGCTTCAGTATCTGGCCTTCCAAGGAACAGTCAGGGTTGATTTCTTTTAGGATTGACTGATTCGATCTCCTTGCAGTCCAGGGGACTCTCAAGAGTCTTCTCCAGCACCATAATTTGAAAGCATCTATTCTTTGGCACTCGGCCTTCCTTATAGTCCAGCTCTCACAGCCATACATTACTACTAGGAATACCATTGCTTTGACCACACAGACTTTTGTTGGCAGGGTGATGTCCCTACTTTTTATTATGCTGTCTAGGTTCGCCATGGCTTTCCTCCCAAGGAGCACCCATCTTTTAATTTCATGGCTGCAGTCACCGTCTGCAGTGATCTTGGATCCCAGGAACGTGAATTCTGTCACTGCTTCCATGACTTCCCCTTCGGTTTGCCAAGGAGTGATGGGGCTAGATGCCATGATCTTAGTTTTTTTGATGTTGAGTTTCAAGCCAACTTTATCTGTATAGAGAGAGCTAAACCCCAACCCTGATTGAATAAGAAAAAAATCAGACAGAGAAACTTTTATAAACAGGAACAGAGCTGGTTTTCCCCCACCCTACCAACTTTCAGGCCATCAGTGTGCCACAAATAAACTTTTAATTTTTTATTTGTCCCTTTTGTATTTAGTGACCAGTATTTGAGGTCTGGTGACTCTGACCTCATTTGTAAGGCTGACATCATATTGAAAGAAATGAAATGTGTTTTTGGAAAGCCTTCAAGAGTGGATATTGTTCATACTTCGTGTTTTGACTCATCCAAAAACATTTTTAAACTATGACAACCAGCGTAACACAGTGTTTAGTGTGTTGAACCGTGACTGGAAAGATGTGACCAACTCCCAACTTTGCCCTGAACTTCTTGGGTGACTTTGGGGCAGTTACTCGTTTGACTTGACCTACCCTGAAGGGTTGTTGTTGGATAATATGAGACAGTGTTCTGTGTGTGCCACCCCAAATTCTCTGCAAAGCAGGTAGGGTAAAAACAGAAAGAGAGTAAAAAGGGGGGGTCGGTGAGGAATTTTCTCCCCAGTTCAGATTGGGTGGTGTTTGAAAGGTGTTTTCACTTTTGTCTTACTTACCTGGATTGTCTGGAATTCTTTATATGGGTTCACTGGTTGGAATGTGTCTGCTCCCTATTAATTCGCATATGTAGCATGCATTACTGATTACCGTGTTGAGCTTGGATCTCAGAGACCCAGGTTCGAATCCCTGTTATGCCATGGAAACTTGCTGGGTGACCATTAGCTTAGAAACGACGACTGAGGAGTGACATGATAGAGGTTTAAAAAATTATGCCTGGGATAGAGAAGGCAGAGGGAGAAGTACTTTTCTCCCTTTCTCACAATACAAGAACTCATGGGCCCTCTATGAAATAGAAGAAGAAGAAGAAGAAGAAGAAGAAGAAGAAGAAGAAGAAGAAGAAGAAGAAGAAGAAGAAGAAGAAGAAGAAGAAGAAGAAGAAGAAGAAGAAGAAGAAGAAGGAGATTGGATTTATACCCCGCCCTTCACTGCCCAAAGGCGTCTTGGAGCGGCTTACAAACTCCTTTCCCTTCCCCTCCTCACAACAGACACCTTGTGAGGTAGGTGGGGCTGAGAGAACTTCTGACAGAAACTGTCCTTGAGAGAACAGCTGTGCCAGAGCTTGTGACTGACCCAAGGTCACATCAGCATGTGCAAGTGGAGGAGTGGGGAATCAAACCTGGTTCTTCCAGATAAGAGTCCATGCACTTAACCACTACACCAAACTGACTATGAATGAACAGTAGGCTTAGAACAGATAAAAGGAAGTACTTCTTCACCCAAAGAGTAATTAACACGTGGAATTCACTCCCGCAGGAAGTGGTGGCAGCTACAAGCATAGACAGCTTCGAGACGGGATTGGATAAACAGATGGAGCAGAGGTCCTTGAGTGGCTATTAGCCACAAGGTCTAGATGGAACACTCTGTCTGGGGCAGTGATGCTCTGTATTCTTGGTGCTTGGGGGGAGGCGACAGTGGGAGGGCTTCTAGAGTTCTGGCTCCACTGCTGGACCTCCTGATAGCAACTGGGTTTTGGCCACTGTGTGACACAGGGTGTTGGACTGGATGGCTCATTGGCCCGATCCAACACGGCTACTCTTATGTTCTTACGACTTTGGGCCAGTCATATTCTCAGTCATGACCCCTCCCAGCCAGCTCAGGTGAGGATCCATGGTCAGTGGCTGAGGAGGACCAGGGAGGGCCCAGCACTGCAAAGGCCACCCTGCCCGAGACAGCTACCAGGCCTCCATCCACTTTGAGGAATCCTACCTGGACCTGAGTGTAGGACTGACTCTTAGCCTAACCTCTTTCACAGGGTTCTTGTGTCCTTACGTCTTGCATCAATAGAAAAGAAGAGAATTACATAAGCTCCTTTGGGCTCCCATTGGCAAGAAAGGCAGAGAGGAAATCGAGTAAATAAAGAAATAAATACCATCTAGAGTGTTGCAATTGATCAAGTGGCAATAGATGCATGGATTGCCTGCAAAGGGGGGGGGGGAAGTAGACAAAGTTTTTAGTTCCTTCTCCTTCTGTGATTCTGTATGCAGTCGGTTGCGTTGTTTTGTTTTTAATTCTGTTTTGTTTTAAATTCTGGCCATGTGTGCGTTGGGAGGGGGTGTAGCTTGAAAGCTTCCCCTTGCAGCCTGCAAATTCTCTTAGAGCTTGAAATGCTGCCACTGGACTGGGAGGACAGCTTTTCCTGTCTGGTTATTTTTCGCTTCTCCTTCCATTCACACTTTCACACTATTTCCCTTCCTGTGGCACGATGCCTGGTTTAGTGCTTACCAAAGCAAGCCAGGAAGGAGGCCACTAAAAAGATGAAGGAAAAGATGGCTGGGAGAATCAAAGGTTTTCCTCGTCTCCTGATTCAGCGAAAAAGTAAAGTACAAGAAGAATAAAAAGAGCCCTGCTGAGTCAAACCAGAAGTCCATTTATTCATAAAAACATAAGAGAAGCTATGTTTGGATCAGGCCAATGGCCCATCCAGTCCAACACTCTGGGCCAATCTGCATTTAGCATTTTTACCAAACCCACACTGGATCAGAAAAAGATGCAGTTCAAAACCACATTCAGCTATCCCAGGCCAACACTGTAGGGACTGCAGAGTCACCCCCAAATGGCCATAAAACAGCCATAAATCTATGCCAACAGCCACCATTAAACCAGAGATCAAACAAAGTGAAAGCCGCATGCAGTCTGGACACTGCCATAAAATGCGACACTCAATCAAAGTGAAAGTGGCATGCAATGTAGATGGGAATTTCTGTTCCAGTGTGGGTTTGGTAAGACAGCAGAGCAAATGCTAGATGCAGATCGGGCCTCTGTGTCACAAAGCGGCCAAAAACCAGGTCTCATCAGGAGGTCCACCAGGGAGGGCAGAACCCCGGAAACCCTCCCACTGTTGCCCCCCCCCCAAGCACTAAGAACACAGTGATCACTTGCCCCAGACTGAGAGTTCCTATCTATACCTTGTGGCTAATAGCCACTGATGGACCTCTGTTCCATATGTTTATCCAATCTCCTCATAAGAAAATAACAGAAACTGTGCTGGATCAGGCCAAGGCCCATCCAGTCCAATACACTGTTGTCACAGTGGTCAAAACCCAGGTGCCATCAGGAGGTTCACCAGCAGGGCCAGAACTCCAGAAGCCTCCCACTGTGGCCCCCCAAGCACCAAGAATACAGAGCCTCACTGCCCCAGACATAAGAACATAAGAGAAGCCATGTTGGATCAGGCCAATGGCCCACCCAGTCCAGCACTCTGTCACACAGTGGCCAAAACCCAGGTGTCATCAGGAGGTCCACCAGTGGGGCCAGGACTCCAGAAGCCCTCCCACTGTTGCCTCCCCAAAGTACCAAGAATACAGAGCCTCACTGCCCCAGACAGAGTGTTCCCTCTAGACCTTGTGGCCAATAGCCACTGGTACTCCAGTATCTGATATATCTTACATATTTTTATACCATTTGTCCTTCACCTCTAAGGACCCTGGGGCAGCATATATGAGTCTCCCCCCTCCATTTTGACAACCCTATGAGGTAGCCAGTTAAAAGAGACTGACTCTCTCCAAGCCATCTCCCAAGCAGCATAGGAGAGTAGGAATTTGAACCCAGGTCTCCGAGGCCCTAATCCAAAACCACCATGCCACAATGTCTCAGGGGTTTCTGCAGCTTCCAGCCTTATGCCCTTAGGAAGTCTGCAAGTGGGGGGCAAAGACAACAGCCCCCTCACCCACTGTTACGTCGTTGCAACTGTCTGAACAAGGGAGCGCCCACTCTTGGAAGCTTATGCCCTGAAAAACTTGTTGGTCTCTAAGATATTAACTAGATGTGAATCTCTCTCATTCTTGACACTGGCTCAGAAATACAACAGAGGTTCTCTTTAGAATGGACAGTATAGGGCCGGTACAGAGGAGAACAACGAGGAGGGGGGCCTGGAGACCAAGCCCTGTGAGGAAAGGCTGAGAGACTTGGGAATGTTCAGTCTGGAGAAGAGGAGGCTGAGGGCGGACACGATTGCTCTCTTGAGGTCTTTGAAGGGCTGTCACTTAGAGGAGGGCAGGGAGCGGTTCCTGTTGGCAGCAGAGAAGAGGACTCGCAATAATGGGTTTAAATTAAGGGCAGGAAGGTACTGGATGGATCTTAGGAAAATCTTTTTGACAGTAAGAGTTGTTCAACAGTGGAATCAGCTGCCTAGGGAGGTGGTGAGCTCCCCCTCACTGGCAGTCTTTAAGCAGCGGCTGGACAGACCCTTGTCAGGGACTTTCTAGGCTGCCTTGAGCAGGGGGTTGGACTAGATGAGCTCTGTGGCCCTTTCCAACTCTGTGATTCTATGATTCTAGCTATGGTCACTAGAAGCTATAATTCGGGATGGTCTGATGTTCTTCTAAAGCTGTTCCCGCAGGCCTTGTAGCAAGGAGTTCCATAGATTGATTTTTTGCAGGCCGGCAGCCCTCCCTGCAACTGCAGCCGTGGTAACAGCAAACTTAAAATCCACCCTGCTCGATGCGTGATGGTTTGGCAAGATGCCGATCTGTGGTTTCGTTGCCATTTGTTATCTAGATAGGTCAGCTTTGTGCAGAACAGAAGGTCGGTTTCCTGAATCCGGATGAATGCTGACATTAAACAGAACCAAAAAGAAAAAAATATATATATATATTAAAAGCTGTGCTTGGGAGACACTGTGCCAATCCTCCTGAAGACACTAAACAGGGAAGGTGATATCTGTTCCTGAGCTGGGTCTGGCTGGGAAGGGAATGCAACTTTCGTATTTTTTTCTCAGCGCTGGAACGGCGTCAAGAAGAGCGGAAAATATTTGGAGTAGAACAGCTGCATATTTTTGCGTTGCCTCACCCCACGAGGAATAGAAAGAGGAGACAATTAGGCATCGGGTGGAAATGTGCCTAATCGGAATAGAGAGGTCCCAGAATCCAATTTGTGGGGAATTTAGATTACCTGGCCGTGAAATTTTATCAAGGGAGGGTATGCAGCTCTGATGGTGAGAATCTCAGTGGCCCACCGGTCTTCCAGTTATTGGCCTGCAATTAGGGTTACCAACAGCTGGAATAAGATATCCTGTCGCATGAAGCTGCTCTGTATTGAATTAGACAATCAGTCTGTCAAAGGCAGTTAGTGTCTACTCAGACTGTCAGCAGCTTTCCAGGGTCTCGGGCAGAGCTCTTTCACATCATCTGTTGCCTAGTCCTTTGAACTGGAGGTGCCAGGGATTGAAACCGGGACCTTCTGTACACCAACCAGATGTCGTGCTGCTGAGCCACGGCCCTTCCCCTTAAACAGAGGTTTAATGGGACATCATGCACTAGCTGATGTTGTTCACCTCAGTGCCAAGGAAGTGTCACCTGCCCATTTCCACATGTTAGAGGGACAGGACATTTTTCTCTCCAGCTTATTGGCAACCCTGCCCGTAGTTCAAAGCAAAAGACAATGTCTCTTCAGCTTCTTCTTTTAAAAAAAAATAAAATTATAAGTTCCTTGAGGGCAGAGCTTTGTCGTTTTGTTCTGCCCATAGGGTTGCCAGTGCCCCCTGGCCATTGGGTGGGAGGGGGGTAAGGCTCCCAGATTCAGGTTGGAAAAGTCCTGGAGATTTGGAGATGGAGCCTGGGGGACCGCAGTGGGTTCAGTCCAGTTTATTGTTACGGTCCTTAGACCAGTCATACAAAAAAAGAAGTACAGCTTTCCAATATTCCAAAATTTTAAGATGCATCATTAAAACATTAGAAGCAGATTAAAAATTAATCTAATGTCTAAATACCGTAACTACCTAACTACCGTAACATTTTCATAACCTGAGTATCACCATACAGAAAATGGCTATTTTTTTTGCAATACTGTTTGCAGATCTTTTCTCCGCAGCGCATTTACTGTGTTGAAGCCTAGAGCCCGAGGCCTGCAGGACTACCCCAAGATATTTAAAGTTATTAACTTGCTTGATGTAATGGCCATTAATCAACCAGGACCTTCTCTTCAGACCTCAGTGGGGGACAATGCCATAGAGCCCACATTCCAAAGCAACCCTTTTTTTCCCAGTGGAACTGATCTCTGTAGTCTGGAGATGATCTATAATTCCAGGGGATCTCCAGGTCCCACCTGGTGGATGGCGTCCCTAGCTCCCCTGGAGAAAATGGCTGCTTTGGAGGGTGGAATCCATGGCATTGTACCCCATAGAGGACTCTGTCCTCCTCAGTCTCCACCCCCAAAACTCCTGGTGTTTCCCAAGTTGGATCTGGCAGCCCTAACCTCCCACCCTCGCCAGTAGTCGGGGAGGATATGCCAACCCTGCTTCTGCATGCCAAGCAGATACTTTATCACTGAGCTATAGCTGTTCCTCTTTTCCAGCACAAATTGGTTGGCGCCTCCAGGCTGGGAAACTCTTGGATATTTGGGGTGGAGCCTGGGGAGGACCATAGGCATAATCTTCGGGGGGGGGCTCGGGGCCTTGGGCCATCCCCAAAATTTTCAGGGGGGGCCATCCTCCCCCAGGCAACCAGTGCCAGCCTGCTCTGTGTTCCTCCTCCTCCCCTCTGGCGTTGCAGCTCCCTCTCCAGCTTCCTCTCCCCCCTTGGGAGGGGGTTGACTTGGCCGCAGGATCCTCCTTGCTGAAAACGGGAAACTGCTGCTGCTGCTGCTGCTGTGCCCCAACTTGGGGCGGAGGGCTCTTCCCAGACTTTTGTGGGTGCCTTTGCCTTCCTCCTGACCCCTGAGCTGGAAAGAAGGAAGGAAGGAAGGAAGGAAGGAAGGAAGGAAGGAAGGAAGGAAGGAAGGAAGGAAGGAAGGAAGGAAGGAAGGAAGGAAGGAAGGGACGCCCCAGCTGGTGGTTGCCCTGAGGCAACAAGTAGATAAATAGGTACCACTTCGGTGGGAAGGTAACAGCGTTCCGTGCACCTTGGTGTTTAGTCATGCCGGCCATGGAAACGTCTTCGGACAGCGCTGGCTCTTCGGCTTTGAAACGGAGATGAGCACCGCAACCCTAGAGTCAGATTCGACTGGCTTTCGAGCAAGGGAACCTTTACCTTTACCTTAATCACTTCTTCAGTTCCTTATTTCCATTTATTCTTTGCATCTTCCTGGACATAGGTTTCCTGTCTCATAACCAGTGCTGACATCTCTTCTCCTACTACCCCTCTGCGTGTTGCAGCCAATCCAATCAAGCCGGCTGTTGCCATTCAGCATCTGAAAGGGACTTGTACTCGCTCGTGGGATGAGTTTGAAGCGAGAAGAAGATTGCTCTGTACATTGCTCAGAAACCGAGTGCATAGCAACTCTTTGGTATTCTGGCTCAGAGACTCCAGCCCTGCATTTACCAAAATGAAGGCATCTGTGATGCCATAATTTAGTAAATTTCAGTACAAAGTCACTCTTATGAATAAGGCAGAAACAAGACTCCTATAAATGAATGTCCAGGGAAACTTTTAAAATGTTCCCCTACAGACTTTCCTGTGTTGCCTTCCTTACTGTCCAATTTGTGACTGTTTGTCTTATGCACATGACACATATATTTGCAGATCTTAAAGGGTCTAATCCAGAAGTGAATTTTTTAAAAGGACACAGCAGGAAACCACTGAAATGCCACTATAACCACTGGGCAACTCCCACGTTTTCCTGGATTTAGCCCAGCCCTGGGACATGGCTAAGGGGGTTCTCAAGGGTTCCCAGCCCCCCTAAATTTCTGGGGAGCCCCTTCCTAAATCCCACATGGCTCCGCCTCTATAAAGAGTAACAATGGCCTGTGATGTCACTGGCCCCTCCCTATGATGTCACTGGGCCTTGGTTCTTTTAAGGACCTAGCGTAGCAATGCCTCTGGCCCAGCCGCAGCCCTTCCCCCCCCGGGGAAATTGGAAAGTCTACGCTCTTGGGGAGGACAAGGACCTCAGTGGGGTTCAATGCCATAGAGAGTCTACCCTCCAAAGCAGCCATTTTCTCCAGAGGAACATCTGATCGCTGTAGTCTGGAGATGAGCAGTAATTCCAGCGGATCTCCAGGTCCCACCTGGTTGGTGGCATCTCTACCACACAGGCCAATGCAGTTCTGCAATTAATATGACTTCCCTCTTTGCCCTGGGTTGCCTTGCCTTGCGATTCACTCAGAGGTGAAATTAACGGGAGGGTTTGTGTTTGTTTGTTTTCCCTGGTTCGGAGCTCAATTTCGACACAGCACCCATCCCTCCTCCCACCCCTTCAAGGGAGAAACATGAGTCAGAGCTTAGTCCTCAAGAGAGTCTACCAGACTGTAAACATCATAGGGGAGTCCCGGGGAGCCAGAGGAAGTTCTTCCTGGAATGGAAGGGGACGTGCGGCGATGCTGGGAAAGAGCTTTGCCGTATCACATCAGGGCCTTGACCTGGGTGGCCCAAGGGAGCTGGATCTCGTCAGATCCTGGAAGCTAAGCAGGCTTGGCCCTCGTTAGTATTGGGACAGGAAAGCACCATGGATAAAGTTGCCAGTTCTGGGTTGGGAAATTCCTCGAGACTGGGGGGCGGAGCCCGAGGAGGGTGTGGTTTGGGAAGGAGAGGAGCTCCAGAGGGGTGTAATGCCACAGCGTCCACCGTCGAAAGCGGCCACTGTCTCCAAGGGATCTGATTTCCTTCGCCTGGAGATCAGCTGTAAAAGTGGGAGAACTCCAGCCGCCACCTGGAGGTTGAAAGAGATACAGAAGATCAAACTGTGCATAAGCAATGAAAAATGTATTCAATAGGCCATGCGTATGATAAGCTATGGAGCTGCGGTGGCTCAAGTGGTTAAGACGCTGAACTGCAGGCTGTGGAAGGTCAGTAGTTCAGCAGTTCGAGACCCGGGTGCCGCATGATGGGGTGAGCTCCTGTCTCTAGTTCCAGCTCCTGCCAACCTAGCAGTTCGAAAGCAAGAAATTGCAAGTAGATAAATAGGTACCACTTCGGTGGGAAGGTAACAGCGTTCCGTGCGCCTTGGTGTTTAGTCATGCCGGCCACATGACCACGGAAACGTCTTTGGACAGCGCTGGCTCTTCGGCTTTGAAACGGAGATGAGCACCGCAACCCTAGAGTCGGATTCGACTGGCTTTCGAGCAAGGGAACCTTTACCTTTACCTTTATGATAAGCTAAACCTAGATCAGTAGAGTAGTTTTTCAAAAATACAATATAGTAGGCAGAAACTCAAAAGCACACAATCCAAATATAAAAACAGTCCTATTAATGTGCCTTCAGAAATAGTCCAAGTCAAATTCCTCAAACAGCGAAAAGTCCAAATATAGATGTTTATAGTTCCTCTTCGCAAAATCTTCGTCTCACCACTTTGAATATCCACTTCAGAGCCCCGCAGGCTTCCGGTTGCCGTATCGCCTTGCTTCCTCAAAAGTGGAATGCCAGGCGATCTCCAGCTGCCACCTGGAGGTTGGCAACCCTAACCACAGAAGCCCAGGGCCACAACACAGAGGCAGGCAATGGCAACCCACCTCCGACTGTTTCTTGCCTTGAAAACCCCGCAGGGTCACCCTAAGTCAGCGGTGACTTGACTTCCCACCACCGCTGTATCACATAAACGTTCATTTTAAAATATTCATATCCGTCAGTCACACTAAAAATAACTCCAAGTCAGTTTACGGCACCCGTTGCAACAGTATGATAAGAAGAGGCATGTGTGTGATATACGTGCCGGGCTTAAGCCTGTTTACTCAGAAGCAAGTCCCCCTTGTGTTTGACGGAGCCAGTTCCCGACTAAGTATGCCAAAGATTACATCCTCACACTGCCATCCTAAGCAGAGTTACACCCTCCGAGTCCATTGACTTTGGTGGGTTTAGAAAGGTATAACTCTGTTTGGGATTGCTCTGTCAGTTGCTCAAGTTGTAGATTTGAGATGGCTTTTAAACCCCTCCGCCGAAACAAGTGCCCTGCTGTCCTGTGGCTTTCAGCATAGGAACTATTCTCAGTTTCCCCATCTGTAAAATGGGAATCCTAGGCCAATTAGACCCCTGCACTGCCCTGGATAGCCCAATCTAGCCTGCTCTCATCAGCTCTCAGAAGCTAAGCAGGGTCGGCCCTGGTTAGTATTTGGATGGGAGACCTCCAAGGAAGTCTAGGGTCAGTACGCAGAGGCAGGCAATGTTGCTCTCTTACCCTACGGAGTCACCATAAGTTGGCTGAGACTTGACCTCACTTTCCACCACCACCAGGCCTGTTTAGTATTTTAATGAAAGGTATTTGTTTTAACCTGCGTTAAATAGGACTATTGAGTTAATTGTCTTCAACGGGTGGATCAATCAACTAAAAGTTTAGTTCATTAGTTGGTGGAAGCCATTTGTAATCGGAGTGGGTATGCATTAAGGGCGCTTTACGTTTCCTGTGTTTCCATGATAGGAAATGAAAAAGCAAATATTTAACTATGTCCTTTAATTCAGACAAGTAGACTTTTTGTTATCAAATTGTTATGATATCACGTTTTCATCAGTATCTCAAGAAGTTGCCTGCACTGAAGTTTTGGTAACATACAAATATATTTAGATACGGTTGATTAAATGGCAGGCAGCAAACTAGCTACAATCAGGGGTGGTTTTTTCTGGGGGAATGCACTGGAAGGGAGTTCCGGAACCTCTTTGACAAAATCCTTTTAAAAATGTTTAAAAGTTCATGAGTTTTCAGTTTACAGATTGAAAACTTCATTTCCCTCTTCAGAGTTCTGGCACATTTTTTTTTCCAGAAAGAAAAAAGCCCTGGCTACAATTCTATAGTTGATAAACAACTTTAATGTTAGAACAAAATCTGAGTCCATTGGCAACTTTAAGACCGACATAGTTTAATTCTGGGTATAAGCTTTCATGTGCCGCTGGACTCAAACTTTGAAGAAGAAGAAGAGAAGAGGAGACTGGATTTATACCCCGCCCTTCACTACCCAAAGGAGTCTCAGAGTGGCTTACAAACTCCTTTCCCTTCCCCTTGTTCTGTTGCTTCAGACTGGCACAACTACCCACCTGAATTTAGCTTTAATGTTAAATAGTCTCCAGTGCAGAAAACAAAGACTAACAGAACAAAGTGTGTAATTTTTTTTGTAAGGCACTAAGGGTTAATCAGGGGCTGTGGTGGCTCAAGTGGTTAAGATGCTGAACTGCAGACCGGAAGGTCGGTAGTTCAGCAGTTCGAGACCAGAGTGCCACATGACGGAGTGAGCACCCGTCTCTGGTCCCAGCTCCTGCCAACCTAGTTTGAAAGCAAGAAATTGCAAGTAGATAAATAGGTACCGCTTCGGTGGGAAGATAACAGCGTTCCGTGTGCTTTGGCATCTAGTCATGCCGGCCACATGACCACAGAAATGTCTTCAGACAGCGCTGGCTCTTCGGCTTGGAAATGGAAATGAGTCAGATTCGACTGGCTTTTGAGCAAGGGAAACCTTTACCTTTACCTAAAGGTTAATCACCACAAGACTGTGTGATGGCTATTGGCTTAGATGACTTTAAAGAAGGATTAGACAAATTCTTGGAGGATAGACTTGTTGGCAGCTGTTAATCAAGATGGCTAAATGAAACTTCCATGTTTGGGGGCAGTGTACCTTGGAATCCCAGTTGCTGGGGTTGGCAATACCAGGGGGTTGGGGGATCTGTGCCCTGCTTGTGGGCTTTCTAGGCCGTTCTGGGAAATAGGATGCTGCACTAGACTGACCTTTTGTCAGATCCAGCAAGATTGTTCTTAGGTTTTAAATTGTTCTAGTTTAGAAGTCAGCTGTCCAAGGCAAGGGCCTACTTTGGTGAAGGGTCATAGCTCAGTGGCAGAGCCTCTGTTTGACATGCCAAAGATCCCAGGTTCAATTCCTGGCATCTCCAGTTAAAAGGAGCAGGCAATAGGTGATGTGAAAGACATACACCTGAGATCCTCGAGAGCTGCTGCCGGTCTGAGTAGACAATACTGACTTCAATGGATCAATGGCCTGACTCATCAGTATAAGGCAACTTTACGTGCTCATCAGAAATCTCAAGCTAGAAAATATAAGGTCGATGGCAACCTGAAGGACAATTTCCTTGGAACAAGCCCCAATTAAATAAAATGGGACCTATTTGTGAGTAGACTTGCTTGGATACACATATGGAGCAGATGTCCATCAGAGCTATTAGCCACAAAGTCTAGATGGAACACTCTGTCTGGGTCAGTGAAGCGCTGTATTCTTGGGCTTCTGGAGTTCTGGCCCTGGTTTTTGGCCACTGTGGGACACAGAGTTTTGGACTGGATGGGCCTTTGGCCTGATCCAACATGGCTTCTCTACTGTTCTCATGACTGCTTCTAGAGTCTCTAACATTCCATAGGCCCCTCTTGTTTTTACTGCCGCCGGTTAATAAGGTTCCTCCTTCTGGTGTATGAGCTTGAATATGCAACTATTAGGGTCGCCAATCAGGCTGGAGGGAAAAAAATGTCCTGCCCCTTTAATAGAGGCTTCAAGGGTGGAAATGGGCAATTGACGTTGCTCATGGAACGGAGGTAAATAAAATCACCCAGTAATTATCATCCCATTTTAAGCTAATTTTTTTTTCTCCAGGGATGTTGGCCTCCCTACGGTGCCGTCCTAGCGGCTGATTCATGTTTTTACATGGCAATTAAATGGTCAACAATTTGTTTAATGGTGTTCCATTGGAGGAAGAGCCACTTAAGTGGGAAATTGGCTTGTGGAAGGCATCAAATTTTGCTCCATGAAGAGGTAGTGTGGGGATAGGATCTGCCTGCGCAGTAATTAAGCACCGATACGGTGCTTTGGATTGCTCAAAACCTTTCATGTTGATTATACCAGTAATTCCTACCCCGGCGCTGAAAGGAAGTTCATGTTATTATCCCCATATTTCACGTTGGGGGGGGGGAGTTTGAGACTGACAGAGCAAAAGCCCCCTAGCAAAATCGTGGCTGATGGAAGGGTTGAACCAGAGACTTCCTGAATGTTTTGGCTGTTACGATAACCTGGATGGCCCAGTCTCTGAAGCTAAGCAGGGTTAGCCCTGGTTAGTACTTGGATGGGAGACCACCAAGGAAGGCCAGGGTCACTGTGCAGAGGCAGGCCATGGCCACCCACCTCTGTTCATCTCTTGCCCTGTCCCGGATGGCCAAGGCTAGCCCGATCTCATCAGATCTTGGATGCCTAAGCAGGATCAGCCCTGGTCAGCATTTGGGTGGGAGACCACCAAGGAAGTTGCTACGCAGAGGCAAGCAGTGGGAAACCACCACTGCACGTCTCCTGCCTTGAAAGCCCCACAAGGGCGCCACAAGTCAGCTGCGACTTGACAGCACTTTTCCTTTACTGCACTAACAGTTATTCCCTTCCAAATCCATTGGAATCAACGGGCCTTGGAATAGTGTAACTCTGTTTAGGATTGAACTGTTAAATGCACACGGTGGCCAACGTCCAGGTAGTCCCTGAAACTCTCCTGGGATCACGGCTGATCTTCAGACTACAGAGATCAGTTTCCCTGGAGAAAATGGCTGCTTTGAAAGGTGCATATGATGCTATACCCTGCTGAAGTCCTCCACTACCCAGGCTCCACCCCACCCCTACCCAGGCTCCACCCCCACCCCAAATCTCCAGGAATTTCCCAATCCGGAGCTGGCAACCCTGTGCACCATACATCTTAAGAACTTAAGAAAAGCCAATGTGGGATCAGGCCAATGGCCCCTCCAGTCCAATACTCTGTGTCACACAGTGGCCAAAACCCAGGTGCCATCAGGAGGTCCACTAGCAGGGCCAGAACTCCAGAAGCCCTCCCACTGTTGCCCCCCCCAAGCCCCAGACAGAGTCTTCCCTCTATACCACGTGGCTAATAGCCACTGATGGACCTCTGTTCCATATGTTCATCCACTCCTCTCTTGAAGCTGTCTGTGCTCGTAGCCGCCGCCACTTCCTGCAGCAGTGAATTGCACATACTAATTACTCTTCTGGAAAGCCTTTGCCGTGTGGTTTGAACAGTTTCCATTTTGATTTGGGCATTCGGAAGACTACTTACTGCGCCAAAACAATCCAACCTGAGATAATGTCACCTGATCTTGTGTGTTTGAGTGAAAGAAAAGATAGCAGATCAGCTTTTCCTCGTGTTCCAAAGGTGGAATTCAATTTTTCTCATGCGTTTGATATACAGATGTTGACAAGGGAAAGAAAGGCTAGCCAGAGTTATTTCCCCCCCTCTTCCTAATTACGTGCCAAGTGCTGATTATCTGCTAACAGCCCATTATCGACAGCCAATTGACGTAGTCAGTAATCTCTGCTCGTTGTCAGCAGCGAAGGAGATTACTAATCATCTGTGAAACTAAATGGAGGCTAAGTGGATTTGAAAGGGCTGCTGGTGCTTGTAATAAAGTTGGTTCAGGGTGTTTTTTGGATAGTTATCAACCTTCACCAGCGCTTGCAATTCTACCTAGTGCATTAGCGGCATTAGAGACAGTTCTCTAGTCAAGCCACCCAACTAATTGCCTGGGGGTTCACAGCGAGGATGGTGCTGTCCGGCTGTCAATGTCGCCTTGCAGTCCTGGCTGGACCTGAGGTGCTGCCTGCAAGGTCCAAGCCAAGCCCAGTTCAGATGCAGCCCACAGCTGTGCCAAAAGAGACATTGGGTCTGCCCTCCTCAGGGCAACAGATACCTGGAACTGGCCTCAGGAAGTGGTAGCAGCGACAAGCATAGACAGCTTCAATAGGGGATTGGAGAAACATATGAAGCAGAGGTCCATCAGTGGCTCTTAGCCACAAGGTCTAGATAGAACACTCTGTCTGGGACTGTGATGCTCTGACTTCTTGGTGCTTAGTGGAAGCAACGTTGGGAGAGCTTCTGGAGTTCTGGTCCCACTGCTGGACCTCCTGATGGCACCTGGGTTTTGGCTACTGTGTGACACAGAGTGTTGGACTGGATGGGCCATTGGCCTGACCCAGTATGGCTTCTCTTATGTTCTTATGCCTGGGGCAGTGATGTTTTGTCTTCTTGGTGCTTGGGGGGGGCAACAGTGGGAGGGCTTCTGGAGTTCTGGTCCCACTGGTGGACCTCCTGATGGCACCTGGGTTTTGGCCACTGTGTGACATGGACTGGATGGGTCATTGGCCTGATCCAGCATGGCTTCTCTTATGTTCTTATGTCTGAGGCAGGGATGCTCTGTATTCTTGGTGCTTGGGGGGCCACAGTCGGAGGGCTTCTGGAGTCTGGCCCCTCTGGTGGACCTACCGATGGCACCTGGGGTTTGGCCACTGTGTGATACAGTGCTGGACTGGATGAGCCATTGACCTGACCCAGCATGGCTTCTCTTAGGTTCTTATGGCCTTGAGTGATATTAACTGTGTATGTACAGTACACTCAAGGTGACCCTGTAGGGTTTTCCAAATGAGAGACATTCAGAGGTGGTTTGCCGTTGCCTGCCTCTGCATCACAACCCTGGACTTCCTTAGTGGTCTCCCATGTAAATACTTATCAGGGCCAGGCCTGCTTAGCTCCCAAGATCTGACGAGATCGGGCTAGCTTGGGCTATCCAGTTCAGGGTGTGGTTTTATTAGCCCTTTGTAACTTCTTGCCTTGCTGATAAACGCTGATAGCTATAAGTCATACCAGAAAAACAGAACCTTTCGGGCTTCAGGAAAACAAAAGCATTGCCACAATCCCATCTCTGTTTAAGACTAGCGGTTATTTTCATTGTGAAAACTGTAGGCCATAGGAATCAATCCATTCAGCATATTACCCTGTCTCCCAGAGAGCCAGTTGCTGCATTATACAAATAATGTTCTTCCCAAGGAGAAGTTTATGTATATAATTGGCCCAAATGCAGACGCTGTGGCTCGGTGGTAGAACTTCTGCTTTGCATGCAGAAGGTCCAAGGTTCAATCCCCAGCATTTCTAGTCAGAAGGACCCCAGGTTGGAGGTATTGTGGAAAACCCTGGAAAGGTTCTGCCGGTCAAATTAGAGAGGACAAGCCTTGACAGACTGATGCCTGACTCAGGATATAGCATCTTCTTGTGTCCAGGAAGCCAGTTTGGTGTAGTGGTTAAGATTGCTCTAATCTGAAGAACCGGTTTTGATTCCACACTCCTCCACATACAGCTGCTGGGTGACCTTGGGTCAGTCACAGTTCTCTCAGAGCTGTTTTCTCTAGAGCAGTTCTCTCAGAGGTCTCTCAGCCTCACCTACCTCATAGGGCGTCTGCTGTGGGGAGAGAAAGGTGATTGTAAGCTGCTCTGAGACTCCAGGTGAAGGGTGGACTATAAATCCAATTCTTCCTCTTCCTCCTCCTCCTCCTCTTTCTTTCCAATATAAATTAGCCAGGCCAGAGAGAAAGAGAATTGTGAAAGTCCCTTGAAATCCAGCTGCAGCCAGCAAGTCCCAGTAATGGATTTTAAGCATGACTCATTTTCACTGGATTGGGGCCACAGTCTTTCCCTGATGGAGGATGCCCCTGCTAGTTCCGTCGGTGGCTTCTCATTTCAGCTAGTGGTTTGTTCTCTGAGCAATGCTGTCCTTGCATTTCCGGTGGTAGAGGCCTCCTCCGTGGCAGCGGTTGCCATTGGCAACACAGGGACACAATAGACATAATGAGAGCCATTGTGGTGTAATGGTTAGAGGGTCCAAGTAGGATCTGGGAGACCCATCCTCACAGCCGTAGACAGCTTTAAAAGCAGTTAGACAGATTCATGAAGAAAGGGGCCCATCAGCGGCCACTAGCCATGGTGACTCAAGGGAACCTCCACATTCAGAGGCAGTAAACCTCTGAACACCTGGACCAATTCCCCACAAGCACCTGCACCGCCCTCGCTCTTCCCTTCCCCCGATTGTATTTGTCCATTTCTCACTACTTGCTGCGCAGCCACATTTTGACCCACAGCATCCCCCAATTTCCCACACACACATCTTCTCAATCTCAAAAAACAAGGATCGAGAAGACGTGAAGGAAATCAGGGGATGCTACGGGGCAAAATGCGGCCACGCAGCAAGTAGTGGGAAATTGACAAATACAATCAGAGGGAAGGGAAGAGCAAGGGCGGCGCAGGTGCTTATGGGAAATCAGTCCTGTTCTGGGAGGCAACACTGGAGAAAGGCCTCAGCCTCTGTGCCTTGTTGTTGGCCCTCCAGAGTAGCTGGTTGGCCACTGTGTGGGACAGGATGCTGGACTGATCCAGCAAGGATCTTCTTATGTTCTCAAATCCCCAGTCTGCCATTGGTGAATATGGGCCGGTCGCTCAGTCTCAGTCTGACCTACCTTACAGGGTTGTTGGGAGAGGATAAAATGGAGAAGAGTTTAAGCCACTTTGGGTCCCTATTGGGTGGAAAGGTGGGGTATAAATGAATAAAATAAATAAAACGACAGCATGCTTTGCCTCGTCCTAGGCATTATAAGGGAGCCAGGGGACAGCTGCCTGCCCCGTGCGATTTCTACTTTAGCTCTTGCGTAAACCTTTGTCTCTTTCCCCCCATCTGTGTGCTCTGTGTCACGGAGTGATGAATGCCATACCAAAATAAATTCCAGCACGTGTGTCATCTTTCAATCAGATTTGAGCCGGAAGGCCCATCTGACTAGCGCCGTGGAAAACGCGAGGTTCACCAGTAATGCCAATTACTCAATTCTTCACCCGAGGTGGCAATTACATACCAGGTGCTATTCAGGTATTCAGTTCTAAGGTCGTCTCCCAATTATTGTACGGAACTGGGGTCTTGACAGAGGCACTGGATAAATCATTCGATCAACCTCCGTCACAGCTTATCTGCAAGGTTTGCTGTGTACCAAGCTGAATTGGCCCAGAATTCACTGGAAGCTGGTTCGTGGATCTTGACATTTAAATGAAACCGAAAAAAAATCTCCAATGCGAGGAAAGGGATTTTGAATCTTAACTGAGAAAGATCCTTACATGGGGCCATGGAAAGTGACCATTCGGAATAGACTCCGGTGGTTTGGATTCACGGACAAAGATACGGATGTCATCTGAAGAGCCACTGTAATAGCAGGACATCTCCTGTTGCTACCTGGAGGTTGGCAACTCTAGTGGGATGGTTGTGACTGGATGGCACCTTCTAAAAATGAAAAAAGGGGAGAAATTAAACTATTTCCCCCATTCTGAACCTTGTTCTCAGCCTCCTTCCTTTAATGTAAAGATGTTTGCAATGGTTCCAAAGGCGATGTACATGAATGTGCTTAAGAAGAATATATCAATACTAACTATTGTAGCACATAAAGTGCAGGCTGTACTGCTAGCATTTTTGACTAACAAGCACCATACACAACAGTGTACAGTCATAGGCCTTCATTGTTTCACATGTATTCATCTCTATTTTTTGCAAAAATGCTGCCTTAGATCTTTTCAGATACAGGTGGAGAGGAAGCATTTAACTAAATATTTTTAACTCGAGGAGAACAGGAAATTGAGCCCCAGGATTTCCTGCTTAACTCTGCATAGATACGTTCAAATTAACCAGAGAGACAGCAGTTTCAGAAATGTACTGTGGTGGATAAAAGGAAAAGCAGTTGTATTCTCTTGCAGTGGAGAATATTTATGTATACCCCAATTTTCACCTCCAGTGGGAACCCAAAGCAACATACAACATCACTGTCCTCTCCTCTGTTTTATCCTCACAACAATCCTGCAAGGTTGGCTTGGCTGAGAGAGTGTGACTGGCCCAAGGCCACCCAGTGAACTTCCTTGGCAGTCTTGAACCTGGTCTCCCAAAACTTAGTCCAGCGCTCTAACCACCACACCATACTGGCTTTCTGGAAAGTAGATTCCTTCTTTGCAAACTTGATTTAAAAATAAGAGGCAGTGTCTCTTACACATCTGGGTTCACGGTGTGGGTAGTAAGCAAGCTATTTCCATGATCCTGAGTGATGTGCCAAAGAATTTTCGACACATGCATTTCAAACTCTGTACACAAACACATGAAGCTGCATTAGGCCCTTTGCACATTACCGTTCTAAACCAGATGTTATTCATTGTTGGCCCAGTTTTGAGTAAAGTGATGCAGGGATGGGGGTTTCATACAGTGCATTTCCTTCCGTTAATAAGCCATCTCTGAAGCGATATGGTCATTTCAAACAATGCTGCTTAACCACCCACCCCCCGTGCCCTGTTTCTATCTCCCTCGGACATTTTTTTTAAAGTTCTAAGGTGAGCGCTATAGCGCTAAATTGATATAGCACTTCAGTGCTATAGCGGCCCCATTGAGATATATTGACTCAATGGAGTTAATTGAGTCAATGCATCTCAGTGGTGACACTATAGTGCTGAAGTGCTATATCAATTTAGCGCTATAGCGCTCAACAGAACGTTTTCAAAAATGTCCAAGGGAGATCAAAAAAAGGACAGGAAGTTGTTCCTGTTGGCAGCAGAGGATAGGACTTGCAAGAATGGGTGTAGATTAAGGGCGGAAAGGTACTGTCTGGAAGTTAGGAAAAGCATTTTTACGGTAAGTGTTGTGCAATAGTGGAATCAGCTGCCTAGGGAGGTGGTCAGCTCCCCCTCCCTGGCAGTCTTTAAGCAGCGGCTGGACAAACCCTTGTCAGGGATGCTCTAGCTGATCCTGCATTGAACAGGGGGTTGGACTAGATGGCCTGTCGGGTCCCTTCCAACTCTGTGATTCTATTATTCTATGGTGGATAATCCCCTCCCCATACTTTTGAGAGACTTCTGCTTCCACTGAAATATAAGTCCTCTTCCACCCTGGGTATCACTTCTGTGTGAGCCACCACTCCTAGGCAAGTATTAAGCAGTGAGTAAGTCAGATAGCAGGCATGACTGTGCCACCCTGTTTCAAACTGCTCAGTATGCTTTCAGCTATGTCTCAAAGCTATGCCCTGTCTGGCCAGCCTTCCCCACCCAAAGGAGAGAATGTTTTTTTCTCTTCTGAAGAATGTTTCCCGAAACCAGCAGTGTCAACACATCGGCGGTCTTGCCTGTTGAATGGGGCAAGTTTGCAGCTGTTTGTGCTTTCAAAGGAGAAATTGTGAAACTTTCTACCTTCGGGGGGAGATTTCCCATGTGCGCTCTTTCTGCCGTGGAACCCCTGAGCGTCTGCCGTAGAAATGTCGAACACTGAAGAGGATTTGGTGGGTTGTTTTCACAAGTCCGCACTCCATTCATATTGTAGAGGGGTCCCCAAATGACTTGAGCCTGTGGGCGCAGCAACAAAATGGCTGCCGGAGCTTAACTTCAGTAACACAGTACAGACCCTTGTGCTGTGGTGGCTGCTGCCACCAAAGCAAGATTTTTAAAAAATCCGCACAGCCAATCAAATCTCCAATAGTCAGTGAGAAGCCTTGCTGGCAGAAGCCCTACCTGGCCCCACCCGCTTCAGTTTGATGAAGAGCCAGTTTGGTGTAGTGGTTAAGAGCGCAGAATCTAATCTGGGAGAACGGGGTTTGATTTCCCACTCCTCCACATACAGCTGCTGGTGTGACCTTGGGTCAGTCACAAGTTCTTTCAGAGCTGTTCTCGAGAGGGCAGTTCTCGAGAGGGCTCTCTCAGCCCCACCTACCTCACATCTACCCCCACAGGTTGTGGGGACGGGGAGGGGAAAGGAGATTGTAAGCCACTCCTTCAGGTACTGAAGGGCAGGGTATAAATCCAATCTCTTCTTCTTCTTCTACATGGTGAACATAAGAGAACATAAGAGAAGCCAATGTTGGATCAGGCCAATGGCCCATCCAGTCCAACACTCTGTGTCACACAGCGGCCAAAATATACCAGGTGCCATCAGGAGGTCCACCAGTGGGGCCAGGACACTAGAAGCCCTCCCACTGCTGCCCCCTCCACCAGACACCAGAAAAGGTGTCAGCAGGTACCATGGGGCCCAAAGTCACCACACTGGGGACTCCTGTTATAGAGGACTGCATATTAATTCTGCATATTAATTCTGAATTAATCATGCTCCCTAGAACATGCCACATGCTTCTCCTCAGCTTCAGATTCCCCCAGAGACCATAGGCTCGGGACCCTTGACTCATCTTCCCATGTAGTATAATTCCTCGGCCATGTTATTCTGTTGCCATGTTATTCTGTTGCAACAACAACAAAAGTAGTCTTGTGCCCTGTTTAAAACTTAACAGGTGCCATCAGGAGGTCCACCAGTGGGGCCAGAACTCCAGAAGCTTCAAATAGGAATGGTATCACAACAGGCGGTTGTAGGGTTGCCAGGCCCTCCTTGGCCACCAACGGAGGGATAAGGTGGGTAGAGATGTCAGCTCCATGTTGGGAAACTCCTGGAGATTTGGGGGTGGAGCCTGGGGAGGACAGGGACCTCAGTGGGGTACAATGCCATAGAGTCCACCTTCCAAAGCATCCACTTTCTCCAGGGCAACTGGTCTCTCTTGTCAGAAGATCAGCTGTAATTCCAGGGGATCCCCAAGTCCTATATGGAAGCTGGCATCCCAAGTTGCCAAACTCCAGGTCGCACCTAGAGATCTTGTAAGAAGATAAGAAGAGCCCTCCTGGATCAGACCAGTGGTCCATCAATGATAGCCTTTGTAAGTGTGGATCCAGCCTCGGTCTGCCTTAACTTGTGAACTGGAGTCTACGGCATTCTACCCCTTTGAGGTCCCAGTCCACCCTCCAGAGCAGCCATTTTCTCCAGGGGAACTGATCTCTGTAGTTGGAAGATCATCTGTAATTCCAGGGGATCCCCAGGTCCTACATAGAAGCTGGCATCCCAAGTTGCCAAACTCCAGGTCGCACCTAGAGATCTTGTAAGAACATAAGAAGAGCCCTCCTGGATCAGACCAGTGGTCCATCTAGTGATAGCCTTTGAGGTCCCAGTCCACCCTCCAGAGCAGCCATTTTCTCCAGGGGAACTGATCTCTGTAGTCTGGAGATGAGTTGTAATTCCAGAGGAACCCCAAGTCCCACCTAGAGCCTGGCATCCTTAGGTGGTTGGTAGTTTTTTTTTTTGGGGGGGGAGGTTTCCGCCTTAGGAAAAGAAGACAGACTTCTCTATTCCCTTCGCCCACCAGTTCTCTCCTTGTGCCAAGTCCAGCGTCATGTTCCTGATCCAGAAGGGGTCCTGGAAGGCCAAAGTCATGGAAGAAAGCCACTTTCCTTTCAGAGTCTCCTGGGAAGGTTGCCCAAGTCCCGACCGAGCGAGGCCGCTAGAAATAGCTGCTCATCGCCTGGGTTCTCTGCCTGCTGTTTTTTCCTTTGGGGGCGTGCACTCTTTTCTCCTCTTTTTGGAAAGCAGGACAGCGTTTGCACAAAAAGCTTATTCACTGTTTTGCTTTCCGTCGTTCTTGGCCTTGTTTTCCTTTTGCAGCCAACGGGGGGAGGGGGGTGTTCTGCAGCTCGGCTGTGGCCCAAGCCGTTCAGGATTCAAGAACTGCCAAGTTAGAGAAGGGGGGGAATTAACTGTTTGAGCTTAATTCTGGTTACTTGGAAGTAAATCTGGCTAATTTCACTGGCACTTACTTCCAAGTGGATGAATAAGACTGTACCATAAGGGGCATTCTCGATGATGTATATATACTCTGGTTCAGTGTTCTCTCTAAGCTGAGTTAATGTGAGCCAGCTCACAGTTTTTTAGCCTCCGGCTCACGCATTTTTGTCTTAGCTCAGGGAGGATGGCTCCAGAGCAAACTAGTTTATGCAGTAGCCAAATTGTTCCCTTGCAACTTTAATGCCGGGTAGCTCACAAAGTAGCATTTTTGCTCACAAGACTCCACAGCTTAGAGGGAGCATTACTCTGGTTCCATTTATTATTTATTTACTTACTTCATTGATACTCCACCTTTCTCCCTAGTGGGGTTTCTCCAAAGCAGCTTACATTGTTCTTCTCCAGTGTGTGACTGGCCCAAGGTCAACCCAGCAAGCTTCCCTGGCAGAGTGGGGATTCGAACCTGGCTCTCCTAAATCATAGTCTAATGCTCTCACCACTACTGGCTCTTGCTACTAGACATATGCTATTTATATGCGCTGTAGACTCACTATTGCCACTAGACATGCACTCTTCTCCTTTATGTCTGGACTGATGGGTGATGTATCCCTAGCTGTACAGAGAATTCATGCCTGGGCAAAAATAGTGTACATGCTTCCCCATCTTACTCCAGTGGCCTGGGCTGCTTATGCCTAGAGCCCCAAATACTGAAAACAGCCATTTTGCTGATAGGCAAGATGGGTAGCCATGTTAGTCCATCTGTAGCAATAGAAAAGAGCAAGAGTCCAGTAGCACCAGGCTTGCCAAGAACTTACCGTACGCCGGCGGGGGACAGATACATCCTGGCAGGACCATCCCCGGGGGAAGGAAAGACACGGCGCATGATGCTGTCACCAGGAAGTGACGCCGGGCGACGCTCTGGCAATGGGGATGGAAACTCGATGGTACCATTGCCAGAGCGTCGCCCGGCATCACTTCCTGGTGACGGCATCGTACGTCATGGGTGTTGCCCAGAGGAATGTTCCGACCAGGGACTGTGCATCCCCTGCTGAAATACGGTAAGTACTTGGGAACCCTAAGTAGCACTTACCAAAATCTGTGGCAGTGGAATGAGCGTTCATGAGTCACTGTTCACTTCTTCAGAAGTGCTTCCAGACTTCTTTAAGGTGCTACTTAAAGGTGCTGCTGGACTCTTGCTCTTTACTGGACTTGCTACTGGGCTCTAGTCTTTAAGGTGTGACTGGGCTCTTGCTCTTTTCTGTTGCTAATAAGCATTTTGGGGTTGGGGAGCTGGGGCCCAGATTCATTTCATTCTTAATTCTTCCCTACCAAACAGCTGCATGGAATCGTTTCCTCTTCTTTTCAGAATGCGTTGGGGCCCAATTTACTTTGAACACACACTTGGGAGTCAGGGTCCCTAATCCGGTGACTGCATGGTACCCTTTTCCTGTGCATAACTAATTGGTGTTTAGGGGCCTTACAACAAGGAAAATGGTTTTTTTAAAAAATAGGGCTTTCTGAGCATTGCAGTACTGGTTTTGCAGCAAGGATGAGCACACAGTTTGTAAGGACGCTGACATTAAGGGTTTTCAAAATGGTGAAGGAGCAACTGTACTGGAAAGAAGAGAAGATTGCTTAGCCAAGATCTAGGTGATTGTTGCTGCTGCTGTTGCTGTTGTTGTTTTAAGTGCAGTCCTAAGCAGGTCTACTCAGAATCCTGAAGAAGTACAATCAATGGGGCTTACTCCCAGGAAATTGTTCTCAGGGCTGTGCTGAAAGAGCACTAGGTTAATACCCTCATGTTGCTGAAGCGTAACACAAGTCGGGTTGCCAGTTCCCCAGTGGGGGACGGGGATCTCCTGCCCCATGCTCCCATTTTCCCCTGTCACTCTGAGGGGCAGTGGAAGAAAAATAAAATAAAAAGCTACCATCAGGCCTTTGGTGTGACATCACTTCCAGAAAAAGTGACATTGGAGCTTTCTAGGAATTGCTGGAAACTCTATGGTAAAACCATAGAATTTATTACGATTCCTAGAGAGGACTGGCATTATCTTCCAACTGCCCCCAGAAAGTGATATCAATCCTCTGTAGGAATCATCAAAACTCTATGATTTTTCCATAGAGTTTCTGGAAATTCCTAGAAAGGCATGACATCACTTCTGGGTTTTTCCCAGACATGATGTCACACTGCTGCCAACAGCTGCCTTCCCATGTCCCTATCCCCCCCACCACCACCTTCTGCTAGTTGCCAGGCCTGGCAGCCCTACAAGCAAGTAATAATGTGCCTCTGATCAATGCTTCCTCTAAGCTGTGGAGTCTTGTGAGCAAAAATTCTGCTTTGTGAGCTACTGGCATTAAAGTGGTGAGCAAGCGATTTGACTGCTGCAGAAATTAATTTGCTCTGGAGCCATCCTTCCTGAGCTAAGACAAAAACCTGTGAGCTGGAGGCTAAAAAACTGTGAGCTAGCTCACACTAACTCAGCTTAGAGGGAACATTGCCTCTGATTCTCCCTTGTAAAATGACCCCTGCTGCATGAGGAGAGAGGCTTTTTCTATAGGAACCCAGTGTTTCCCTCTTGATCTCTCTTTGTGCCCTGAATTTGAATATCATAACAGGAATTTCTGACATCCCCCACCCACCCCCGTCATGTTTCGAGTTCCAGTTGCCTGGAGAGTTATTTGGAAATCGGCTTGGTTGACCAGTACCTTCTGGCTGGCTGCAACAGTAGCCTTGAGCAAGGGAGGAGAAGGCTCAGTGGAGACGGAATGGAATCGCAGCACATTCCTTTCCGATTACTAGTCTGTCGTCTGTGTTGTGAAGACAGGCATTTAAAGCCAGCGCTAAAAGTTTTACTCTCAATCAAATGCACGTCCAGAGGCCACTGTTAAATTTGTGAGGCTTAACCACGATGAAAGAGTTATACCATAAGCTGTTATATTTTTAAACTTTAAAAAAAATGGATTGTGACTTCAGAATATTGTCATTGAGGTACATGTAGCTCCTAGTTTGTTTGGGTTTTTTAAGAGAAGTTCTGGAACTCAGGATGAGGCACAGCTATCAGTATAGTGAGGCAATGGGAGGCAGTGCCCTCCAGTAGAATTTACACATCAGTCTCCAGTCTCTCCTTATATATAATAATTCTGTTTTGGTCATGGACTCCCCTGAACAAAATCATGCATGTGCGATAGCACTCGATCCAAATAGACTGGTAGCCGTTCGGTATTAAGACAAACACCAAACAGGGTTATTGTTTGGGTTTTTTACAACACAGTGTTTGTTTATAGATAATCTGTTTGTTCTCTAACTGATGTAATTGTCTGTTTAAATGATTGCCTGCCAAGTGAAGCAGTGGTGCAGTTGGGGGAGCGCCGTGCGAAAATCCTATTGTATTGTACTGCATTGTTTAAGAAGGAAGACAGTGAAGCAAACTGCTGAACTGCCATGAACAGGTCCAAGTCCAGCCAAACTGATCAATGAACCATTTGTTCCTTGTTTGCGGCTGGCAAACAGGAAGTGAGTCAAACCAGTGAGTGTTCAAGCATCCCTGCTGTTGCTATAAAGGGCAGAGAGAGTAAAGAGATGGTGTGGGGCAAATCTTTAAATGTGATCATTTATTAGAACAAAGGAAAATGGCTTCATTTTTGTTGAATTACTAGATACAAACCCCTAGGGATGCCAGCATCCAGGTGGGGCCTGGGGAGCTACAGGAATTACAGCTCATCTCTAGACTACAGAGATCAGCTCCCCTGGAGAAAATGGATGTTGTACCCCAGTGAGGTCCCTGTCCTCCTCAGGCTCCACTCCCAAATCTCCAGGAGTTTCCCAACCTGGAGTTGGCAACCCTACACCCCAATCCCCAGCTGGACTCTCCCCCCAAAAGATCAACAGTAGCAAAGATTTTCACCTGAATACTGAATTAGCCCATTGGTCCATCAAGGTCAGGATTATTTACTCAGGCTGATTTCGCACAAGGAGCTGTGCCACTGTCACGCCTCCCTTTGCCCCATTTCCATTGGTCAGTTTCCCACTGGAAGCCGCGCGGCCACATTTTGACTCGCAGCTTCGCCGAATTTTCCCCGTGGTTTCGTGGTCTGGTTTTTTGAGGATCACGAAACCACAGGGAAAATCGGGCAAAGCCACAGATCAAAATGCGGCTGTGCAGCTTCGAGTGGGAAATTGACCAATGGAAACGGGGCAAAGGGAGGCATGATGGCGGCACAGCTCCTTGTACGAAATCGGGCTCAGACTGGCAGCAGCTCTCCAAGGTCTGAGGCAGAGGTCTTTCACATGAGAGCCAGTTTGGTGTCATGGTTAGGAGTGGCAGACTCTAATCTGGAAAACTGGGTTTGATTCCCCCCTCCTCCACAAGCAGCCAGCTGGGTGACCTTGGGTCAGTCACAGCTCTCTCAGAGCAGTCCTCTCAGAACTCCCTCAGCCCCATGTACCTCATAGGGTGTCTGCTGTGAGGAGAGAAAGTGATTGTGAGCCACTCTGAGACTCCAAGTAAAGGGCAGGGTGCAAATCTAACTCTTGTTATTCCTACTGGATGTGCTAAGGAATTGAACCTGGGACCTTCTGCATACCAAGCAGACGCTCTACCACTGAGCCACAGCCTCTTCTCTTATCAAGCCCCAGTTGGTTGGCGCAGGTATTCAGAATTTTAAAACTAGTGGTCTAAACCCCAAACTGGGTAATTCCTGGATATTTGGGGGTGGAGCCTGGGGAGGGTCAAGGTTCTGGAGGGGAGGGACCTCAGTAGGGTATAGTGCCAGACACCCTCCAAAGCAGCCATTTTCTCCAGGGGGAACTCAGTCTATGTAATCTGGAGTGCATTTGTAATTTGGGGAGATCGCCAGGCCCCACCTGGAGGTTGGCAACCCTGCCAGTCCATCTTGGAGCTCACTGAGTGAACCTGGGCCAGTTCTTCTCAGCCTAACTTCCCTCACATCCCTGTTATGAGAACCCAAATAGGCTAGGCGAGAATGACAAAAGGCTAAACCACCAGGATTCTCCACTGGGGAAGAAAGCAGCATATAAATATCTAAATAAATACATTGCGGGATTGGATAACTGGTCGGGATGGCAGCCGCCCAGAATTACAGCTTGTCTCCAGACTACAGAGATCAGTTCCCCTGGAGACAATGGATGCTTTGGAGGATGGACTCTATGGCATGGTACCCCACTCAGGTCCTTGTCCTACCCAGGCTCCATCCGCAAATATCCAGGAGTTTCCCAGTTTCCCCCCTGGCAACCCAGCACCCCCTCATCCCCCACTGGTTGCCCGGGGGGAGCTGGCAACCGTACTAAGTGGTCAGCTGAGCCCAGCAACGTATCCGGCTGCATCTTGTTGTTGGCTGTTTGGCCTGTCTCCAAACCTTTCAGCAATCACAGAGGAGCTGAAGCAAGGAAAAGATAGCCAAGGTGATAACTCCCGTTGAAGAAAGGCAGGAGGGTGGTCACTGCTTGATACGACTGAGCTGTTGAGTGGGTACTGCCCCCAGGTAGGCCTATAGAGATTTGTTGTTCAGTCGCACAGTCGAGTCCGACTCTTCGCGACCCCATATATAGAGATAGTGGCCACTAAATGTCTGGATTAAATAAATGAACATCCGTGCCTTACCAGAGCTAGGCTTCTGTAACAAAGGTGTCTCTGAGTGGCATATATAGAGGTGGGTGGGTGGGTGGGTGGGTGGGTGGGTAGGTAGATAGATAGATAGATAGATAGATAGATAGATAGATAGATAGATAGATAGATAGATAGATATAACATATAGATAGATATAACATATAGATAGATATAACTTTTTAAGGGAATACAGAGTAAAGAAAAGGGGGTAAGGGAAAAGTATAAAAGTAAAATTACCAAAACATAGTATATAAAGGGCACTTTTTGCAAATATGAAGGACAATCCTAGATTCAAATAGTTGATTTTTTTAGGAAAACTATATGACGTAATAACTTTCAAAATCAGTATGATGACTTACTCAACATTATACCATTTTCTTGTAATACATTAACATTTTTATCCTGTTTTATCAATCTTATCAGTCATATGATGAACCTGAATAACCTCATAGAAGTTTGTATATAATTTCAATATAGCAGTTGGCTGTGATAAGAATCATGGAGGAAAACCTCTTTACTATTTCATACTGAAACTATCATATAGTATAAATAATTCAACTGCATGACTACAAAGTTTGGTTACAGTAATCATAGAAAACTTGCCAGTTATTTTCAGATTCGTCTTTCGATCTCTGATTAATTTTGTCAGTTTTGCCATAACAGAATATTCTCGCATTTTATCTATCCAGTTCTCAAGAGTTAGTCAGTCTTCGATTTTCTGCTTTGCTGCAATCACTGCTCTTGCTGCAATTAACATGTATCTAAGCAATTCATATATAGTTCTGTCTGTGTTCATCTGAGTGGCTTTTGGAAAGGAAGGGGAGATGTTCATTGGTGGAGTGACCAAGCTCTCAATCAGTGCCCTGAGTTCTTCAAACAATTCTCATCCCCGTTACAGACTGGAACAATCACGACTGAAGTTCCAGTTTCCTCAAGTGGTGGACGGGGGTGGGCAGGAATCTCATGAAAGAAACAAGGAAGGCTTGCTTAGGTACACATCTTGGGCAACGTCTGTACACATCTTGGGAAAAACTCATGGAACTGATAGGGCAGGCAGCGTCATGTGACCATGCCCCAATTAGCATCCCTTCCCAGAAACTAGAGCAGGCTCTTGGGTTCAGCTGAGATCTTTCTCTGCCTGCTCAATCGCTGTAATCTTCTTGGGAAAGCTTCCTTCTCTAGACTGTGGTACCATGTCTGATGATGCAGATAGCCTCCACGCCCCTTTTCTCTCTTCCCCTTTTAGGAGCAACCGGCCAACATGTCCGTCAAAAAGGAAGGGGCCCACAAGAAATGGGTCGCCCTGAAGGAGAAGCTGGGGCCCCAGGACTCGGACCAGACGGAGGCCAACCTGGAAAACGCCGAGCCGGAACTCTGCATCCGCCTCCTCCAGATCCCTTCCGTGGTGAACTATTCCGGTCTCAAGAAGAGGCTGGAGAGCAGCGATGACAGCTGGATGGTCCAGTTCCTGGAGCTCTGCGGACTGGACCTCCTGCTGGAAGCCCTGGACAGGCTGTCCGGGAGGGGCGTCTCCAAGATCTCCGACGCGCTGCTGCAGCTGACGTGCATCAACTGCGTGCGGGCGGTCATGAACTCCCAGCAAGGCATCGAGTACATTGTGAGCAACGAGGGCTACGTCAGGAAACTCTCCCAAGGTGAGAGCATGTGGTGGGGGGGATTCTTCTCATTCTTTTCGTGTGCCCAGCAATTGCAAATCTCGCTTCATTTCTGTAATACTTCCTAGCCTTTAGCTACAGCGGGGCTATTGGCGGGCTCTGCCCCCTTCCTTAAAGTGTCTGCCCCACAAGATTTCCTTCTGGAAATATATTTTTAATTATTTTTGAACCTCTCCAGTAATTAAGACCGTTTTTGTTCATTGTCTTTTTCTTTATATGGTTTGGAATGGTTCAGGGCACATTATCCTATAGTATTGCTATTAGAACAGAAGATAGGGACAGTGCATCTGAAGCAGCAGCAGCAGCGCTATTTTCGGGCAGGAACGCACAGGAACGGAGTTCCAGCTGGCTCCTGAGTTGGCCACGCCCAGCAGGAACTCATTAGCATAATAGGCCACACCCAACAGCAGAAACTCATTAGGATTGGCTACGTCAGGGGTGTGTGGTCTAACGTGCAAAGGAGTTCCTGCTACAAAAAAAGCCATGGGTTTTGACAACAAACAAGGTAAACAGCATAAGAAGCAAAAGGTGGGTGTGGCTGGATGACCACACTTCTGGTAGCATGGGGTGTGGCTTAATATGCTAATGAGCTGTGATGTCAGGGTGTGGCCTAATATGCTAATGAGTTTCTGCTGTTGGGTGTGGCCTATTATGCTAATGAGTTCCTGCTGGGCTTTTTCTACAAAAAAAGCCCTGAGCAACAGTAAGTAGCTTCTGGTTCCTAGTCTGTAGCCCCACCAGAAAATCTTTTGCCCCACAAGCCACAAAATCCTGGCTACGGGGCTGAATACTTCCCAAGCTGCAATCCCATTCACACTTGAATACATAAGTGCCATCAAGCCACAACAGATGGCACTTATGTATTATGGCTACTCCAGCAAGAACCTTTCAAGGGAAGTGAAAAACAGAGGGGGCTGGCCATGGCCTTCCTCTGCAGAGTCCTCCTTGGTGGTCTCCCACCCACGTACAGACACTGCTTAGCTTCCAAGATCTGAAGAGATCAGGCTATACCACGTGGACTTCCCTCCCATATTGGCATCTCTCTGTGTGTAGAGTGCCATCAAGTTGCAAGCAACTTATGATGACCCCAGCAGGGGGCTTTCAGAGCAAATGAGAAGCAGAGGGGGCTGGCCATGGCCTGCCTCTGCAGAGTCCTCCTTGGTGGTCTCCCATCCACGTACAGACACTGCTTAGCTTCCAAGATCTGACGAGATCGGGCTATACCACTCCACCTTCCCTCCCATTCACACTTACTAGGAGGTAATTCCCTGCCGTTACCTGGATCGCCCAGGGTGGCCTGATCTCGTCGGATCTTGGAAGCTAAGCAGGGCCGACCCTGGCAAGTACTTGGAAGGGAGACCTCCAAGGAATACCAGGCTTGTGATGCGGAGGCAGGCCATGGCAAACCACCTCTGAACAGGTCTCTTGCCTTGGAAACCCCACAGGGTCACCACGGGTCAGGTGTGACTTGACGGCACTCTCCGCCACCATCAGTCCCCACTGAAATCAGTGGGACTTTGGAGTAAACATATTAGGATTGAGCAGGTTGAGAAAGAAGTCCTTTTCTCCCTTTCTCACAATACAAGA
Source organism: Gekko gecko (assembly GCA_029375565.1). Classification (NCBI taxonomy): domain Eukaryota; kingdom Metazoa; phylum Chordata; class Lepidosauria; order Squamata; family Gekkonidae; genus Gekko; species Gekko gecko. Next base: position 226,674,471 of record JAPDNY010000003.1, read on the forward strand.
ACTCGTGGGCACTCCATGAAATTGCTGAGCGGTTGGGTTAGAACAGATAAAAGGCAGTACTTCTTCACCCAAAGAGTGATTAACACATGGAATTCCCTGCCACAGGAGGTGGTGGTGGCTACAAGCATGGACAGTTTCAAGAGGGAATTAGATAAACATATGGAGCAGAAGTCCATCAGTGGCTATTAGCCACAGGGTATAGATGGGAACTCTCAGTCTGGGGCAGGTGATGCACTCTATCCTTGGTGCTGGAGGGGGCAGCAGTGGGAGGGCTGCTAGTGTCCTGGCCCCACTGCTGGACCTCCTGATGGCACCTGGTATTTTTGGCCGCTGTGTGACAGAGTGTTGGACTAGATGGGCCATTGGCCTGATTCAACATTGGCTTCTCTTATGTTCTCTTATGTTCTCTTATGTTAGAAGTCCAGCTACAATGCTGCAGCTTGAAGAATGGTTTTCTTGTAAGGAAGTCCCTTTAAAATCAGTGGTGCTGACTTCTGTCAGCCTGTTTAAAAGAAGCCTATAAATAGGCTCAGTGGTTTGCAAGCTTTACTTAATTCACACTCGTGCCAAGGTACTTTCAGGCAGTGCTCCCTCTAAGCTGTGGAGTCTTGTAAGCAAAAATTCCACTTTGGGAGCAACTGGCCTTAAAGTTGTGAGCGAGCGATTTGGCTGCTGCATAAATTGGTTTGGTCTGGAGCCGTCCTTTCTGGAACCATATGGCAAAGTGCAGAGTATAGAGCGTAGCTGGCAGGGCAGCATGTGGTGCCGCTTCTACTGGAACGCCCGGCGAAAAAGCCAGGCAGGGTTGCCAAATCCTCCCTCAGAGACAACATAACAACGTAAGAAGAATCCTAGTGGATCAGAGCAGTGGTCTGTCTAGTCCAGTGCCCTGTCTCATACAGCAGCCAACCAGTTGCCCTGGAGGGTCAGCAAACAGGGCATAGTGGCCAAGGGCTTCCCCCTGGTTCTGGCTCCTGGCACTGGCATTCATAAGTCTGGTGCCTGTCTCGTTTGGAGGTTCCTTTAAGACATCATGGCAAGTAGCGATTGATGGATCTCTCCTCCACAAATCTGTCTAAACCCCCTTTGAAAGCCATCATCATTCTTGCCTGTCACTGTGTCCACCAGCAGAAGGAAAGCAGAAGCTTCAAGCAGTCTTTGAGTGGCCACAGGACTCCCTTTTGACCTGACCTGGGTGGCCCAGGCTAGCCTGATCTCATCAAGATCTGGGAAGCTAAGCAGGATCGGTCCTGGTCAGTGCTTGGATGGGAGACCACAAAAGGAAGTCCAGCGTTTTATGCAGAGGCAGGCCATGGCAAACCACCTCTGTATCTTTCTTGCCTTGAAAACCATAAGTCAGCTGTGACTTAACGGCGGACGAAAAAATTCTGACTTGTTCCCTGTTTGTTGTCAGATCTAAGCCCTGACCTGAATAGCCCAGGATAGCCCGATCTCGTCAGATCTTGGAAGCTAAGCAGGGCTGGCCTGGGCTAGTATTTGGAAGGGCGACCTCCAAGGAATGCCAGGGTCGTGACACAGAGGCAGGCAATGGCAAACCACCTCTGAAACGTCTCTTGCCTTGAAAACAAGTCTAGCTCGCCACCTAGCGGTGCATAACGCTTAAAGAGGTAGAACTTCTGGCTGCCAGACAATCTTAGGATCTCCTAGCTATACTACACATCATGATGATGGTGATGAAGATGATGATGACAGATACAAACCATGTAGGATTGCCAGTTCCTCACCCAGAGGGGGTACATTTAAATGCTTCGAAACAGTTGCCGCCGCCGCCTCTTTTCCTGCTCATCCACCACACCCCTGTCTCCCTTGGCCTGTTATGGCCAGGAAGACTCTAATTTTGCTGTTTAGCAGGCCGGTGAACCAAAGAGGTAGGCGGTGGAGCTCTGTTCGCATCTTGATAACCTGTTTTTACCTGGTCAGTTTATCCCACTCAGTGTTTCATGTTGGTTTTGTTCTCTGGCTGGGTTTTTAATATTGGGTTTTAATAGGTTAACTGTTATAATGTTGTGTGTTTTTATGTTTTATAATGTTTCATTGGCATTCTTTAAGCAGCGGCTGGACTTGTCAGATATGCTCTAGGCTGAGCCTGCCTTAAGCAGGGGGTGGGACTAGATGGCCTGTAGGGCCCCTCCCAGCTCTGTGATTCTATGTTTTTATGTTCTCATGTTCTTACATTTTGAACATGTTTTGGTTTTGTGAGCTGCCTCGTCAGGTCCCCTGGAGACTTTCTGTAAAACAAAGGAATGAATTCTAGGCAAGGTGTGGTGCATTTGGCCTCAGTGCGCTTAGAGGAGGCTGGCAGGACTTCTCATCACCTTGCAAAGTTCCACTCACCAGCTGTTACCTGTAGCCTGGAAGATGCTACTTCCAGTTCCAGCAGACAGACAGGAAATCAGGGTCCTGACCTGGATGGCCCAGGCTGGTCTGATCTTGTCAGGTCTCAGAAGCTAAGCAGGGTCAGCCCTGGTTAGTACCTGGATGGGAGACCACCAAGGAAGTTCCAGGCTGTGGCACAGACACCGGCAATGGCAAACTACCTCTGACCATCTCTTGCCTTGAAAACCCTTTGGGGTCACCATAAGTCAGCTGTAACAATGACAGCACTTTCCATCTCCAGGAGGTTTATCGATCCTTTGTTGGCGTCTCCTGTTTAGATGGACTGCAGTTAGTTTGGTGGGTCAGAAGCAATGCTCCCTCTCAACTGTGGAGTCTTGTGAGCAAAAATTCTACTTTGAGAGCGACCGGCATTGAAGTTGTGAGCGAGCAATTTGGCTCCTGCATAAATTAGTTTGCTCTGGAGCCAGCCTTCCTGAGCTAAGACAAAAATGTGTGAGCCGGAGGGTAAAAAACTGTGAGCTAGCTCACACTAACTCAGAGGAAACACTGGTCAGAAGAAGATGCGTTGGCTTGATTGAAAGGTGTGTCTGTGTGTGTGTGAAGTGCTGTCAAGTCATAGCCAACTTATGGAGACCCTGTATGGTTTTCAAGACAAGAGACTAACAGAGGTGGTTTGCCATTGCCTTTCGCTGCATAGTGAGCCTGGATTTCCTTGGTGGTCTCCCATCCAAATACCAACCAGGGCCAACCCTGCTTAGCTTTCAAGATCTGACAAGATTGAGCTAGCCTGTGCCATCCAGGTTAGGGCATATTGTAAGGGACAGATCTTGAAACCATGAACCAAGTAATGCCATATTCCACATCTGACTTGAATTTGCCCTGAATATGCTCTGACCTGGGCTTCTAGTGTCCTGGCCCCACTACTGAACCTCCTGATGGCACCTGGTATTTTTGGCCACTATTGGACTGGATGGGCCATTGGCCTGATCCAACATTGGCTTCTCTTATGTTCTTATGTTCTTTATGTTCTTAATATAGTTCCCAGACGGCTGGAACTTATTTTGTTGCTGTTGTTTGGGATTTTGTTATGCAGGGGCACTTTCATAGCTCTTATCTGGGGGATGTTTGCATCTGGGTGACGTTTGCCTCTGTTCTCACTCGTCCTCTGTCTTTGCAGCACTGGACACCTCCAATGTTATGGTCAAGAAGCAAGTGTTCGAACTCTTGGCTGCCCTCTGCATATACTCGGTGGATGGCCACGCGCTGGCTTTAGATGCTCTGGATCATTACAAGGCAAGTCAAAAGTGAAATCTCCAGCACTCCGTGAAGCCGGTGTGTCCTGAGAAGGGGAAGAAATGATTGCTATCCAACATGATTCACTTGAGAGCCAGTTTGGTGTTGTGGTTAGGAGCGCGGACTCTAATCTGGGAGAACCAGGTTTGATTCCCCACTCCTCCATGTGCAGCTTCTGGTGTGACCTTGGGTCAGTCACAAGTTCTCTCAGAGCTGTTCTCTCAAGAGAAGTCCTCAAAAGAGCTCTCTCAGCCCCGCCTGTTGTGGGGAGAGCCAGTTTGGTGTGGTGGTTAAGAGCGGCAGACTCTAATCTGGGGGAGAACCAATTTTGATTCCCCACTTCTCCGCATGCTGCCAGCTAGGTGACCTTGGGCCAATCGCAAGTTCTTTCAGAGCTGTTCTCTCAAGAGCAATTGTCTCAGAGCTCCCTCAGCCCTACCTATCTCACAGAGTGTCTGTTGTGGGCAGACGAAGGGAAGGAGATTATAAGCCGCTATGAGACTCTGAGTGAAGGGCGGAGTATAAATCCAATCTCTTCTTCTTCTCCTTCTGGTATATCTTGGTTGCCTCCCACCCAAATACTAACCAGGGCCAAACCTGCTTAGCTTCCAAGATCTGACAAGGTCAGGCCAGCCTGGGCTATCCAGGTGAGGGCAAGAAATGCTTAGGGCAGAAAATTGGCATCTGTAGTGAGATAAGAATTCTGTGTCCATATTCAACCAGGGGTGGGAGGGCATTGTTCTCAGTTTGTGAATGAACTAATGGGAGTGAAGAGTTATAAAACTTCATCCCAAGCAACATACCACTGACCCAGATTCTCCTGCACCACCATAGCAGGACCAAAAAAGCTACATCTGAAGTTCCAGTTAGCTGTAGCAGTCAGTAACTGCCACAAGATGCTGTGTTTCCATTTTTCAACCTGAACTACCTCCACATTCAGAGACAATCAACCTCTGAGTCCCATTGCCAGGAAGTAATGTCTGGGGAAGGCCTCGGCCTCCATGCCCTGTTGTTGGCCCTCCAGAGGAACTGGCTGGCCACTGTGTGAGACAGGATGCTGGGCTAGATGGACCACTGGCCTGATCCAGCATGGCTCTTCTTATGTTCTAATGAAGTCTCCAGTCTCTGTGCCCTGTTGTTGGCCCTCCAGAGGAACTGGCTGGCCACTGTGTGAGACAGGATGCTGGATTAGATGGACCACTGGCCTGATCCAACAGGGCTTTTGTTTTGTTTTAGTGAAGGCCTCGGCCTCTGTGCCCTGTTGTTGGCCCTCCAGAGGAACTGATTGGCCGCTCTATGAGACAGGATGCTGGACTAGATGGACCACTGGTCTGGTCCAGCAGGGCTCTTCTGATGTTCTTAACCTTGACTTTATGAAACCGCTTGTGATTTGTCATGCCTGTGATCTGCTTTTCCAACATTGCCAGACGGTGAAAACCCAGCAGTACCGATTCAGTGTGATCATGAATGAGCTCTTAGCTACAGACAACGTGCCCTACATGATAACGCTCCTAAGTGCCATCAATGCGATAATACTGGGGACCGAGGAACTAAGAGCCAGAACGCAGCTCCGGAACGAGTTCATAGGTAATGCCTAGCCCAGATCTCTTGACCCCGAATCAGGTTGCTTTCACGTGGTGGCAAGACTGTCGTCACTGGCGCAAATGTATCGGCATTCTCAGCAGTGACAGAGCATCTGTGCAATAAGTTTCCCATGCTTTCCCTGCCCCAGTCAGTCGCCCCCGCCAATTCTCTTCCAACACCACAGCACTGGAAGTCTTTTTTGTCACGCTACAGCCGTCATTCACAACTAGCTTGGCTCGGGCACACAAAATAAATCCAGTGGAAAAGAACTGCTATTGCACATTCATGGTGCAATAGCCACTTATGTCTGGCTGCCCCCGAGGAAATATTGGTGTGAATCCTATGACATCATTCCCCATGTGCTTCTCTCCAGGCACATGAAGGCTTTCCTCTGATGTGGCACTCGCTTGCTCTGCCTCAAGCAGTTACATGCGCATAAACAAATCTTGAAAAATATTGATCTCACACGCGGAAGTGCTAGCGGCAGAGCAAGTGAGTGCTTCAGCAGACGAAAGCCTCCACAGCAGCCATAGGAAAGCAGAGATTTCATAGGATCCAAGCCATAAAGTGTGTCAGACCATGAGAGGTTAGGGCCAAAACAATAAATCTAATACAGCCAAACACGCAATGCTAATATAAAAATATCCGATATATTTTAACTATGCATAGAAAATATTAAAATCACAATAAAAACCAGCTATCTACAGTTCTGTATATAAGTACATATACCAGGGCTGCTGCTGCTGCTCTCTTTCTTTCTTTTTTGAAAAAGAGGTGCTAGAACTCTCAAGAGGGAAACACAGTTTTCATTCTGTATGCGAAAACTCATGAATTTTTAAACATTTTTAAAAGAATTTTGTCAAAAAGGCTCTGGAACTCCATTCTGGCATGTCCCCCCAGAGAAAAAGCCCTGCCTATACCTAATATCAGGACAAATGTCAGAATATAAATACATTTTAGAAGCCTCAAAACGTGGGCAAATACAAGAACCCCCAATGCATTTTGGGCTAAAAAGCCTTCCTCAGTGGTACAATAAGTAGCTGACAGCATCAATCAATGTTTGTTATTTTGCTCCTTCCAGGTCTCCAGTTGTTGGACATTTTGACCAAGTTGCGGTAAGTGATTTTATGAACTATCTGAGATTTCTTTTACGACATTCTAATACAGCAGGGGACAGAATGTGGACGGCCTTCCCCTTGCACAGCTTTGAGCCAACCAATATGACTGGGGATTTCTCTTCCTATCTCCACCTACTCTGTCTGACATCATAATGTATCAAGGGCAACCACAGTGGGAGACAGTAATTTGGTACTGCAGTAACATTTGCTTTGGAAAGATTCAATTGATAGTTCCTGTTGGAATTCAGGGTCTGAGTGATCGCCATATTCAGGTTCGAGAAGGAATTTTTGCCCTGACCCGGATAGCCCAGGCAAGTCTGATCTTGTAAGATCTTAGAAGCTAAGCAGGGCCGTTCCTGGCAAGTATTTGGATGGGAGACCTCCAAGGAATACCAGGGCCAGGCGGCAGAGGCAGGCTATCAAGCCGCTTCTCTGAATGTCCTCCATGTCCCAGTAGGAGTTGCCAGAGGTCGCCATGACTTCGAGGCATGGGCACACAAGCAAATGCAAAAATAGGGGGGGAGAATACCAGGAGAGGGCTATATCAGCCACTTCTCTGAACATCCTCCATGCCCCATTAGGAGTTGCCAGAGGTCGCCATGACTTCCAGGCATGGGCATACACACACACACGCACACACAAAAAATACCCTCCAAAAGAAGAGGGAATTTTCCACCAGATCGGACTAGCTAATAACTGTGTCAGGGCGACAGAGGGATTCTCTTCCTTTTATTTTTGTCTTCTGCGGGTTGTAATCCAGACACGTCAAAATGCTGAATTCATTTTCTGTCGCTGTAAGGCCTCAAACCACGCTTTAAAAAAAAGAAGAAGAAAAGAACTCGTGAAGCTGCCTGATACTGAATCTGACCGCTGGTCGATCAAGCTCAGTATTGCCTACTCAGACTGGCAGCGGCACTCCAAGGTCTCAAGCGGAGACCTTGCCCACCACCAACTACCTGTTCCTTTTTAACCGGAGATACCGAGGGCTGAACTTGGGACCTTCCGTGTGCAAAAGCAGAGGCTCTTCCACTGAGCCGCGGCCCCTCCCCAAACAAATGAAGTCTGAATTTCTCAGAATTAGACAACTGCCAACATAGGCTGCATTGGCACGTTCAGAATGGCAGCCACTCGGTTTGCCACTCCAAACAAACGTTATACCTACATGTGTGTCTGCAACTGTGCTGAATTCTGCTTGCTGGCCGGTCACTCTCTTTGTAATTTAATATTTGTTTTACGGATTTGTTATAATGAAAGAAACCATGCTGCCTTAGACGTTGACCTTTAAGGGTTTTAGAGGATTAAACTGGGAAGCGATTTCATTAATGGTGTGCTTGGCCAACTCTGCCTGCCCAGTTTAGACTCTGCAATTTTATTTTATTTTTTAAAAAAATGCTTCTTCACAGTTTGGGGGCAACCCCTGAGCCAGACAGACTCCACATTGGGTCAAGAATTCTTTTGGAAGGGCTGCTGATGGAAACATGCCATGAATCTCTGTGGGATATTTCCAAATCACAGGATTATGAGGCCCCCAAATAGAATTACGGTGGGCTTTAGGTGACGATATAATGAGTTGGATCCAGCTCAATGTTTCTATGGGTATAACAACTTCTAGCCTTTACCTGGATGACCCAGGCTAGCCCAATCTTGTCTAATTCCAGAAACTAAGCAGTGTTAGCCCTGGCTAGTAATTGGACAGGAGGCCACCAAAGAAGTCCAGGGTCTTAAAACAGAGGCAGGCAATGGTAAACCACATCTTTGTTTTTCAGTGAATCTGATTAACAAGATTTGAAGAACAAGAAGAGATTGGATTTATACCCCACCCTTCATTACCCGAAGGAGTCTCAGAGCAGTTTACAATCTCCTTTCCCTTCCCCTCCCCACAACAGACACTGTGTGAGGTAGGTGGGGCTGAGAGAGCTCAATTGAGAACTGCTTTTGAGAGAACAGCTCTGAAAGAACTTGTAACTGACCCAAGGACACACCAGCAGCTGCATGTGGAGGAGCGGGGAATTATACCCAGTTCTCCTGGATTAGAGTCTGTGCTTCTAACCACTACACCAAACTGGCTGTCAAAGAAATAAAAATAACCAGAAAATATTAAGAGAAAAGAAAAGAGATACAGAACTAAAAAGTAAAGCAAGAACAGGGGGAAAAAAGAAAATATAAAGAAGTGACTTCCGATTTTCTCCACAACAAATACAAGCAAAATTATAAACTTAACACTTAGTATTTTAGTATAAAAAAGTAAGTTTTTTCCCCCTAACCTGTAATCTTTTTGTCACCCTTAATCCTCAAATCCACATCTGCAGTTCATTTTTTTTTCTCTTTCCTGCAGAAAGTCTATAAAGGGTTTCCAGTTAGCAATAAAAGTAGATAATGTCTTTTCTGTAATCAAGGAAATAAGTTTAGCCATTCGGCAAGTTCTGTCATCTCCAACAAATGGTAAACTCACCTCTGAACATCTCTGGCTTTGAAGAGCAGGGGGGTTTCTAGAAGTCAGCTGCGACTGGATCGCGCTTACCACCACCACCACAAGAAATTCTACCCACAGAACATGACTTCCTCAGCCCCCCACCTCACCCGTCGCAGTCACAAATGCCCCCTGAAATCCTGTTCCCGGGGGGGGGTCTCCTCACACCAGGAGCAAGATTTTATAGATTTTTCTGGGCTGCTGCAGGAGGAGGGAGCTGTGGAAGTTGTCTGCAGGCAGAAGTCCTTGCATCTGTGGAAATGCTGAGCTGGAGCCAACTCTGTGGCTGGGTTTAGTTGGACCCAAAGTATTATATGGAAATATACCCCTCGAATCCCAGGTCTTGGCTGCAATCACCACCCGGCACCCCCCCACAAACACACAACATTTGTTACATAAAGAGCACCTTTCCACCATTCAGGGCAGATGGGAAAACGTTTCTTGCAAATACAGAAGGCCACATTCTCTTAAGTAAGCAAAGGTTAACGTCGGGTTGTTGTCAGTTTGGTGTCAGTACTGGTTTGGTATAGTGGTTAAGAGCGGGGGGACTTCAAGCTGGAGAACCGGATTTGATTCCCCACTCCTTCTCCCTCTTGAAGCCATCTGGGTGATCTTGGGCCAGTCACAAGTTCTCTCAGAGCTGTTCTTTCAAGGGCAGTTCTGAAAAGAGCTCTCCTAGCCCCACCTACCTCACAGGGTGTCTGTTGTAGGGAGGGGAAGGGAAAGGAGATTTTAAGCCGCTCCGAGACTCCTTCAGGTAGTGTAGGGCGGGGTATAAAACCAACTTTTTTTCTTCTTCAAGAATGGAGAGGAGCAAATGGACTTCTAACTCTATGTAAGCTGATTTTTTTTTTGTTGGGGCCATTGTTAATCTTTTCCTGCGGTGGACTTCCTGCAGAGACATCGAGGACGAGGACTTGCTGATCCAGTGCGAGACCTTTGAGGAGGCCAAGTCTGAAGATGAGGAGGAGCTGATAAGGATCTGCGATGGAATTGACATGAGCGATCATCAGGCGGTTTTCTCCTCTCTGTTCAACAAAGTGAGTACGGCCTGCTCTTCGATATACCCCCCCATCCAGTTTCTTTTTTTTAATAGCAATAGTAATTAACATTGGAACGGATCCAATCCAAAAGATCCATGCATGCAAAGAGGGTGATGATTTTGGGCAATTCCTCCCTCCCGCAGCCGATCTCCTGCTCCCATCTCACACTTCTCCCCAGGAGCAGCATTGGGGGGAGCATTTTGAGCTGCAGGAGGAGGAGGGGGAGGGGAGAGGCTGTGGCTCAGTGGCAGATTAGCTGCTTTTCATGCAGAAGGTCCCAGGTTCAATCCCCAACATTTCCACTTAGAAGGACCAGGCAGTAGATTATCTATCCATCCATCCATCCAAGGCTATTTTGGGGCAGGAACGCACAGGAACGGAGTTCCGGCTGGCTCCTGAGTTGGCCACGCCCAGCAGGAACTCATTAGCATAATAGGCCACACCCAACACCAGAAACCCATTAGGATTGGCTATATTGGGGGGGTGGCCTAACATGCAAAGGAGTTCCTGCTACAAAAAAAGGCCCTGGGTTTTGACAACAAACAAGGTAAACAGAATAAGAAGCAAAAGGTCGGTATGGCTGGATGACCACACTTCTGGTAACATGGGGGTGTGGCCTATTATGCTAATGAGTTCCTGCTGGGCTTTTTCTACAAAAAAAGCCCTGCATCCATCCATCTCATTCATCCTTCCGTCTGTCTGTCTGTCTGTCTATCTATCATCTATCTATGCTTACATCCCACCGTATCCCACAAGTGGGCTCAGGGCAGCTCACAACATATAAAATATAAAAAATACAATAAAAGTAAACATAGAATCAAAGCCAGATTTAAAACCGTCAGAACAAGATGGCGTCTAAAACAAAGACGGACAACTCCAGAGCAGTGTCCCCTCTAAGCTGAGTTAGTGTGAGCTAGCTCACAGTTTTTTAGCCTCCAGCTCTCACAATTTTTGTCTTAGCTCAGGTAGGATGGCTCCCGAGCAGACTAATTAATGCAGCAACCAAATCACTCACTCACAACTTTAATGACAGTATAAAAAAATAAGTTTTTCCCCCCTGACCTGTAATCTTTTTGTCACCCTTAATCCTCAAATCCACATCTCATCAGTTCATTTTTCCCCCTTTTTCCTGCAGAAAGTCTATATATAATCCGGCTCCCACAATTTTTGTCTTCGCTCAGGAAGGAGGGCTCCAGAGCAAACTAATTGATGCAGCAACCAAATCGCTCGCTCACAACTTTAATGCCAGTAGCCTACAAAGTAGAATTTCTGCTCACCAGACTCCACCAGCTTAGAGAGAGTATTGCTCCAGAGCAGACCGTAGTGCCTCCTGTAAGATGATGGTCACATAATAAATTTTTGTGAGCAGGGGAGGCAGAGATGGTTGAACATCCACTGCCTCAGCCAAAGGCCTGGCGGAACAGCTCCGTTTTATAGGCCCTGCAGAACTTAAATAAGTCCTGCAGGGCCCTGATCTCAGATGGAAGCGTACCCTCACTATTCTTACTACTGCTGTTATTAATGTAACGGTACCCAAAAAAAGAGGTGGGGGGGAATCTAAACCAACAAAGCACAAACCTCCAAAGGAAGTTTAGAAAACTTATTGAGGGCCAAAAGTTAACAACATAAGTAAGTGTACAAAAGAGTGTTTATTAGAAAGAGATATAAAAACCTAGTAAACCTCGTAAAATGTTCAAAGTTACAAATACACACCGAAAAGGCCAGTGTATGACCTGACGCGTTTCGGCTCACAAGAGCCTTCTTCTGAGGTCAAATAGTGCAAAATACAACAAGCAACAAGAGTCCCTGTAATGGTGACAGATATTGTTTTATAGGTTACTAGCTGCAAAGCCCGTTGCTAGCTGGAGTCCCGGCGAAGGCCCCATCCCCCTGCTTGCCAGCGACGCCCCTCCCCGCCAGCCGCAGTCGGTCCGAGTGTTCTACCTTAGCAGTGGACGCATCGGCGAGGGAGGGAGGCCGTCCTTGGGCTGGCAGGCGAGGCAGCGGGTGGTGGTTGGGGGCCGCCGCAGCAGCTTCATGGCCCCGTTATCTGTGGGCCGGGTGGCTGGCGACAGACTGCGGCAGCGAGACTGGCTTGTGGGTGTGTGGGCGGGCCCGAGGCCATGCAGCCAATGGCCAGGGTCCGATGCTGAATGTCAGCCCCCGCGGCCAAGCAGCTGCTTGGTGGCTGCGTGGGCGGGATGAAGCCCAAGCAGGCAGGGATGGGACGGCAGCCAGTGGCCAGGGCCCGAAGTTGAATGGCAGCCCCCGCGGCCAACCAATTTTGCCGTGCATTTTTACCATATTTGGGCAAGCCATATTTGGGCAAGCCGGCAGACCACTACTGCTTTATATAATAGGAAAGGATTGTATCTGTTTATTGACCATAAAGTTTAACATTATTTTTTTTAAAAAAAAAAAGTTAAAGCCAAGAACAAATATATAAAACATACCGCTCCAGTACTACATCAGCATAATTTAGTTGCTCCAAGATGGCGGAGAAAATTCCAAATTTCACAGGCCTCCCAGTGGGGGCCTGCCGAAAATAGAGGGTTATGAGAGTGCCAGACTACATGCTGTACCGTCACCTTCCTCAACCGAACGCCTGGCGGAACATCTCCGCCTTACATGCCCTGCGGGCACAGAGTGGCATATTATCTGGGTAGCAGCCTGAATAGCTCCAGACTAGCCTGACCCCATCAGAGCTCACAAGCAATGCAAGGTTGGCCATGGTTAGCCCTTGGATAGACCACCAAGGAAGACCAGGGTCGCTACGCAGAGGAAGGCAAGGGCAAACCAACTGTTCTTATCTCTTGCCTTGAAAACACCATGAGGAACCAGAACATGATGATGATGATGATGATGATGATGATGATGTCGTCGTCACCTAGGTCATTGTTTTAATAGCAGGCCACCGCTTTGCATTTCAGGTGAGCAGCTTCCCCATCTCCGTCCAACTGCTGTCCATTCTCCAGAGCCTCTTGCACTTAGAACCTTCCCATCGCTCCAGCATGTTGCTGTGGGAGTCCTTAGAAATCCTCGTAAACAGAGCCATCTTGCTGGCCAATGACGGTAAGTTGTAAGCACCCCGTAACCCATGATGCAGTGCGTAGCTCGAGGGGGAAGACGACAAGATCCAGGGTCTTTCTCTCCCCTTTAATTTTAAGTCCTGAACGTGCTGTTCACTTCTCGGAACGCAAGGCCCAGATCCGGCATGGCATGTTTTTTAAAAAGTCTTTTCGTGACAGAGGAAAATGCAGGAAAACCTCACCATAGAATGGCATTTCCCTATAAGAGATTATCGTATGAACTCATCATTCATCCTCGTCATTTACAATAGGGCAGTATGACCCTGTTTCCTTCTTCCTCCTTCAGGCTGTGATCAACTGACATGAGAATCTTCTGTTGATAAAAAGAGAATGGCCTGGTTCTGTTCCATCTCATCTAGTGCCTCAGCTCCAGTTTATTTTCATTGTGGGGTGCTTCAAAAGAAAAGCTGGCTTCTAAGCAAATGCCTTGTTTCTTCCACAAGGCTTGACACTGCTTCCAGTGATCTAAAACAGTGTTCAGAAATGCCTCAGTTCATGGAGTCCTTTCTACAGCACTCAGTCTGCCAAGGAATCCCACTGCAAATTCCTTAGGATCCCTGCCCATTGCAAAGGATTCTGGGAGAGAGGCAAAAGGCACGCTCTTAGTTTGCATAGGGGGCTAGCAAGCAATGTTGGGCCAAACAGTTCACCTGGTATGAACTGAGTAGGCACCAGACACTCACTTGCGGGGCCCTTTCTCAGGGGACCACAGTTTGGATACCGCTTTGGTTAGTACTTGCAATATCTGGTACCCAAGAATTTGTAATATTTGTAAAGCATTAGGTTAAACTGTGGCTCAGTGGAAGATCCTCTGCTTAGCATGCAGAAGGTCCCAGGTTCAATCCCAGCAATCTCCAGTTAAAAGGACGAGGCAGTTGGTGATGTGAAAGACCTCTACCTGAGACCCTATTTCACACAGGAAGCATATAATAATATAAAATACGTAACCATGTTGATACGACAGGTATGCAGACCTATTCGGCAATCCCCCTAAATGCTAATATCTAAATTTTCAATCCACTCAACCGCAGCTGGGGAGAACTCAGAAGGTGCTCTGTCACATCTTCCTGGAAAGCACGATGCTCACATTCCAAAATAGTTTGGCAGGCTGTACCACAATCGCATTTGGGTCCTGGTATTTTGCCCCATTTAAACAACAGGTCTGCACAACTGCCAAAGCCTGTTCGTATTCTATTAGCCATCTTCCATACTTTACGTAGCAAGACAAATCCTGTGGGCCTCTCATTGGTGTTTATCAGGTTATGGCTATCGGGTGGAACTGATTGCATCTGTGTTTGCAACCATTCATTCCCCAGATCGAAATTTTGTGATTGCACGATTGCAGATCTTATTGCAGGGTGTTGCTTCGGGCATAAGTTATTATGCCATAGGTATGATGGTAAGGTAAAGGTAAAGGTTCCCTTGCTCGAAAGCCAGTTGAATCCGAGTCTAGGGTTGCGGCGCTTATCTCCGTTTCAAAGCCGAAGAGCCAGCACTGTCCGAAGACGTTTCCGTGGTCATGTGGCCGGCATGACTAAACACCAAGGCGCCAATAACATCATATCCCGCAGTTTTCACTCTGTGGTGGACTTGATTTTCATTATCAAGATGAGTTTCTTGAACAAGAGCTAAATCTGTTTTATTGGCATTTCAGCTTGCTTATGCCCTCAATATTCATTTGGCAGATTCGGATGCATCCTCCTATACCCCCTTGTCAAGTAGTCCTGAGAAGGACTGTTTGATTGGTCGATTGTTTCCATGTATGTAGTGTAGCCAGGAGATCCTACGATTGTCTGGCGGCCGGCAGTTCTAGCTCTTCGTTATCCAGGCTGCACCACGAGGAGGCAAGCTAGAATTGGACCCCTCTGAGTAGAGAATACTGACAGAAAAATGATTCAGTAGAAGGCAGGCTCGTGTGGGTGTGTTAATGTGGATTCTTACAGAGTTTAAACTCCGTCTTAAACCTTCATTTGGCTGTTAATGTCAATGGTTGATTTACTGTTTCAGTTTTATAGGGGGCTGTGGCTCAGTGGTAGAGCATTTACTTGGCTTGCAGAAGCTCCCAGGTTCAATCTCCTGCATCTCCAGTTAGAAGGACAAGGCAGTAGGTGATGTGAAAGACCTCTGCCTGAGACCCTGGAGAGCCGCTGCCAGTCTGAGTAGTCAATACTGACCTTGATGGACCGATGCTCCGATTCAGTATAATGCAGCTTTATGTGTTGATGTGACTGATACCATTTTCTATAAACGTGTGCAACTGATTAGATTATAACAGCTGTGCTGGATTAGACCAGTGGTCCATCTAGTCCAGCATCCTGTTTCACAAAGTGGCCAGTCCAGATGCCCCTAGAGGGCCTACAGACAGGACTCGGAGGCATAAGCCCTGGTATTCGGAGGGTTACTGCCTCTGAACACGGAGGTTCTGTTTAGTCATTGTGGCTAATAGCCATTGATGGACCTCTCTTCCGTGGATCTGTCTAATCCCCTTTTAAAGTCAACTGAACTAGCGGCCAGCACTACATTCTGTGGCAGTGAGTTCCACAAGTTAATGACTGAAGACGCCATAAAGATCCTTCTACAACTGTCTCGGGGACGCTGTTCCCTAATTTCAGTATTCTGACAGCTGGACTGCGTGTCCCTCCGGGCATCTAATTTGACCTGAGTTGTATTCTGACTGTTCCGAGCCACCCGTTTGATTTTTCTCCCATTTCTCATCCCTCAGTCCAAGACAACAGCGTAGAAGAAGTGATGGAGAGGCTGTTGTCCATCAAGAAGCGCCCAAAGAAACGCAGTCTGGAGTCCAGAAAACTGGGCAACAAGGTCAACGAGAGCACACAGACCAGCGAGGATTTGGGGACGTTTTCAAAACCCGGCCAGAACTGTCCTCCAGCCGCTGGCTCTTGTGGTGTCCCCTCGGTTCCGGAGCCACCAAATGTGCCTGAGACCATTACCTCTTCCGAGCTGCCCCTTTGCTCAGCACTGCCGGAGCAAAGCTGCCCTCTGTCGACTGCCCCTCCACCGCCACCCCCAGCTCCCCCACTCCCCGGAATGGCGGCCATATCAGTACCTCCGCCGCCACCGCCACCTCCTCTGCCTGGTGCCCTAGCTGTGCCACCTCCTGCTCCTCCTCTGCTTGGTACTCCAGGCGTCCCTCCACCTCCACCACCTCTCCCGGGTATGGCCGGGATCCCGCCGCCTCCTCCTCTTCCTGGAAGGCCACCTCCACCTCCTCCTCTGCCTGGCATGGCAGGGATCCCTCCACCTCCCCCGCTGCCCGGAATGCCAGCCCTGCTGCTTGGCATGGGAGGGATCCCTCCACCTCCCCCGCTGCCAGGAATGCCTCCCCCACCTCCACCTCTGCCTGGCATGGCAGGGATCCCTCCACCTCCCCCGCTGCCGGGAATGCCACCCCCACCTCCGCCTCTGCCTGGTATGGGAGGAGTGCCACCTCCTCCCCCACTGCCTGGCATTGGAGGGATTCCACCTCCCCCGCCACTAGGGGGCAACATGGAGGAAGTGGTGGTGGCCCGGGTCGATTATTCGCTTGGTTGTGCCCAGGGCTCTTTCCGACCCTTCCACAGGAGGGTGAGGACTCCCACACTCAGGATGAAGAAACTGAACTGGCAGAAGCTCCCCTCCAACGTGGTAAGAGGTGGGTGTTCCTCAATGATTGTTTTTGTGGTGTGTTCGTAGTTGAACAGTTGAATAGACATTAAAAAGCTTAAAAACAATACATGGTTTCTGGTGCCACAACCAAGAAGGCCCCGTCTCAGGTGACTGCCTCAGATGGTAAGGACACCCTTTAGAAGGCAACAGTAATGTTCAGGTGGGTTCATACGGGAACCAGCAGTCCTTCAGGCCGAAGGAGAAGAAGAGTTGGTTTTATACCCCGCCCTTCACAACCTAAAGGAGTCTTGTCTCTGCGATCTCACACACACTGAATAATCCACTTTCAGTCCACTTTCCAACTGCATTTTGCCAGTTCACACAGTAAATCCAGTTGGAAAGTAGCGTTGAAAGTGGATTATTTAGAATGTGTGATGGCAGCCTCACAGATCAGCTTACAATCACCTCCCCTTCCTCTCCCCACCACAGACACCCTGTGAGGTAGGGGGGGCTGAGAGAGCTGTGATTGACCAAGGTCACCCAGCTGGCTTCAAGTGGAGGAGGAGTGGGGAATCAAACCCAGTTCTCCAGATCAGAGTCCTACCACTCTTAATGGCTACACCCCATTGGCTCTCACTGCTAATTCTGAGCCACATAGGGCTTTGAAGAGCAATACTTCCAAACCATACCGGGCTTTAAAGAACAATACCAGTGCCATGAATTGGGCTTGTTAGCCAATTGGGACCAAGCGTAAATGGAACAAGACCGAAATGATATGGTCCCTCCCGTCAGCATTCCGTTGTAGTTTCCAGACACCCTTTGGAGATGGCAAAATGAGCTCAGTTTGTTGTGTTACCCCAGGAATGCCTCGTCCATTGTCCTCTGTGGTTTAAAATGCTTTTGGCATCCTTCAGATGGAAACTTTCTCTGTGTGATTCGTCTGTGTAGCTTCAAGGAGGAAGCAATTTTTTTTCTCTTCTCTGGGCTTCTTATATCAAATATAAAGGCATGCAGATGGGTTTCAGTGCAGTGTACAGAGTGCGGTCTCAGAAATCATGCTTAGTTTCGTTTTAAAAAAAATCAGGTAAGTTTCTAGTCCTCATGAGTCACAGGTGGGTTTGCTAATGAATTAGACATCTTGGCCATGAATGTTGTTAAGGAGGGCCAGTGCAGCAGTGCACAGGGGGCTGGAGCAGCATAGTTGGATCTTGCAGTGAGATAGATTTCCCACCCGAAATCCATTGTTGTCGAGATAGATGATTCCGCTGTGGGCCCAGCGTACCTTACTCCCACATGAACCTAAAATCTGTTGTCTGTTGTCAAGGTGGGTGATTCAGGTGTGGGACCAGCGTACCTTACTCCCTTATGAATGTATGCCATGGGACTGCTTCAGCTGTCCCTGCTTTCTGAGATCAGGTGGCTGGCAACCAGCGTTCCCTCTAAGCTGAGCTAGTGTCAGCTAGCTCACAGTTTCTTAGCCTTCAGCTCACACATTTTTGTCTTAGTTCAGGAAGGACGGCTCCAGAGCAAACCAATTTATGCACTAGCCAAATTGCTCACTCACAACTTTAATGCCGGTAGCTCACAAAGCAGAATTTTTGCTCACAAGGTGCCACAGCTTAGAGGGAGCATTGCTGGCAACCCAGGAGAGGTCCTCCTGGCACCCCAAACTCTGAAACAAGGTTTAGCCAATGCATAGGCTGTGAAGACATCCCCTCCCCTAGATTTTCTGCTAAGTCCATATCACCCAACTCTCTGGCTAACAACTAAAACAAGCATTATAAAAACATATCACAAAAATGATTAAAACCAGAACTAAAACACGTATATAAAGCATAGGGAAAGAAGGTCTGATCCAGCACAGCTGCTGTTATGGTCTAGTCAGCTGTACAAATTCATAGAAAATGCTACAAGTCCTAATCTACCGTTCCATATATGTGGTTTAATTCTAGTTTTATTTGTTTTCGTGATGCATTGTAGTTCTGGTTTTAATTGTTTTCACGATTTTTTTATAATGCTTGTTTTAGCCGTTAGCTGCTTTGGTAGTCCTGATGGGGCAGAAAAGTGGGGTACAAATTTTGTAAACAAACAAAAAAAATTCCATGTCAATGGAATGAAAACACAGGGAGTTGGGAGCTGGGTGATATGGACTTAGGAGAAAGTCTAGGGGTGGGATGCCTCCAGATTCTATACCTTGGCTAAACCTTATTTCTTAAATCCTTAAAAAACATAACAGAACATTCTAAATTCAACCTGCTGCTCTCGTCTACTGCCAGCATTGCAAAATGTGTGGAGGAAATAAACTGTAACCTAAATATGAGCAGTCAGTGTGATGCAGCAACAAAAAAGGCTGATGCAGTCTCGGGGTGTATCAACAAAGGCATTACATCCAAATCACAAGAGGTGATAGTTCTGCTGTACACTGCATTGATCAGGCTGCACCTAGCCTCACTTCTAAAAGGATGTGGACAGAATGGAGCGGGTACAGTAGAGAATGACGAGGATGATCAGGGGCCAGGAGACCAAGCCCTAGGAGAAAAGGCTGAGGGACTTGGGACTGAGACTGAGAGGGGACATGATGGCTCTCTTGAAGTCTTTGAAGGGCTGGCACTTAGAGGGCAGGGAGCGGTTCCTGTTGGCAGCAGGGGAGAGGACTCACAATAATTATTGGAGGGGAGGTACTGACTAGATATTAAGGGGGAAAAATTACAGTCAGAGTTGTGCAACGGTGGAATCAGCTGCCTTGAAAGGTGGTGGGTTCCCCCTCCCTGGCAGTCTTCAAGCAGCGTCTGGACAAACCCTTGTCAGGGGTGCTCTAGGCTGATCCTGCATTGAGCAGGGGGTTGGATTGGATGGCCTGAATGGCCCCTTCCAACTCTGTGATTGTAGGATTCTAATATAGCATGAAAGTACATTGATGCTGAATGAATGAATGCTTTGTGCCCGATCTGCATCCATGTAATAATGGACTTTGCCACGTGAGCGTTTGCAGCATAAAGTTCCAGACCTCTAGGGCTGCTCTGCCCACCCCACCCCACCCAGCTTTCAGAGGTACTTCTGACCTTTCTGTTAGCAAAGCCTGTCGTACTTGTGAGCAATGATTGTGCAATGGCACCGAAGTGTGGTGGAAACAGACATGACAGGCGACCGAAACAGCCGTTCTGCGATCTGTGTTTCCACCACATGGAGGCTCATTTATGTATTTTAGCCAAGAAAGCAGGGGAAGATTTTTGTAAGGTCAGGCGAGTCTGTGATCGTTGCATGAATCGGTTTGCCTTTAAGGGGGCACCCCGGTAGAAACATGCCTTTCCTTGGGAACCGATGACAGCCCCTCTTCTCGGATCATGGATGAATCCATTTTCTGCTTCCGATTGACCATTGTGTCTTGGATGTAGATAGGCAAGTCCGGGGCTGTAGGAGCATGACTGTTGTGGGCAAATGGCAGCCCTCTGGCATCAGACTTAGACTGTAAGCTCCTCAAGACAGAGAACCATTGCCTGGTATTTTATATGCAGGGTTGCCAACCTCCAGGTAGTAGCTGGAGATCTCCTGGGATTACAGAGATCCACTCAGCTGGAGGAAATGGCTGCTTTGGAGGATGGACTCTACGGCATTGCACCCTGTTGAGGCCCCTCCCCTCCATAAGCCCCGCCCTTCTCGTGGTCTATCCCTCCTCCACAATCTCCAGGTATTTCCCAACCCTGATTTGACAACTCTGTTTGAAAGGCCTTGGGCACACTGAGGTTGCTGTGGACATAATATAAGGCATCTTTTATACGCTCAAAGCCAAAAGAAGAAATGGTACCGTGGCATTTGGAGTCATTCATTGCTGCATCCGTTTTTAGGAATGGTTCTTCCGTTTAGTTCCCACAGCATGTCCTCACTTTGGAGCAACGCTCCCTCTAAGCTGTGGAGTCTTGTGAGCAAAAATTCTACTTTGTGAGCTACTGGCATTAAGGTTGTGAGCGAGCGATTTGGCTACTGTATAAATTAGTTTGCTCTGGAGCCATCCTTCCTGAGCTAAGACAAAAATGTGTGAGCCAAAGGCTAAAAAGCTGTGAGCTAACTCACACTACAGAGGGAACACTGCTTTGGAAGAGGACCACATTTGCCAGGAAAATGGCCAGTGCAGCTACCTGTAGTGTCCTTTGTCTTGCAGAAGGTCATTCCATGTGGGCTTCAGCCACAAGCAGCACTGAGGAAGTGATTGAGCCGGATTATTCGAGCATCGAACAACTGTTTTGCTTCCCACAAACGAAGCCCAAGGAAAAAGAAGCAGCCCCGGTGAAGATAGAACCCAAAGAGGTACACTGAGATCCATTTTATATCAACACATCCTGCTCAGTCCGCCCAACAGTGCCAATAAAGTAAGCTTGCAAATACCTGGTCACCTGGGGCGATTCAAGCAGGGACCGACCAAGCAGGGACATTTGTTGAGATGGTGGAACGTTGTTTCTTTTTGGTTCTTACCTTGCCCCAAATTACTAACATGGGTATCAGCTTCAGAGCAGATAGGTGGTTTATTTATTCCGTGCATTTTTATCCCACCCTTCCTCCAAGAATCTTAAGGCATCCTATATGGTCATCATCACTGTCATTTTGTCCTTATAAGAACATAAGAGAAGCCAGTGTTGGATGGGCCATTGGCACAGAGTCCAACACTCTGTCACACAGTGGCCAAAAATACCAGGTGCCATCAGGAGGTCCACCAGCAAGGCCAGAACTTCAGAAGCCCTCCCACTGTTGACCGCCCCCCCCCAGCACCAAGAATACAGAGCATCACTTGCCCCAGAGCCCCTATCTATACCTTGTGGCTAATAGCCACTGATGGACCTCTGCTCCAGATGTTTATCCAATTCCCTCTTGAAGCCGTCATGCTTGTAGCTGCCGCCACCTCCTGTGGCAGTGAATTCCATGTGTTAATCACTCTTTGGGTGAAGAAGTATTTCCTTTTATCTGTTCTAACCCAACCGCTCAGCAATTTCATGGAGTGCCCACAGATTCTTGTATTGTGAGAAAGGGAGAAAAGTACCTCTTTCTCTACCTGCTCTGTCTATGAGAACTCTGTGAGGTAGTTGGGCTGGAGGAGAGTCAGCGGCCCAAGGTCACTCAGTTTGCTTCACAGCAAGCAGGGATTTGAACCTGGATCTCCACAGATCGAGTCCAATGGTCTGATCACTCATTTTATTAATTTTTTTAAAAAAATCATTTGTACCCTGCCTGTCTCCTGGATGGGAACCCAAAGCAGCTGACATCATTTCTCCTCCCCTCTATTGTATCCTGACAACAATGCCTCGGTCCACCATATCTAAAGCCGCCGTATATTTGTTATTCTCTGTGATGGCATGAGAGTCTTCGTTGCTTTAACAGGAGAATGTGCGGATAAGGTAGGCTAGGGGGGGAAAAATGCTTAGCTTAGTAAGTTTTTATAAGACTAATATAACCTCTTATTTTTCCCTACACACAGATCACATTCCTGGATTCGAAGAAGAGTCTCAATTTGAACATCTTCTTGAAGCAATTTAAATGGTGAGATGTCTAAAATCAGACATTCAGAAAAGCTATATTCTGAGCCATTTTGTGCACAATCTGGGCATATAATTCCCAGGGATTTGTGGGAAGAACACATCAGCAGAAGAGCTCTGTATCTACCTGAGAGACCGGCAACTTCCAAAGATCACTGCATCAAAGCTGCTTTTGTTCTCCGCAGCCTGCACGTGAAACTGGTTCCATTTGATATAGGAACTCTCCATTTCTAGGTTATGTAGGACATGGGTCACATATTATATAACGTAAATGAGAGTGTAATATAGTAGTTAGAGAGTCGGAGCTCAGCTGGGGGGAGCCAGCTTCAGATTTCCAGCTTGTCGTGCACCCTTGGGCCAGTCATTTTCTTTCAGTCCACTCTACCTCACAGGATCGTTGTGCGAATAAAACAGAAGAGGGAAGAACGGTGTATTGCCACCCTGATCTCTCTTGAGGAAAGACATGATAAAACTGTTATCGTTTCTTTTTCTTTTCTTTTTGTGACATGTTGTGTGTGTGCGCCTGGAAGTCATGGCTGACTTCTGGTGACCCCTAGTGGGGCTTGGACATTTCAGAGGGGTAGCTTACTATTGCCTGCCTCTGTGTCCCAGCCCTGGTATTCCGTGGAGGTCCCCTTTCCAAGTGCTTGCTAGGGTCGGTCCCGCATAGCTTCCAAGATCTGATGAGATACGGCTTGCCTAGGCTATCCAGGTCAGGGCTAAATATATTATAGTTTCTTGATCTCCTCAAGCTATTTATTCCTAGCCAGAGATGGTGATAGACTTGCAGCGTAGACTTGCCGTATAGACATACACAGCAGTTGTATCTAGTATTCTGAGGTATCCAGCCCATACACAGGGAAGTTCTATAGAGCTTCAGTGGCTCTTCGCCACTAAAGGGCCCATCCTCCTTAAATCTGTCTATTCCTTTTTCAAAGCCAGCTTGGCTAGTGCCCTTTCATTACACCTTGTGGCAGTGAGTTCCATAGGTCAGTTATGCAGTGCTTGAAGGATTGCTTTGTCCATCCCACCAGTCAGTACAATCTTGAATTCCAGCATTATGAGAGTCAAACTTATTTCTCCCCACCCTTCTCTCCCTACCTTGTTGTTGTTGTTCAGTCACACAGTCTGGACCACATGGACCACATCACACCAGGCCCTCCTGTCTTCCGTCGTGCTCCAGAGTTTGCTTAAATCCATGTTTGTTCATGTTTGCTCCCTACCTTATAAATGTGTGAATCTTGATTGCTTCTAATTTGCAGTCTTCTCTTGTCCGTAGCAAAAATGAGGAGGTGGTTGATATGATTCAGAAAGGAGACAGGGCGAAGTTTGACGTGGAGGTTCTCAAGCAACTGCTGAAACTCCTGCCAGAAAAGCACGAAGTAAGGCGTTTTGTTGTCGTTTAAATCGCTTCGCTCTGTTCTTCTTTGTGTTGTAAATAGAACTGCAGTTATTGGGCTTTGACGCTGCTCCTGTATTCTCGTTAGATCGAAAACCTGAAATCCTTCAAAGAAGAGAAGGAGAAGTTAGCAAATGCCGATCAGTTCTACCTCCTCCTCCTCCGGGTTCCTAGGTAAAGGACTTCTCGTGGACTCCGCTTTCGTTGTTTCCATTGGCATCTTGTGTTCAAACTTCACATGGTCCTGTTTACACTGGAAATGCCCAAGCCATGGGCCCACTCGCCCTCAACTGTTTTGCTTTGTATTTCTTAAATGGAACACTAGTGACAGAACTTGGGATTCATTGAAGTCTAAGGGGAAATTTGCGGGGCAAGATTTGGCTCAAGTGCCACACCGGAAGGATTTTGGAAACATAGGTAGTCAATAACCCTGTTTTACAATGTGTGTCATCAAGTTGCAGCTGACTGCGGGTGACCCCATAGGGTTTTCAAGGCAAGAGACATTCAGAGGCGGTTTGCCATTGTCTGCGTCTGCATAGTGACCCTGGTGTTCCTTGGTGGTTTCCCATCCAAATACTAACCAGGGCCAACACTGCGTAGCTTCTGAGATCTGATGAGAAAGGGCTAGCTTGGGCCATCCATGGCAGTTAAGGTTGTGTGCTCGGTATATACCGAGCAAAATAAATACCAAAAAAATACCTTATCAGTATTTTTCGGGTATTTATTCAGCCAAATACAGATTAGACCAAGGGTGTCAAACATAAGGCCTGGAACTGGCCCATCCAGGGCTCTTATGTGGCCCGCAGGTAACTAGTGCAAGGGAGGGAACAGAAGACTGCTCAGAGGGGGAGTGGGTGAAGCCACTCCGACTGTGACTTCAGCATGGCCAAACAAACATGGCCTTGCAGTGAGGATACAACAACTCGGAGCTTACACAGTTTATATTTCCAGGACCTGGCATTGTTTTATGACACACATGGCCCGGCCCAGCAAAGTGACGTTTATATCAGATCCAGCCCTCACAACAAATGAGTTTGACAATTCTGGATTAGACAATCTGATTCAGCTACTGAAATAGCCAAGCTCAAATAAAAAAACCAATATTATTCGGCTTTTATTTGGGCACTGCTAGAAAGCATTTAAAGTTTAAATGGTTTCAGTTCACTTGCCAAGTTGTGCCACAGCAGCAGCACAGCTCGGGCGAGTGAAATTCTGCATTATGCCCTATGGGGAAGGTCCCCATAGGGTATAATAGAGCCAAATAAATTCAGGTTTCCTGAATATTTGCCTGAATACCAGTACAATACTGATACTGGTATTCAGGAATATTTGAGAATACCAATATTTTTCAGGTCCAATAGACCAGAATTGGGGAAAAAACTGTTTTTGTTTTTGGCTCACCCATTATATCAGGGCAATATGTGTTATATGTTCACCTAACGATCAACCGTTAACGTCTGGTTAATTTAAGAATGTTTTAAAATTCTAGCTTGCTTGTGGTGCTTACAGTTAAACTATGCAGGCTGGAGCACGTTCAAAGCAGTATCATTTGTAATTTTAGTCTAGCCTGACTCTTCCTGCACGCCACTCAGATTTATATGACACAGCTAGCCTGAAAAGTATTCACCCACGTTCTCTTGAATCACCAGTTTGGTGTAGTGGTTAAGTGCGCGGACTCTAATCTGGAAGAACCGGGTTTGATTCCCCACTCCTCCAATTGCACCTGGCTGGATGACCTTGGGCAAGCCATAGTTCTGATAAGAGCTGTCCTTGAAAAAGAGCAATTTCTGTCAGAACTCTCTCAACCCCACTTACCTCACTGGGTGTCTGTTGTGGGGAGGGGGAGGGAAAGGAATTTGTAAGCCGCTCTGAGACACCTTTGGGTAGTAAAGGGTGAGTGTAAATCCAATCTCCTTCTTCTTCTTCTTCTTCTTCTTCTTCTTCTTCTTCTTCTTCTTCTTCTTCTTCTTGAATCTGCCTCATGGCATGTGTCCTGATTCTCCATCCTAGCTATCAGCTGCGGATTGAGTGTATGCTGATGTGTGAGGAGACCACTGTCGTGCTGGAGATGCTACAGCCCAAAGCGGAAACTGTCAGGAGGGCCTGTGAAGGTATTTTAGGCGCTGGGAATGCTCAGATGTTGTGTGTTCACTCTGCATGAAATGTAGGCCTGGTCTCGGTCATCTTTGTGTTTAGAATCCCCACATTTGGCTAACAACAGGAGTGGAATGAAGCCATATCTGTTTGGTATGCAGTGGACTAATCCTATCTGCATAGCAACGGAATTCAGAAAGAAACCTCAGTTAACCTCAGCAATCAATGCTGCCTCTCACTAAAGATCTTCTCTATGACAGTGAAATAACTCTAGATTCTAACTAAACGGCCTGATAAACACGGCAAATCTTCTATCAATGCATTCTCGATGCTCACAAAATGATGTTACCAAGATCCATCAGTCCTCAAGCCATTTTATTTTTTACCCAATTCTAGGTGAATTCTGGCCTCACGCCACTTCAAAAAGATGCTGTTTTCTCTAGGGTAGAGTCAAGGAAGCCTTTCTCTCTTCTTGTGGACTTTGACACACAGTTGTTATGGTCAGAAAGGTGTTTTCAGTAGGCCATAGAAAGCTTTATAGAGTAAAAGTCTATACTACATGTGGACTGTATGTATGATTGCCACTGAAAAGGGGAGGTCTGGGTCTGCCTTTCACCCTGATAATTTACCATAGCCTGACGTCATGCTACCCTGGATCTCCCTCTTCCTGCTCCAGAAGTTAGGTGCCACCACAGAGAAGTCCCTGGTAGCCAGATACCTCTACCGGCTAGGGACATGGGCACTGCCCTCTGGACAGATGGAGAAACACAAAATTACAGATGGGGGATAGGTTGACTTTTACCAGACATTGTGGATGGGAGAGAAAGGCCTTGGACACCTGGCTATTTTTGGCAAAAGCCCTGTTATCAGTGTAACATGTAGTTTGACACTTAGTTCTACAGGATTCCGAACTGTCCTACTGTTTTCACGGTGTTCAGTGTTTGTTTAGTGGTAAATTTGGAAACTGTGCATAATTTTAACACTCTGGCCTGTTCTGACAGAGATACCCTGTTAGCTATGTTGAAGATGTGCAAGTTGCATCAATGTAAAAAAATTCTCTAATTTTTCCAGATGTCCTCCGAAGCCACCGGCTGCCAATTTTCTGCCAGTTGATCCTCAAAGTTGGAAACTTTTTGAACTATGTAAGAATTCTGTCAACTTCCTCATGTGCAAACAATATGTATCCACCTCATGCCAGGAGGCAAATATCATGAATTATCTAAGTGACTGGCGCAAGTGTTGTTCATACCTGTTTATGGTTTGGTTTGGTCTCCTTTCTTAGGGAAGTCACACAGGAGACGCCGACGGCTTTAAAATCAGCACCTTGCTCAAGTTAACCGAAACCAAAGCAAACCAAACCCGGATTACTCTCCTTCACCACATTTTGGAGGTATTTTCTGTTCTGGTCTAAGTGGGAAATTCAACATGCATCCTGCACCTTAACTCATCATCTCAAAACCCCGAGTTTAAGTTCTTCCCATTTGTTTCCAGGATTGGATTTCAGTGAAGTTCATTCTAATGTTAAACTCCATTGATTTAAATATAGCTTAAACTAACGTTACTGTCTCCTGCTTCTACTTGCAAAGTCTGACTGAAGTCTTGAAAGATGGGAACATTTATTCAGGATTTTGCAGGGCGGGGTGTTTCGTTGTTTTGGTATCCTGCCTTTTTGCGTAACAGTTCACTAAGAAAAATCTCCCATTTTGTAATTTGATTATACGGGTTTTTATGAAGCCCATAACCCCACTAGCTTCCTTTCACCCCTAAACCAGATTAACAATGCAGTCTTAACCAGCGATACACTGTGGGTGTGGAGGGGGAGGTATTTGTAAATTTCCTGTATTGTGCATGGGGTTGGACTAGATGACCCTTGAGATCCCTTCCAACTCTATAATTCTATGATTAAGAACATAAGAACATAAGAGAAGCCTATGTTGAATCAGGCCAATGGCCCATCTAGTCCAACACTCTGTCACACAGCGGCCAAAATATACCAGTTGCCATCAGGAGGTCCAGCAGTGGGGATTCTGTATGCCCTTCTAAGTCCGTTGTTCATTCATTTAGCAGGGTATAACTCCATTTAGGATTGTACTGTAAACTTCCTCTCTGTAAGGCTTTTCTACGGCAGTCTTGTCATGTTTTGTATTTTCCTCTTGCTTTCCTGGTAGGGATTCCCTCTCATTGGCTGCTGGCACCTCAGGAACCAGTGGGAAGAAACGGGGCGGGGGGGGGGAACGACACGGGACAAATGTGTTCTGTCATCATACAAGCACACTTACATCACTTCCAGTAAAAAAACAGAAGTGACATAGGGGGCACTCTAGCATTTTACAAAAGCTCTATAGTAAAAATATAGGAGTTCTTACAAAATCCTAGAGCATCCCCTATGTCACTTCTGGGTTTTGCCGGAAGTGACATAGGCATGCTAGCGCAAGCCTGACACACCAGGCCTCACCCCTCATTTCCTCCAAGAGGTTTGATGCTGAGGCCTGGCAACCTTATTTCCTAGCAGTGCCGGCCAGCTTGTCCTCTGACGGCATGAACTACCCAGAGAGGAGGCCCAAGGTGACTAACAGCAGGCATCACCGATCTACTGTCTAGTATGCAAACCAGGATAATCAGACACTAACCCGATATCCCCTCTTCTTTTTCTCCCAGGAAGTGGAAAAATCTCACACAGACTTGCTGCATCTTCCCAAAGATATTGAATGCGTTTCAAAAGCCGCTGGGTAAGAATGATTGACGTGTGTGTTGTCTTCTCTAAAGTAGGGATGTCAGCTCTGGATTGGGAAATACCTGGAGATTTGGGGGGTAGAGCCTGGGGAGGGTGGGTTTTGGGGAGGGGAGGGACCTCAGCAGGGTATAATTCCATAGAGTCCACCCTCCGAAGCAGCCATTTTCTCCAGGGGAACCTGATCTTGGTCAGCTGGAGATGAGTTGTAACAGCAGGAGATCTCCCGGTGCCACCTAGAAGTTCGCCAGCCCTAGCTCTAAATTGTGAGCTTCAAAAGAGACTGCACACCCAAAACTGTGGTGTGTAGCGACCGCCTTTAGCTTAGACGACTTTTAAAAGGGGATTCAGCACATTCACGTAGAAGAGGTCCACCGCTGGCTGTTTGCTGTAGGCCTTCCAGGGCATCTGATTGGCCCCTGTGTTCAAAGGATGCTGCTCTAGACGGACCCCTGGTCTGACCCAGCAGGTCTCTTCTTATGTTCTTGGGTAAGATTTTTTTAGGTATTATTATATATTTCTGCCATGGTTTTTCTCCCCGATTTGTAATATAGTCTTCCATCTGCCGTTTTATCCTCACAACATCAACAACAATCCTGTGAGGTAGGTCAGGCTGTGAGAATGACTGGCCTGAGGTTACGTACTGAGCTTCACGGTTGAGTCATGGTTTGTACGTGAGCCGACTTGTACTAGCTTAGTGCTGTAACCATTAGGCTGAGAGTGACTGTCCCAAGGTCACACCCACTGAACTTCTATGATACAGTGGGAATTCCCAGTTCCTAGGGATGCCATCCTCCAGGTGGGACCTGGGGATCCCCTGCAGCTCATCTCCACACTGCAGAGATCACTTCCCCTGGAAAAAATGAATGCAAAGAAGAAGAAGAAGAAGAAGAGACTGGATTTATACGCCGCCCTTCACTGCCCAAAGGCGTCTCAGAGCGGCTTACAAACTCCTTTCCCTTCCCCTCCCCACAACAGACACCCTGTGAGGTAGGTGGGGCTGAGAGAAGCTCTCTGACAGAAATTGCTCTTTTGCAGAGAACAGCTCTTATCAGGACTGCGGCTTGACCCCAGGTCATACCAGCCAGGTGCAAGTGGAGGAGTGGGGAATCAAACCCGGTTCTCCCAGATTAGAGTCCACGCACTTAACCACTACACCAAACTGGCTCTCAGGGTGGACTCTGTGGCATTGTACCCCACTGAAGTCCCTGTCCTCCCTGGGCTCCATCCCCAAATCTCCAAGAGTTTCCCAACCTGGAGGTGGCAACTGTACCACCCCATCCCCTGCGGGTAGCCAAGGGGGACCTGGAAACCCTACAAGGTCCTCACCTGACGCTCAAACCCCTACACAACACTGATATTATCTCCATATCCTGGATGGGGTTCTGATGCCAAGCAAGAGAATGATTTGCCTATATTCATGCTTCGTTCATGACAGATCCGTGATTAGAGGTGCCAGATCTCAGTTCAGACTCCTAGCTGCAGATACAGGGCCTGTAACGGAGCTTTCTAGGACACGGCATTGATGCTGAACATTGAAACTGTAACACAACACGTGCCCAGTCTCCAGGTCAAGCTCTCTTTTTGCCCGAGACTTCCAAGGAGAAGCCAAGCCATCAGCGTCACATGCAGGCCTGTAGCCAGGATTTTGTGGCTTAGGAGGCAAATTGTTTTCTGGTGGGGCTGAAGTTCTCAGTGCAGAAAGAAAAGCCATTTAGCCAATAGGAAGCTGTAGCCAATAGGAAGCTGTAGATGTCTCACTTGCAAGCTGTCAACCACTTTAGATGGCACGTCTCAGCTGCCGCAAGTTAATCACTTCTGCCAGCCTAAGCAACAATTCTGATAACAGGTGGGGGTGATGACATCTGTAGTCAAGAAAGCTAACACGTAAGCCTCCGTATGCGAAGAAACGTAAGATTCCGCATGCAAAAGAACACGAAAGCAAAACCCTTTGATGTGCTTCAACATCGCCGTGTGATCGCTGGCTATCGGCGTCTGCGCGGCATCTCGGGGACCTGTCTGATTGTGCTACCGCACATCTTTTTCCTCCAGCTCTCATTTGCCTCCCTTCAGCAGCACAGTACCCCGCTCGTGTGACCAGGGCCCTTGAGAGACTAATAGAGCAGTCCTAAGCAGAGTTACACCTATTGAAGTCGATGTTGTAACTCTGCTTAGGATAGCACTCTTCATCGCTTTGGCGATGGACAGTGCCGTAGAGTCGCAGCTGATTTATGGCAGCCCCATAGGGTTTGGGGGCAGGAGACGTTCAGAGGTGGCTGGCCGCTGTCTGCCTCTAGGTAACAACCCTGGAATTCCCATCCGAATCCTGACCAGGGCCGACCCTGCTTAGGGTCTGAGATCTGATGAGGTTGAGGTAGCCTGAGCCAGTTAATCCCTTTAGAGAGAGTTTAATTTGAAATGGAAGAAATCAAAGTGACAAAGAGAACATTGTGATGGTATTTAATTACAACGGCAAGGATGACTTATGCTCAATTTTGGAAACAAGAGAAGATACCAGATAAATGGGAATGGATAAAGAAGATGATTCTTATGGTAGAAATGGACAAACTGACAAAAAAACTCAATGGAAAAGAAGATGAAGAATTTTTAGCAGATTGGAAAGACTTTAAAGTTTACTTAGAATTGAATTGGGATGTTAAAAATAGATTACTTTGCTTTGATGATGACTAAGAATAGAAGTAGTATAAGAAATGGATTGTATTTAAAATGTTACCTAAGAAGGAGAAATAGAAAAAGAAAATGTTTAAAATGAAGATTTGATTACTGAGTAAGAACCGAATGTAAGAGAATACTGACTGAAATATTAATGGAGGTGGAGCATTGCTGGGAGCCAGGGGAGGGGAGGGAAGAAAAATTGTAGAAAAGGATATGTTAAGAATTGGTTATTAACTATGGAACATGCTATTATAGCCTGTTAATAAATTTTAAAAAAAATAGAGAGAGTTTAATTTGCCAGGAGCAGGACAGAGACTGCTAGCCTGTGACCACAGAAGTTCCATTTGTTTGTTCAGGTTTTCCTGTGATGAGGCAGGGAGAACACGCAAGCCTGTATGACCCCGTGACTTGCTCCTAATTTCTCCTTGGAGAAAGTCTTGGAAGGAACACAGAATCTAAAATGGTCCTCATTTCTTTGTATCTTATATTCCTCAACAAGTCTACGTCGTTCTGAGTTCCAGCCCAACATCTGTCTCGGTACATTAATCTCACCATTAAAACCACCTTCCAAATTCTTTTAAGCCATGCTGGAATTGAAGGGCAAAGAACTGTGTTGTGTTGAGTCCTGCTTAACTTGGATGACTTTCCCCACTCATTTTCCAAAAAAAAAAAAAGTAGGATGAGGATTTAAATCAGATCTTCTCGATAGAGGATTAGAAATGGATCGAGAGTAATCTTCCTCCGAGATTAATTTCTGTAGAACTAGAGGAGAGCACGGCTTTAAGTGCTGTATTCATACCATCTTATTTCTAATAAGTTGTACAGAATATATAAAATCTCTGTAGGTACTTACTGACAATTGCAAGCCGTATGTGCACATTTTCTTTGTCAAATCTGGGTTTTATCCTTGCACGTTGTCTGCCTCGTACATTTTTAGGCCGCCCTTCCTTCAACGGAGGCATAAATGGTTCACATCTTTTGCCCTTTAAAACAGGTTAGGATGAGAAAGAGACTGTGACTTGCCCAAAGTCACTTGTAAATCTCATGCTAGTGTGGGGACTCGAATGCGAGTCTCCCAGATCTTTGTCTGATGTTCCCACCATTACGCCTTACTAATACTCTGGTTCCGTGTTCAACACTTTTAGAATCAA
Organism: Gekko gecko; assembly: GCA_029375565.1. Classification (NCBI taxonomy): domain Eukaryota; kingdom Metazoa; phylum Chordata; class Lepidosauria; order Squamata; family Gekkonidae; genus Gekko; species Gekko gecko. The sequence continues at coordinate 226,706,608 of JAPDNY010000003.1, forward strand.
TGGATGGATATGACAACTTCTTTAATAGCCTTGAACACTAAGATTAGTGTTGCAAGCTCTGGGTTGGGAAATACCTGGAGATTTGGGAGGGTGGAGCCTGAGGAGGGTGGAGTTTGGGGAGGGGAGGGGCTTCAGTGGGCTAGAATGCCCACCTTCTGAATTGGTCATTTTCTCCAGGCGAATTGAGCTCTGTCTCCTGGAGATCAGTTGTGAACCCAGGGGATCTCCAGCCACCACCTGGAGCTTGGCAAAACTAAATAAGATTGCTTTCTCATATATTGAAAGGGATGTGTTGATGAGACAGATTTGCTACGAAGTGGAGAAAGATTGTGATTCCTTGAACTCGCGCCCCCTTTTTAAGGGGGACAGTAAGGGCACCGGGCCTCTCACATGGAGGAGGCCACATTAACATTGACAAACAACAAAAGGTAATGGTTTCCCTTGCTCTAAAGCCAGCTGAATCCAACTCTAGGGGTATGATGCTCATCTCCATTTCCAAGCTGAAGACCCAGCACTGTCCAAAGATGTTTCCGTGCTCATGTGGCCGGTATGACTAGATGCCGAGGCGCACGGAACGCTGTTACCTTCCCACCAAAGTGGTACTTATTTATCTACTTGCAGTTTCTCGCTTTTGAACTGCTCACTCCATCACGCAGCACTTGGGCCTCGAACAGCTGAACTACTGACCTTCCGGTCTGCAGTTCAGCGTCTTAACCACTGAACCACCGCAGCCCCTCACAAACAATACCATGCTTCAAATTTGGAGTGATCAGAGCCTTTCCCTTCCAGGTGGTCATGCTGGTCAGTGAAAGTAGAGTCCCAGAACCCAGAGTAATCTCTGCACTCCGTTTACAGAGGCCATTGACTTCAGTGGAGGGATCTGCTCTTATTGTCCCATTTGACCTGCAGATGTAACCAGTGCCAATTCCTTTCCTTCCCTTCCCCTCTCCTTCACTTCCCCAGCCCAGCCCATTAGCTTGGCTGATACTCTATCTAGAAGGCCAAGGTGATGGGACCGCTTCATCCAACAGGACCCGAGAGACAGCTCAGCCGGTTCCACTCAGGTCCCAGATAGGCAGCCTTGGCCGCTTTTTCAGATTGTCACTAATGCAAGGCTCGAAAATAAGGTTCCAAGGTCCCCCCCGGCCACTGTGGGGAATTGCGGGGTGTAGGGTTGCCAGATCCAGGCTGAGAAACTCTTGGAGATAGGGGGATGGATCCTAGGGAGGACAGGAACCTCAGTGGGGTATAGGGCCACGGAGTCCACCCTCCAAATCAGCCATTTTCTCCAGGGGGACTGATCTCTGTAGTCTGGAGATGAGCTGTAATTCCAGGGGATCCCCAGGTCTCACCTGGAAGCTGGCATCCCTACTTGAAAATCACCATGCATGGGGAGAATCCCGTTTTCTGAAGGACTTCTGTATTTTGCGAGTGACTTCAACGGGAGTTTGTCTTTCACACTCATCTATTCCCTTTCCATGGGGGGGGAAATGACATTGGCACGGGATGTTGTTCTGAGAAAGAAGGGAGAGGGCCTGAAATGAACATTCGTCCCCTGGGCCTCAGAAAGGGCCTGCGTCCTTCAACTGAGGCCTGTTTCTATGTCTTAATGATAAAGCTGTGTTCTGAAAGGAGATAAAACCCCTTCAGTTATCTGTGCATCCAGTTTGCTGGGCCTTCAGAGGAGCAAGCTGTTCTTCATATCATTTTATGGCTTGTGGCAGGCGATGAGTTTTGTGAGTCACTGACCGCTTCTTCAGAGCAGTGTGACTCACGAAAGCTCCTCCCCTGCCACAAATTTCATTAGTCTTTAAGGTGCTGCTGGACTCTTGCTCTTTTCTCCTGCCACAGGCAGACTAATATGGCTGCCCATCTTGATCTATTTTATGGCTTGTTCACTGCCACAGGAGGTGGTGGCAGCTACAAGCATGGACAGTTTCAAGAGGGAATTAGATAAACATATGGAGCAGAAGTCCATCAGTGGCTATTAGCCACAGGGTATAGATGGGAACTCTCAGTCTGGGGCAGGTGATGCACTCTATTCTTGTTGCTGGAGGGGGCAGCAGTGGGAGGGCTTCTAGTGTCTTGGCCCCACTGCTGGACCTCTTGACGGCAACTGGTATATTTTGGCCGCTGTGTGACAGAGTGTTGGAATAGATGGGCCATTGGCCTGATTCAACATTGGCTTCTCTTATGGTCTTATGGTCTTATGTTTTTCCTCCCCCAGAATCAATCTTGACGCGATACGGTCAGAATCCAGTTCCAATTTAAAGAAACTGCTGGAACTTGAGAGAAAGTTGTCATCGTCGACGGACGAAGTGAAAGCCCAGTACGAAAAAGCCATTCAGGTGGGCATCAGACCAAAGCTCCCTCACACTGTTCTTAAACTGTCCGCCATTTTGTCAGCATCGTGAGCAGGTGCTTTTTTCAAAAAAATGACTCTATGTCTTTCAGGAGAGCATAAGCGCTAACCGGAAATTGGAGGAGGAGTTTGAAAACATTGAAAGGAAGAAGGTGGAGCTGGCCAGCTACCTCTGTGAGGACCCAAACAAATTGTCTTTGGAAGATATCTTTGGCACCATGAAGACTTTCCGGGACCTCTTCATCAAAGCCTTGAAGGTCTGACTCTGGGAATTGTCAGTAATGGGATCCTAACGATTGGATGGTCTAGTTCTCTGGGCTGGTTATTTTTTCATTAATATTTATTTTACCAAATTTATATCCCGCCCTTCTGTCCTCACAAGGGCCACCGAGCAAGCTAACCCATTAAAACATAGGCAATACAATCACATTTTTAAAAGCCATTAAACTGACTTTTAAAAAATCATTAAAACAATTACAACCAGAGCTAAAACGTTTGCGTGTGTGTGTGTGAAGTACCATCAAGTCGCTTACGGCAACCCTGTGGATTCACGACCTCCAAAATGACGTGTCATTAACAGCCTCACTCGGGTCTTGCAAACTGAGGGCCCTCGTGGCTTCCTTGACTGAGTCCCTCCATCTCCTGTTGGGCCTTCCTCTTTCCCTGCTGCCTTCCAGTTTTCCCAGCATTGTCGTCTTTTTTTTAGTGACCCTTGTCATCTCATCATGTGACCACAGTACCATAGCCTCAGTTTAGTCATTTTAGTTTCTAGGGAGAGTTCAGGCTTGGTTTGGTCTAAAATACATACAAAGCATAAAAACAACAAAAAACGTTGGACAGGAAGGAGGGATCACTGAGGGAGTGCCGAGTGAAACAAAAAAAAAAGTCTTCACCTGCTGGTGGAAGATGGCAACAGAATGGGACAGATGAATCTCCCTGGGGAGAAAGTTCCAGAGTTTTGGTGCCATGGCCAAGAAAACTGGTCTGTATAGCTGACCTGGATAGTCCAAGCTAGAATGATCCTGTCAGATATCAGAAGCTAAGCAGGGTCAGCCTTGGCTAATATTTGGAAGGGCAACCTCCAAGGAATGCCCCTGCAGAGTGCAGGGGGTTGGACTAGATGGCCTGCAAGATCCCTTCCAACTCTAACATTCTATGATTCTATGAATACCAGGGTCATGACACAGAGGCAGGCATTGCAGGCCTGTAGCCATTTGTGGGGCAGATTGTTTTCTGGTGGGCTGAAGTTCTCAGTGCAGAAAGAAAAGCCATTTGGCCAACAGAAAGCTGTTACTGGGATAGATCTCTACATTGCATGCTGTCAACCACTTTAGATGATAGTTCTCAGTTGCTGCAAGTTAATCACTTCTGCCAGCCTAATCCACAATTCTGATAACAAGCCAGGACGTGGGGGAGGTGACTTCTATAGTCAAGAAAACTGACACTTAGGCAGAAAAAACTCTCTGAAAGGAGACCATTTTCTTGACACAGTTAGAAGGGATCCTAGAGGTCACCTACTCCAACCCCCTTGGTCAGTACAGAAATTAGTCAACTTCAGCAACCCACTCTGCTTAAAGGAGCACATGCCTTAAAAAATGGTTTAAAACGACTGAAAAAAAACATTTACAGGAGAAATTCTTGTGGGGCTGTGCCTTTAAGAAGGAGGCGGAGCCCCCCAAAGCCCCACCATAGCTGCAGGCCTGAGGCAAAGGCAAACCACCTCTGAAAACGAGTCTAACTTGCCGCCTAGTGGTGCATAACCAGAGCTCTTTTTGTAGCAGGAACACCTTTGTGTATTAGGTGACACACCCCTAATGTAGCCAATCCTCCAAGAGCTTACAGTAGCCCCTGTAAGAAGAGCTCTGTAAGCTCTTGGAGGATTGGCTACATTAGGGGTGTGTGGCCTAATATGCAAAGGCGTTCCTGCTACAAAAAGAGCCCTGTGCATAACTCTAAACAGCTAGAACTTCTGGCTGCCAGACAATCTTAGGATCTCCTGGCTATGCTACACACAATGCCGTACATGATGATGATGATGATGATGATGATGATGAAGATGATGATATGGCTGATTAACTGATACTGAGACCAAACTTGGGATAAAAGGACAAATGGGAGAGCTGTACAAATTGATCTGAGCTCCTTGGAGGAAGGGACTGGCATAAAAAGTACAAGAGAGAGACTGTTGTGATTATCATTTCAAATATTCATCTCTTGCCTTGTCCCTGAAATGCTTCCAAAGTGGCTTGCAACATCATTAAAACAACTCCAATTATTAAAAAAACAACAGCATAAAAATGCATCAGCTAAAACGGAGCATCTGCTGATAAACCAAGCCAAAAGCAGTTGCTGCATGTCCCCTTTTCCCATCTGCAGGAAAACAAGGACCGAAAAGAACAAGCCGCAAAGGCTGAGAAAAGGAAGAAGCAGCTGGCAGAGGAAGAGGCAAAGAGGCAGAAGGGCGAAAACGGGAAGATCAGTGAGTATCTGAAGGGTTTACTCGAGCTAACGTGCGCGTAACCACAATCGTCATCGTTGCCAGTGCAATTTCCTGTTTGCTCTGGTGCCTTGGAACCTTTCAGGAACACCTGGGCTTTATCTTTCGCTCCCTGTTGGTGCAAGCCAGATCCTGCAACCGCAGTGCAACATCTTGTCCCCAGATAAATGGAGGCATGCCGCCAGGAGGGCTGGCACAAAACCTCATTGACTTGGAAGAGCGAGGTGGCAGACAGCCAAGAAGGAAAACTAGGAGGCTGATTCAAGTTGATATCCCCAAAACAATGCGGAATGGTTGCTCCTTTGGGTCTCTTTCCACAGAGAAAACCATAATTTGGTGCCACAACAAGGCCGAATGTGAACAAGGCGCTTGTAACAGCTGGGATCCACTGGAACGTTTCTGTGAATGAAAGGATTTCTATCCACAATGGTCCTTTCTGCACTAGACCTTAAATCCTGTCCCCGAACTTACATTCTGCACTACATGTGAATTCACCTCTGTAATTATCTCGGGATAGTTTTACATTCTACACTACACTCAAGTTCACCCCTGTAATTATCTTGGAGTATTTTTTGTTTCCACATTACACTGAGGTCACCCTGGTTTCGCCCCACACCTGTCCAGGGATAAACGGGTGCTGTTACAACCAGGGATAAATGCAAGGCATTGTGTCCCGAGTTGAACTCTGATATAACCAGGGATGAGATCCAAGTGCAGAAAGGACTCAAGATCAGCTTTCTCACAGTCCCAACTCTTGCTGTGTGAGCGGTCTCCTGTTCCCCCCAAATGAAGGGGGACATGATTGCTCTCTTGAAGTATTTGAAAGGCCGTCACTTAGAGGAGGGAAGGGAGCTGTTCCTGTTGGCAGCAGAGGAGAGGACTTGCAATACGGGGTTTAAATTAAGGGCGAGAAGGTACCGGCTGGACATTAGGGGGGAAATTTTACACTCAGAGTAGTTCAGCAGGGGAATGGCTGAACTTCACTGGCAGTCTTCAGGCAGCGGCTGGGCGAACATTTGTCGGGGATGCTTTAGGCTGATCGGGCATTGAGCAGGGGGTTGGGCTAGACTGCCTGGGTGGCCCCTTCCAACTCTAGGATTCTATGCAGAAGAAAACGTGAAAGAGTCCCTTGACTGGGTGGAAATCCTTCTGTCCACAGAAATGCTCTGGCGGATCCAACCCAATGTCTGGGATGGTTCTATAATCCCTGCGGCAGCCAGGAAATCAAGTATGGATTAGGTAGAAATAGATCCAAGGGCTTTGTAAATTGGGTCTTACAAGCTTATTTCTCTTGTCAGTGTTTGCACCGTCAACATGGTGATGTACATGTTTCTTTTCTTTCCTTTCCTTTCCTTTCCTTTCCTTTCCTTTCCTTTCCTTTCCTTTCCTTTCCTTTCCTTTCCTTTCCTTTCCTTTCCTTTCCTTTCCTTTCTTTTCTTTGCAAAAGAGGTGCCAGAACTCTCAAGAGGGAAATGAAGTCTTCATTCTGTATACTGAAAACTCATGAACTTTTAAACATTTTTAAAAGAATTTTGTCAAAGAGGTTCTGGAACTCTGTTCCAGCACGTTCCCCTAGAAAGAAAAGCCCTGCACTTGTGCATGGACTATCGGGGCAGAGCACTGTGCCTGGGCTGCAAACACAATGCTTCTTGGTGGAGTCCGTTCCCATCTTGTCGTCATTGAGAATCCAGTCCTCCAGTGTAAATAAATGAACCAATTGGCTAACGCTCTCCTCTCTTTCCCGGGACAGTTAAAAAAGGGGTCGTGAAGCAAGAGGAGGTGTGCGTGATTGACGCTTTGCTGGCCGATATCAGGAAGGGCTTCCAGCTGCGAAAAACAGCCCGGAACAAGGCAGATTCAGATACTTCAGCCAAAAGCTCGCCCGCTCAGACTCAGAAGGGGAAAGAGATCGGTAAGCACAGAAGTCCCATCAACCTCTACCCTCCCTTTCTTGGAAGGCAAAAGCTTCTGTTTTCTTCACCTCAAAGTGGTGTGTCTTATAAGTGTTCTTTCTTTCTAAAATATCTGTCCCGTGAGCAGCTCCATGTTCAGAGGCACTAAGCCTCTGAATCCCAGTGCGAGGAGGCAGTATCAGGGAAAGGCCTCAGCTTTCATGACTTGTTGTTGGCCATCCTGAGGAACTGGTTGGTCTCTGTGTGAGGCAGGATGCTAGATTAGATGGACCACTGGTCTGATCCTGCAGGGCTTTTCTTACATTCTTATCAGGGAAGGCCTCAGCCTCTATGCCCTGTTGTTGGCCCTCCAGAGGAACTGGTTGGCCTCTGTGTGAGACAGGATGCTGGACTAGATGAACTACTGGTCGGATTCAGCAGGGCTATTCTGATGTTATTATGAAGCTGCCTTCTACTGAGTCAGGCAATTGGTCTATCAAGATCAGTATTGTCTACTCCAACTGGCAGCAGCTCTCTGGGTTTTCGGGCAGTGGCCTTTGACATCACCCTAATTGATCCTTTTGCTTGGTGATGTCGGGGATTGAACCTAGGAGCTTCTGCGTGCAAGGCAGATTCTCTGCTGCTGAGCCACAGCCTCTTCCCATTAATAAGGACATACGAAGCTGCCTCAATACTGAGTCAGACATTGGCCTGTCAAGCTCAGTCTTGTCTGCTCTGACTGGCAGCAGCTCTCCAGATTCTTGGGCTGAGCTCTTTCCCATCACCTCCTATCTGAGCATTGTCACTGGAGATCTCAGGGATTGAGCTGGGGACCTTCTGTGTACCAAGCAGGTGCTCTGCCCCTGAGCCGGAACCCCTCCCCATGCCTGCTTCCAAAATCAGTGAACACAGCATAGGGCAATAATGTCCTATGAGCTGAACCCAACCCTAGCAGAAATCAGTGCAACTGATGCAAAAAGGGAAGTGACAGTCTAAAGCCCTACAGGGATGCTGAACTGCCCATAGGTAGTGTCATGTTTACAGCATTGAATTCGGATCTGGCAGGCCTGGGTTTGAACCCGCTTCCCCTGCCAGAGGAACTCTTGGGGTGACCCTGGGCCGTTAGCCTAGCCCGCTTCACGGGATTGTTGTGAGGATAAAATGGGGGAAAGGTGAATAGTATAAACCACTTTGGGTCTCCATTGTGGAGAATGGTACGGGTATAAACCAACCAACCAGATAAATAAAGCCCTCCAGTTAGGCTGAGCACACAGCCCATGGGCAGTGAGAGCCAGTGTGACATAGCAGCTGAAGTGGTAAGCTAGGAATGGTCAGACATAAAAGCTGATTGCAGAAAAGCTTATTGCCACACCTGGCCCCACTGATGGACCTCCTGATGGCACCTGGTATTTTTGGCCACTGTGTGACACAGAGTGTTGGACTGGATGGGCCATTGGCCTGGTCCAACACTGGTTTCTCTTATGTGCTTATGGAGTCCTGTGTGCAGTTCCAGAGGCCTCACTTCAAAAGGGATGAGGACAGATTAGAGCGGGTACAGAGGAGAGTGACGAGGATGATGGGGGCCTGGAGACCAAGCCATGTGAGGAAAGACTGAGGGAATCGGGCAGGTTCAGTCTGGAGAAGAGGAGGCTGAGGGGGGACAGGACTGGTCTCTTGAAGTATCTGAAGGGCTGTCACTCAGGGGAGGGCAGGGAGCTGTTCCTGTGGGCAGCAGAGGAGAGGACTCGCAAGAATGGGTTTAAATTAAGGGCGGGGAGGTACCAGCTGGATAATAAGGAAAACTTTTTGACAGTCAGAGTTGTCCAACAGTGGAATGGGCTGCCTAGGGAGGTGGTGAGCTCCCCTCCCTGGCAGTCTTTAAGCAGCGGCTGGACAAACACTTGTCAGGGATGCTGTAGGCTGATCCTGCATTGAGCAGGGGGTTGGGCTAGATGGCCTCCATGGCCCCTTCCAACTCTGTGATTCTACGACTTTAGGTCAGTCACTCGGTCTCAGCTTATTCCTCTTCACAGGGTTGTTGTGAGGGTACAACAGGAGAAGAATGGTACATGCTGGCCTAAGTTTCTTAGAGGAAAAGCAGGATAGAAATTACGGAGATCAGTTTCCCTGGAGGAAATTCCTGCTTTGGAGGGCGGATTCTATGACATGAGGCCCCGCCCCTCTCCAAACCCCGCCCTCCCCAGGCTGCTCCCCAAATCTCCAGGAAGTTCCCTACCTGGAGCTGGCTACCCTAATTTGGGTTGATCCTTATCTACGTTGTTCATTTTCAGGCAAAAGCGTTGCACCCGCAAAAGACACCGTGAAACCAGAGGCCGGTGCGCTCTCTCAAAATAATGCCCAGGAACATTTAGAGAAAGCAGCTCATCCGGAAGCGACGTCTCCCAGTGAGAAGCACGAAGTCACCTCAGACTTGCCAGCTTCCCACGTATCCTCTGCTGCTGTTGGAAATGCAGGGTTTTCTCCAGCCCAGCCCAGTGGTGAGAAGAACACCTTAAATGTCCTGGCATTGGAGGTAGGCCCCGAGCCTAATGGTGGAACAGAGCAAAACCAGAATGTTCTCTCTAGCTCCCAGGACTGCGTGGACTACGACAGCTTAGCGTTTTCTCAGTCAGGCTCTTTCATAAAGTTCACTGGCGCCAATTCCGGCAGCTCGACCTGCTTAAGAGGCGAAGCGGGTCCCATTGGTTCAGGAGACCAAATCAGCAGAACTGAGCCAGCTGGCTCACAAAACAGCTTCGATTCAAAGGACCAACTAAGGAGTCATATTGGAAAAGAAAACAGGATGGAGGAAATGCCGGGAAAGGCAGAAGTTCTGACAACTCTTGAGGTAACTCCTGAGGTAACAGAGCCTCCAACCGCGTCACCGGTAGGGGAGCTGAAAGAGAACGAAGACCCGTCTGTAGACTCCTTGCTGGACACGTCTCAAGAGAGGTCGTTCTCAGAAGAGCCGGTGACTGATTCTTCGTGTTCGGCGACGTTCCCCTCAGAAAACCCCCTTGCAGACAAAGATGGCCAAAGAGGTTCAGCGAAGAGGAAGAAGAAGAAGCGACACAGCAAAAGCCATTCAGGTAAACCATTTTAGTTTTGATTAGTGAGAGTCAAAATATTTTAATATAATGGCTGAAAGGTGAAAGCTAGCTTGGAAGAGACTCCCCCCCCCCCATCACATCCCATAGTGACCAAGAGTCCAATCCAACCTTACAGAAGATCCAGTGAAATTTGCTTTTTAGCATATATACATGAAAAGTGCAGCCTAAAGTAATAATCTTATGCATACTTAACCTTGCCTCTGAGTAAACATGCATAAGATTCGGTCTGTATGGCTTGCTGGGAATGCAGAAGTCTCATTAAACTCAGTGGGATTTTCCGAGGCATAATTAAACTGGTCTCTGAATTTAGTACATCTATAAAGCGTTAATAAATGGTTAAGATATGTTGTAAAATAAAAGCTAAATCGGGTATGTTTTCATTAGCAAATGCATGAATGCAAAAAGGGCCAAGACTAGCTAACAAATTAATATCCCCAAACTCCCAACGTTTTCATTTAACGAAAAAGAACATTAAATTATATAGATTTTGTGGCTAGAAGTTAGAAAATCTTTCTTTGCTAGTTACGTGGATTATGTCCCACAAAAAAACTTAAATGCATTTGCCAGGGAAATACTGAGGGTAGGATCTGGCCAACGTTAAGCAATCCCATTGATTTCAAGGGCGAAATCCAGCCCAGATTGGCTTTCACCACCACATCCAATAGTAAGAACATAAGAAGAGCCCTGCTGGATTAGCCGAGTGGTCCGTGTAGTCCTGCATCCTGTCTCATACAGTGGCCAACCAGTTTCTCTGGAGGGCCAGTGACAGGACACAAAGGCCCTGGGATTCAGAGGTTGACTGCCTCTGAACATGGAGGTTCCCTTTGGTCACCATGGCTAGTAGCTACTGATAGACCTCTTCACCATGAATCTGTCTAATCCCCTTATATAGCCGTCTATGTCTGTGGCATAGAACTAACGTTCAACTAATATTCCAGGTTACTATGCAGGGCTATTTTGGGGCAGGAACGCAAAGGAACGGTGTTCCGGCTGGCTCCCAAGGTGGCCACGCCCAGCAGGAACTCATTAGCATAATAGGCCACACCCAACAGCAGAAACTCATTAGGATTGGCTACATTAGGGGTGCGTGGCCTAACATGCAAAGGAGTTCCTGCTCCAAAAAGAGCCCTGGACAACAAACAAGGTGTAAACAGAATAAGAAGCAAAAGTTGGTTGTGGCTGGATGACTGGTAACACGGGGGTGTGGCCTAATAGGCGAATGAGTTTCTGCTGTTGGGTGTGGCCTGTTATGCTAATGAGTTCCTGCTGGGCTTGTTCTATAAAAAGAGCCCTGTTACTGTGTATAGTTCTCGGCATTTCAAAGAGGACATGACGTTCATGAACCATACAGTTTAACAATTAAATACCATGCCAATCCCTTAAGCATTTATTAACCATTGAAAATAGTTTATAGATGTACTCTTAATTCATATAGAACCCCCCCCCCCAAAAAAAAAAAATCACGGTACTGCTTTCGTCCATGACCGTACCATGTTTCACGTGGGAAAAGGCGGTCCTCTGGATATCGGCATCCCCAATTGGCTTCGTACGGGTGGTTCCCAATTCATTGGGGGGTTCGTTGCAGACTCTGGTTGGGGGCTGGAGGGAATAGTTTTTTTTTCTGGGAGAACTGACTTCCGCTCCCCAACCATGTTGATGTTAGAAACTGATCGTTGCATGTAACTTGCCTACATTTAGCCATCTCTCTTTTATTCAAAAGCAGTGGTTGACACTGATTTAAAAGCCGCGGTTGAGTCTGGAGATAATAAATCAAAAAGAGGTTGTGAGTTGCAGTGAGGTATGTAAAACCCCGCGGAAGTGCTTCTCTGTGTCAACTAACTGCTGTGGTGGGACTTTACACGCCCGTACGACGGTGCGGATCATGATCCCGTAAACCTACGCTTCTGCCTTTGTGTCTGATCATATGCCTTATCTTCTTACCTAAACGCTTCTTTGTGGCTCAGCTATTTGGGTTCTGTTTCTGGTGCTTCAGGATTCCTGGGTGGCTCTGGACCAGATTCCAGATCTGGGTCTTCTGCATACGCCAATCACCATTTCCTTGCAGGAAAACGTCGTCTCTCGTTCAGTCGTTTAATGTTAGGGTAACAATTGTCCCCCTTTTCGTTTGATTTCTGCTTCCATTCCCTAAAATGTTGTAAAAATGCAATTTCAGCTTGGTCATCTTCCCTCGAACGATAGACCCGGGCTGTCGCTTGGCCTGAGGTGGCCAAGTGACCATCATTTCCGAGCAGATCATTGTTCTCTATCTTCACTTAGAATTATGTTATTATCTCTCCAAGAACCTTACTGGCTTGGATCTCACTGGTGATTGCCCCTGGCAGAAAGATTTCTATCAGCGGACAATGACTTGCCTGCCCCACCCCCTGCTGCAGCCCCACCCTTCTGGGGCTACCACTTCTGGGTTGGGAACTACTTGGAGAATTTGGGGAATGGAGCCTGAGGAGGGTGTGGTTTGGGGAGGGGAGGGACTTCAATGGACTATAATGCCATAGAATCAACTTTCCAAAGCAGCCATTTTCTTCAGGGGAACTGATCTCTGTCACCTGGAGATTGACCCTAATCCCAGAAGATCACCAGGTACCACCTGGAAGTTGGCAGCCCTAACCCCCCCCCCCAAATTCTCTACGGGAGGGCAGGTATTCATAGGAATAGCATGAGAGAAGAGTTGTACCATAGGAGGGGAAGTCAGCAAAAATTACACCGCACTGGCAGGCAGGGAAATATTTGGTGGGATCCAAGCTGCAAGCATTTATGGAAAGGGGGACTAATGACTAGGCAATGTTCCCGTGACCCAGATCTCACTCTTCAGGACTCTGTAAGCTCTTACGGGCTCGAACATGCCAATTCCCACATTTCCTTCTATCTTATCCCTCTTGAATTGGCTCACAACATTCCAAAGGCGATAAACATGATCGATTCTAATCAGGCCAGAATCAGGGGCTTGCCCAAGGCCACTTTGTGAGCTCCTGGAGGAGGCAAGCTGCAGACGGAGAATTCCCAATCCATAGCGCAACCTCTTAGACACTACTTTCTGCCTGTGAGTCCAGGTACTGGGCTGTGCGACTGCTTCGCGTCAATGCGAACCATTTCAGAAAATTCGGAAAATGTCACGGATAGCCCAGGCTAGCCCGATCTCGTCAGATCTCGGATGCTGTGCAGGATCAGCCCTGGCTACTATTTGGATGGGCGGCCTCCAAGGAATACCAGGGGCATGATGCAGAGGCAGGCAGTGGCAAACCAACTCTGAAATGTCCCTTGCCTTAAAAGCAAGCCTAGCTCGCCACCTAGTGGTGCACAATGCTAAAAAAAGCTAGAACTTCTGGCTGCCAATCTTACGATCTCTTGGCTTATACTACACACACTGCCATATGGTAATTATAATTATTTCAGAAAATGGAAGCTGCTTCAAAGCTCCAAGGGACGTCATTAAGACTTTCTCACTGGCGCTGTGAAGTGCTTTGGGGGGTAGGGGGGAGAAGATGGCCACCCTGAAATTGCACAGCTGCCCCTATTTCCTTGTGTGCTCTAATCGCAAGCAGCCTTGGCATAACCGAATCAACCAGTGCCTTCAGATTGGTAAATGCCTTGATAATCAACATGTGCTTCTTTTCCAGAACTGTCCGTTTTTTCTTACCACCTCCAAACACTAGGGAGCGCCTCTCCCCAGATATACCACCACAATGTATATTACTCTTCAGTGGGTGGCTACTGCCGAGTGTTGAATTTTTTTTGTTATTATTAAAGGGAATTCCCCCCCCCAAGTAGAAAGGGGCAAGAGTCCTTAAGGAATAACAAAATTTGTGGTATGGGAGGAGCTTTTGTGAGTCACGTCTCGCTTCTTCATAAAAGCTCCTTCCTTGCCACAAATTTCGTTAGTCTCCATTGTGCTCCTGGTCTCTTGCTCTTTTCTACTGCTATAGACAGATTAACATGGCTACCCATCTTGATCTTTCTCCCCAAGTGTGAATCTTGCAGTGCCGCTCATTTGGCCTTGGGGTCAAACTTGAGAGCCAGTTTGGTGCAGTGGTTAGGAGCGTGGACTATAATCCAGGAGAACCAGGTTTGATTTCCCACTTCTCCACATGCAGCCAGCTGATGTGACCTTGGGTCAGTCACAAGTTGTTTCAGAGCTGTTCTCGAAAGAGCAATTCTCGAAAGAGCTCTCTCAGCCCCACCTACCTCACAGGGTGTCTGCTGTGGGGAGGGGAAAGGAGATTGTAAGCTGCTCTGAGACTCCTTCGGGTAGTGAAAGGCGGGATATAAATCCAATCTCTTCTTCTTCATACTCCATGTTATGTGAGGGATCTGTGATCAGATCTTCCAGCTGTTTCCAAGATGTTAAAAAACAGCTGCAGGTGGGGCAGTCATTTGAATTGGGGTAATTGCTGAGGTGGGGGGAGGTTGAGCCCCATTTCCTCAGTAGAAATCACATTATTATAGCCATATTCTTTTAGCCGCTGTAGGGAACAAAGACAGCAGTTTCAATGCAGCCAGTTCCTCTGCTGGTAAACAAGGAAGGAAGGGTCCCCTTTGACCCACCAAAAATGCTATGCCTGGAATCGTGAGACCTACATCTACACAAGCCATCTGCAATCATGGGAATTGTAGCACGGGCTAGACTGCAAGAAAAAGCAAGCTGGGTCCAACCCAGAGGCTGTATTCCAACATCGGTTTTGGCTAGGATTGAGTTGGGGCATGTATTAATCCCCCCTCTGTTGCTCGATTCCTGCGTGTACTTCTCCTTGTGAGAAGGGAGAAATCCTGGTTAGAAAGTAACTCCAGTTTGCTTTCACGTATAAATGCAGCACACGGCACAGGGGGATTTTTATGAATGAGATGACGTGAGCAAAAAGGGTCAGACCTCCCCAGCTCACCTTGCCAAATCACCCCACCCGGCAGCTGTTTTTAAATGTGAAAGAAAATGTAGAGAGATCCCATCCCTTCTCTCCTAAGAAATGTGGAGTTCAGCCTTTATACTTTTCCATAGTGATGGGACTAATTTTACGGTATTGATCTGTCAAGTGATTCCTCTCAAAAGACCCAGAAGTTTCATGAGATGAAGAAGTCCCCAGAATGTCCAACCTGCCCCTACTAATAATACGTTCCCTAAGAATCAAAAGTCAAGGTGCAATCTGTGCACAGAGATTTCATTACCGTTCCCAGCCTGGGAGGGCTGAGAACTGCTGGAAATTTCCACCCATCGTCCCAGCAGATAGGGCCAGCTCAACCAGTAGGCAAACCCAGACAGTTGCCCAGGGCACCAGATTTTGCGAGGTGCCAGAAAGGTGAGAAGAGCCTCGGAAGCTCCATATCTGTTGATTCTGCTCTTGTACAGTTGCCATGATGGAACACAGAGGGCTTTATTTTTATGTTTACATTGTTCATTTGGGGGGGCTGCAGCAGCTCAGAGGTTAAGACACTGAGCTGCAGACCATTCAAGACCCAAGTGCCGCATAACGGAGTGAGCTAACTTCTCTGGCGCTAGCTCCCCCCAACCTAGCAGTTCGAAATCAAGGAATTGCAAGTAGATAAATAGGTACCACTTTGGTGGGAAGGTGACAGCATTCCGTGTACCTCTGTGTTTAGTCATGCCCACCACATGACCATGGAAACGTCTTCAGACAGCGCTGGCCCTTCGGCTTGGAAATGGAGATGAGCACCACATCCCTAGAGTCGGATTCAACTGGCTTTCGAGCAAGGGAAACCTTTACATAAGAACATAAGAGAAGCCAATGTTGAATCGGGCCAATGGCCCATCTAGTCCAACACTCTGTCACACAGTGGCCAAAAATACCAGGTGCCATCAGGAGGTTCAGCAATGGGACCAGGACACTAGAAGCCCTCCCACTGCTGCCCCCCCAGCACCAAGAATAGAGTGCATCACCTGCCCCAGACTGAGAGTTCCTGCCTATAAAGGTAAAGGTTCCCTTGCTCGAAAGCCAGTCGAATCCGACTCTAGGGTTGCGGTGCTCATCTCCGTTTTAAAGCCGAAGAGCCAGCGCTGTCCGAAGACGTTTTCGTGGTCATGTGGCCAGCATGACTAAACACCAAGGTGCACGGAACGCTGTTACCTTCCCACCAAAGCGGTACCTATTTATCTACTTGCAATTTCTTGCTTTCAAACTGCTAGGTTGGCAGGAGCTGGAACTAGAGACGGGAGCTCACTCCGTCATGCGGCACTCTTGGGTCTCGAACTGCTGAACTACTGACCTTTCACAGCCTGCAGTTCGGCATCTTAACCACTTGAGCCACCGCAGCTCCTGCCTATACCTTGTGGCTAATAGCCAATAATAGCCAGTGATGGACTTCTGCTCCATATGTTTATCTAATTCCCTCTTGAAATTGTCCATGCTTATAGCTGCCATCACCTTTTAAGTAAAACATTCATTCAAGATGTCCTTCTTGTCCCTCTATTGAACGGGGGGATACCAAAGTCATAAGATCTCCCAGAGCGCCAAAACACTTTGCGTTGGCCCTGCCATGAAACAGCCAGGGTACCGGTGATACTCCTACCCTGTTAATGCCCACCCTGGCCGGCTGCTTATCCAGGATCTCTGGCCTCCACAATCTGCTTTTTCTCCCAGTAGCCCCAAGAAACTGACTTTTGATTTCCTCCGCAGGTGGTGGCTCCCGGCAGAAAAAATGAAATCCAAAGAAGTGTTTTCGGCATCGTTGCAGTCCCTCTGTCGAAGGTGCACACGGAAAGCCGGCAGAGGCCAAAATTTGGTCTGGGGAGACTTTGAATATTTAGCAGATCGACGCCCAGATGCAAGAAATTGCAGAAAGCTGGGCGGGGGGAGCATCTTTGATAATGTGCCTTAGTCAAATTCCCTACTCAAGGCCATGCTGGCTCTATATGCCGTGGAAACTGGCCTTTGGCCACCTTCATACTGAAACAGTCTCTTCTGTCTAGCCATATACCAGCCTCCTTCTGAAACCAAGGGGTATAGGCTTGCTATCTCGGGGTTGGGAAATACCTGGAGATTTGGGGGGGGGTGGAGCTTGGGGAGGGTGGGGTTTAGGGAGGGGGAGGGGAGAGACCTCATCAGGGTACAATGCCTTAGAGTCCACCCTCCAAAGCAGTCAGTTTCTCCAGGGGGACTGAGCTCTGTAGTCCGGAGATCAATTGTAATACCAAGAGATCTCCAGGCCCCACATGGAGATTGGCAGCTCTATAAGGGGAGCATGGCCCAGAATGGTACCTCCCACACCAAGTGGCATAGATTGTTCTGTGTTCACTTCACTACCATCAGCTTCTGGTTGGAAGTGCTTCCATATCTGGGCTTGTAAATGAGCACCGTGAGCCAGAAAAGCTGTGTGGGATCACATTACAGGCTTTTGGGTATAGGCCCGGCTGTGCTATGCACAAGAGCCAGTATGGTGTAGCGGTTAAGAGCGGTGGAGTCTAATCTGGAAAACTGGGTTCGATTCCCCACTCTTCCTCTTGAAGCCAGCTGGGTGACCTTGGGCCAGTCACAGCTCTTCCAGAGCTCTCTCAGCCCCTAAAAACAAGTCTAGCTCACCACTAGCATAATGCTATGAGCTGGGAGTTGCAGCCGCCGGACAATCTTCCAGTCTCCTGGCTGTTCTACACACAATGCCATACGATAATTTTTAATTTAATTCGCGCTATGCAAAGTGCAAATGCTAGGCTATGTGATCAAGATAGTCTTGTTCCTGCAGAGATGTAACACACTCCGACCCTGAGTGGATTTACTGGCTTGGTAGCTGCACAGATGCCACTGCGTTTGATAGAATTGCCAGTTGTAATCCCAGGAGGTCTCCAGCCACCACCTGGAGGTTGGCAACACTAGTGTTCAGGCAGAAGACTCCCGCTACACAGTACAGGGGGAGGAGGGAAATCCCCCAGGGTCTCACATGTACATACACTCCACATATAGAGTTTTGTGTTGCATGGACTTATTTATAGGGAGGAACGTTCCAAAACGACACCCACCAATTCCTTCTACCACATCATTTCCCCATGTATGTCGTCGAGGTCTACCTATCGAAGTAAAAATGAGTTAACAGTTCCCTAAAAACAAAAAAAGTTAGAATGGGCTAGACCGCTTCGGGCTGCGGGTGAGCGATCACATATTCCAACGCTCCCTTGTGTCGGATAAATTGTGTGAATAGAACATGAATGTTGGAGGCCTTGAAGCTTTCTCCCGGCTGTACTGGGTTGTGTGTGCTTTTTAAATTTTTCAGCGAGATCCAGCGAGATTTTTAAGCATTTTAAAGCATTCAAAAACGTGATGACACCCCACACACACACGACATTTTGAAGAGGTACCATTCAGCTTATCCTCTCAGTTCCACTTCAGCTAGCTGCGTGTACAGATAGACCAGGCCACAGCCTAAACACCGGCATTCCTAAGGCTGCCAGCTCTGGGTTAGGGAATACCTGGAGATTTGGGGAGTGGAGCCCGAAGAGGGTGGGGTTTGGGGAGGGAAGGGACTTCAGTGGGGTATAATGCTGTGGAGTCCATCTTCCAAAGTGGCCATTTTCTACAGGGGAACTGATCTCTGTCACCCTTGGAGGTTGGCAACCCTTGGTGTTCCACTGTGTGGAAGGTACTTCTCTCTCTGCTCCCATCAAAACCTCTTTCTCTATCTAATCTCGGGATATCAATATTTTCCGCTTTCTTCTTGAACTCACGGGATGCTACACAGCATTACTGGGATGAGACCGTTTCGGATTTGATCGTGACAACCTGCAGTATTCCGTCTCAATGCCAATTCTTTCCATGAATTCTGTTTATAATGACGGTGGAACTTCGGGTGGACTTGTACATAGCTGCCGTCTTCTGTACATTTTATTTAAGTTGCGATGAAATACCATGTTGGACTTAACAGGAGTAATTTTATAAACATTCAGATGCTGAGCATAATAATGTTATTAACGGGGCTAATAATTCATTGCAGGTGACTGAGGGAAGAATATTGAGCAATGTTTTGTTCAAATACTGGTTTTACAGGACAGCATAAACCTGTTAAAAGAAGGAGTTGATTCTTGGAAATGTTTGATGGCTGGAGAAGAAGCCTGACTGAAAAGTTCCTGAGATTATCTACCTCTGGAGCTTATTAGGTTTGGGCTGCGTTCAGATATCATGATAAACCGTGGTGTGTTCGAATTATTATGCCTGGTGAAAGTAACAAATTTTGATCTATGTGTGTGGCGGGTTCTTGCCTCCTTTCAGCTTCCCAGCAGAGAGGACACCCTAACTGAGGATGGAGCTGCTCAACAAATTGGGGTTTGTTGAGCTCACATATCACAACAAACCACAACTACCGTATTTACCCCAAAGGAAGATGACCCTGTGTGTTAGATGAACAGCCTTTAGAACAGGGGTCCCCAGTCCTTTTTGAGCCTGTGAGCACATTTGGAATTCTGACACGGCCTGGTGGACACAGCAACAAAATGGCTGCGACAAAATGGCTGCCTCAGGAGACGGAGCCAGCCACAAAATGGTTGCCACAGCTTCACGTCCGTAACACAGTGTGGAGCCTTGATGCCAAAGCAACATTTTGAAAAATTTGCGCAGCCAATTAAATCTCAGATAGTCAGAAGACTTGCTGGGCAAAAGCCCTGTTTGGCCCCGCCCACTTCCTGAAAAAGGAGCTGTGGTGGCTCAAGTGGTTAAGACGCTGAACTGCAGGCTGTGGAAGGTCAGTAGTTCAGCAGTTCGAGACCCGGGTGCCGCATGACGGGGTGAGCTCCTGTCTCTAGTTCCAGCTCCTGCCAACCTAGCAGTTCGAAAGCAAGAAATTGCAAGTAGATAAATAGGTACCACTTCGGTGGGAAGGTAACAGCGTTCCGTGCACCTTGGTGTTTAGTCATGCCGGCCACATGACCACGGAAATGTCTTCGGACAGCGCTGGCTCTTCGGCTTTGAAACGGAGATGAGCACCGCAACCCTAGAGTCGGATTCGACTGGCTTTCGAGCAAGGGAACCTTTACCTTTACCTTTACCTTTACTTCCTGAAAACACTTGGCGGACACCAGGAAAGGTCTCGGCAGGCACCGTGGCACCCACGGGCACCGAGTTGGGGACCCCCGCCCTAGAAGAAGATTATGCATTTAAAAAGATATTATTGTACATAACTGAAACTTGTCAGCAAATTTTAAAAGACGCCCTATTATTATTCTTGATAGCACTCCTTGAGGGGGCGAAAGTCTTCCTTTCAGGTAAATGGGATGTCCGAACTGTGATTAGAAAACCGGGTGCAAACCCTAGTTGGAAATCTGGCTTTGGCGCCAGTCATTGAATCCCAGTAGCCATCAGCTTACAGGCAGCCAGTTGAGGACTGCTCAAACCCCGGTTTGTAAACCGCAGTTTCTTGAGATGTCTGAACGCAGCCTCAGGGGGCATGTACATGTGGGGATCAGGTGGCCAGGAAAACCCTACCCTTCAGCCTTGACTGCCCTTGGAGAGAGCTACTGCCTCCCTGCTAGAGTGTATAAATGGAACACAGGTAAACAGAACACTAAAAACTGGGGCAGGGAGGACTGTGGTGGGGGACGAGAGCTGCAACTGACCAGTTAAATAGAGTAGAAGGAGAAGAGTTGGTTTTTATACCCCACCCTTCACTCCCCAAAGAGGTCTCGGAACAGCTTACAGTCTCCTCCCCATCCTCTCCCCACAACAGTGTGAGCAGTGTTCCCTCTAAGCTGAGTTGGTGCGAGCTAGCTCACAGTTTTTTAGCCTCCGGCTCACACATTTTTGGCTTCGCTCAGGAAGGGTGGCTCAAAAGCAAACCCGATTTATGCAGCAGCCAAATGGCTCGCTCACAACTTTAATGCCAGTAGCTCAGAAAGTTGCATTTTTTGCTTTTGCTTAGAGGGAGCATTGCCTGTGAGGTAGGTGGGGCTGAGAGAGCTCTGACTGAGAACTGCTCTTGAGAGAACAGCTCTGAGAGAACTTGTGACCGACCCAAGGTCACACCAGCTGGCTGCATGTGGAGGAGTGGGGAATCGAACCCTATTCTCCAGATTAGAGTCCTGCTGCCCTACACTACACCAAACTGGCTCTGTAAATAAATAGTAAACACAGTGGCAATGGAGAGATGAAAGCCATGGGGATCGAGTTGAGCCTGCCCAGGTGGCCAAGCTCCCTACACAGACAGCAGTGGTTGGCTTCCAGTTCTCCCTCCCCCTTCCTAGTGACCACATGCAAAACTCCTGCACTTCCAGCTGTGTCAAAGAGTGCAGCTGCAGCCTCTCAGCCCTCCGCCGCAAGGCCTCGGACACCTGGATTCTGTACAACCCAACGGTTGCTGCCACCCCAGAAAGAAGTGGGAACTCCAAAGCAAGGCTTAATAGAAACATTCTGCGAATCGCTAGCTTACGTGGGTAACAAAAGCCATAAACTGGTTCCAAATGGACTGCTAATAATTTGACAAGTGAACCGTCTCCAGCTTTGTACATATCTATGCTACCCGAGTGCAATAAACTTGCTTATATTTAATAAGCTTCCAAGTCTGTCTTTGGGAAAGAAATCGATATGAGAACTACTTGGCATAAGAGCATCAGAAGAGCCCTGCTGGATCAGAGCAGTGGTCCATCGAGTCCAGCATCCTCTCTCACACACTGGCCAACCAGTCCCTCTGGAGGGCCAACAACAGGGCACAGAGGCCGAGGTCTTCATAAGAACATCAAGAGAGCCCTGCTGGATCAAACTAGTGGTCCATCCAGTCCAGCATCTCAACTCACACAGTGGGCAACCAGTTCCGCTGGAGGCCTGACAACAGGGCATAGAGGCCGAGGCCTTCCCCTGATCTTACCTCCTGACATTGCTGTAGGGGCAGGAGCATCCATATTTGTGCTGGGATTGTTACTTTTGACTTCAGTAGTGGTTTTCCGGTTGTGTTCTAGGGGACCAAGGGATTTGGAGGGAGAAGCTTCTGAGGATTGGTAAATGTCCGACAGTGGGTTGTATCCTAACTCTCCATTAATAGTGACACATAGAATCACAGAGTTGGAAGGGGCCACAGAGTCCATCTAGTCCAACCCCCCCCCTGCTCAAGGCAGGACCAGCCTAGAGCACCCCTGACGAGTGTCTGTCCAGATGCTGCTTAAAGACCGCCCGTGACGGGGGAGCTCACCCCCCCCCCGAGGCAGCTGATTCCACTGCTGAACAACTCTTGACTGTAAAAAAGTTTTCTCTAATATCCAGCCGGTACTTTTCCACACATAACTTAAACCCGTTATTGCGAGTCCTCTCCTCTGCTGCCGACAGGAACATCTCCCTGCCCTCCTCTAAGGGACAGCCCTTCCAGTACTTCAAGAGAGCCATCCTGTCCCCCCTCAGCCTCCTCTTCTCCAGACCGAATGTTCCCAAGTCCCTCAGCCTTTCCTCACAGGCCTTCTTGGTCTCCAGGCCCCCCACCCCCCCCCCAGTCATCCCCGTTGCTTCCCTCTGCCTCTGCTCCATTCTGTCCACATCCTTTCCTCCATCCAAAAGTGCCTTCCTACAGCACAAAGGGCTCAGGAGCTGTTCTGTCAAAAGGAGGCCGTTTGGGACAGAGGAAGGTACCGCTGTCAGTGGAGCAGAAGGCTGTGATCTGGCGTCTCCTAAAGAGCCAGAAGGAGCGGGGAAGCTCTTCTCCCAGCAGGGAAGGGGCTCCAAGTAGCGGGGCAGAGGGGGGATCGGCTGCCAGGAGGAGCTCTTAAAAGACCGGCCCCTAGGCTGGGATGAGGTCTGGGTAGGGCAGGGTCTGGCCTGGGACCCACGCTGTCAGCTGAGGGTGCTGGGCAGTTGCAGCAGCAATAGGAGAGAAGAGAGAGGAGGAGGAGTGGGAGATCAGATTGATACCCCGCCTTTCACTCAGAGTCTTCAGAGCGGCTTACAAGCCCCCTTCCCTTCCTCTCCTCACAAGAGACACCCTGTGAGCAGCATCCCCTCTAAGCTGAGTTAGTGTGAGCGAGCTCAGTTTTTCAGCCTCCAGCTCACACATTTTCGCCTTCGCTCAGGAAGGGGATGGCTCCAGAGGAAACTGATTTATGCAGCAGCCAAATGGCTCATTCACAACTTTAATGCCGGTAGCTCACAATTTTTGCTCACAAGGCTCCACAGCTCAGAGGGAGCATTGCCTGTGAGGTAGGTGGGGTGCCCGGCCGGCTGCTTCATCCCTTCATGCACACACAAGCTTGTACCCAGAATTAAACTTCGTTGGTCTTAAAGGTGCCACAGGACTCGAACTCGAACACAGGACGGCCACCCACCTGAAACCCTTCTGAGCTCTTTGACTTCAATGGATACAGAAGGGTGCAGTTCAGTTTAGGATTGCAGTGCTAAATACCTAATCCCATTTAGGTGTTTTCTAGCTGCCCTTTCCCCCTTCCTGCCCCCTCTCTCTCTGAACAAATTCCTGTTTTCCAAAGTCTAGTTTCAGTCATGATGTTGTTTTGCTTTACCACTTAGATTTCGGCAGAAAAAGGAGAGCCCAAACACAAATGATTTGTCGGTTTCGGAAGTGACGTGTCTGTTAAACTGATATGCTGACAGTTTAGCTGTCAAGAAGTATAAAAATAAATAATTCTTCTTCCAAGACAAGAACATACATTTCCTCTTACAGGGGGAAAAAAAGGACAGCAGTTACCCTCATTGGTAGGGGGTGGATGAACTGAGAAAGATTTGATCTCTGGCGAATGGATCGATGCTTCCTTGTCTCATTTCTCTGGTAGGGGAGACAACATAATTTCTCTGGTTCACTGTGATTTTTACCTACGCTCCCACCTTCTTTTGGGTCAATACTTTGCAAATCGGCAAGCAGCCTTTGACAAGGTCATTTTCCTCGGGAGGAGAGCCTGTGATCTCTTTTCACTTGCAAATCTACACAATGAAAAAGGAGGGGAGCAAACAGCTGGCCAGAGACAGGTGGTGGAAAGTGGCATTAAGGTGCAGCTGATCTAGGGCAACCCCATATGTTGCAGACAAGAGACATTCAGAGGTGGTTTGCTATTGCTTGACTCTGCGTAGTGACCCTGGTATTCCTTGGTGGCCTCCTATCCAGGTATTGACTAGGGCTGGCCCTGTTTAGCTTCTGAGAACTGGTGAGATCAGGCCCCGGTCACACGGAGAATTTGCCACGCGGAAGGCATGAATGTCAGGCGGATTTTCGGGGCGTGATCACACCGCAACATCTGGGAAGCGTAGCGCTCCTGTGGCCAACCTGTGGCATCCCGCCAAAGATGCAGAGTTAAAAAAATGCCACGAAAAGTGCACTAGTGTTTGGGAAACGTGGGGCAAATGTGGGCATCTGATTGCAGGAGCGCTAGTATCCCATGGCATCCAGCGCCCATCCACGTCCCATCGCAAACCAGATTTTTTTGTAGGTCTCCATTGGATGTGCACAAATGCCAAACTGCACATGCGCACAAACACAAAACTGACAACATTGCCCGTCTGATCTGGAAGCGGTGGTTTGCGATCGCCGCTTGCATGATCGTGCCACACCGCTTCTTTGACACACTGCAGCACCGCCGTGTGATCGGCAGCTAACAGCCTAAGCGCGGAGACTCGGGGGAACATGTGATCGGGCTACTGCACTGTATTTTGCTCTGGGGCAAACAGCCACGCCTCCCCCCCACGTTATCTGGCCCGTGTGACCGGGTCCATTGGTAGTTTGCCATTGTCTGCCTCTGCATAGCAAACCCAGACTTCCTTGGTGGTCTCCCATCCACGTAGTAACCAGGACCGACCCTGCTTAGCCTCCGAGATCTGACAATATCAGAATAGCCTGGGCTATTCAGGTCACGGCCAGCCCACAGAGCACTAGACATTAAAACAATATCAGTTAAGCTCCTTTGGGCTCCTGGGAGCTCCTTTTTCCCAGCCAGCTACACATCCCAGTCTTTGCTAGCTACATTCAAAGGGCTTTCACCACAATCCAAGGCAGTAGGGGTCAGTATATCTCCTGGCCACCAACCAGTCAATGCCACTGAACATCATTGCATGAACAGTTGATCAAAAAACTTTAATAAGAGTGCATTTTGCAAATTCACAGAGAATGTTTACACAGCACGGGGGCGAGGACGTGCTCAAGGCCCCAGGAGCTCCTCCCAACTTCTACCAGGTATGTGGAACAGACTGAGTTTGTGAACAGTAGTCTCGAAGTCTAGAACTTCCAGGACGAGCCACGGCTCACCAGTGGAGCATGGGCTTTGCATGCAGGAAGTCTCACATCCAACCTCCCACATTTCCTGTTAAAGGATCGGGTTGGAGATGCTGTGAAAGAGCGCCACCTGAGATTCTGGTGGGGTTGCCAACCTACCAGGTAGGGCCTGGGGATCACCTGGAATTACTACTGATCTCCAGACTACAGAGAGCAGTTCCCCAGGAGAAAATGGCTGTTTTGGAGGAAGAGTGATTAAAATGCGGAATTTGCTGCCAGGGGATGTTGCGATGGCCACAGAAATAAACAGCTTTAAAAGGGGATCTCCCTATATTATAAAAGCCGAATGGTGGTGGTACTCTCCAGAATGTTCCACACGCTCCGGAATTGGTTGGCACTCTGGTGCGCCACTCACAGGGTGGCTGTCTCCACTGGCTGCATTGCTGCCTCCCTTGGCGTGGTCCTGCCCCCAGAGGCGGCACCTGGCATCTTGGCCTCGCTCTCCTTGGAGCAGCCAGATGCGATGCACAGTCCAGCAGACAGAGACCTGAGCCTGCCACCGCCATGGTCGTCCTCGCCCCAGCGCAGGTAGCCAGCCGACATGCAACCAGCCGAAGGACAGGACAGCTGCTCCAGCCAAGGGGGGTGCCACCCGATCCTGCCGCCATCCAAGCCCAGTGCGCAGGAGCAGGCCTCGGGCCAAGCCAGAACCCCGCTGCCCCTTCTTTGGAAGAGGTTGGCGTGCGGAGGGGCTGCACGAGCTACTGCCTGTCCCCAGCTTCTGAGAGGAATGGCCCTACGTCCAGCGTTGGCCTGCCCAGGGCACTCAGGCGGTGCTTTATCGGGGGGGGGGCCTGATGCAGCCCGCTGCACTCTCCCATGCCCTCTTACTAGAACCCGTTGTCTTTCATTGCACAACGGGCCTGATTCCTAGTTTGATATATTCATGGAGGACGAGTCTATCAGTGTCTACTAGACATAGCGACTGAGGGGAACCTCCACATTCAGAGGCATTAAGCCTCTGGATTCCAGAACCAGGAGGCAATATCAGAGGAAGGCCTCGGCCTCTGTGCCCTGTTGTCGGCCCCCCAGAGGAACTGGTTGGCCCCTGTGTGAGGCAGGATGCTGGACTAGATGGACCACTGGCCTGATCCAGCAGGGCTCTTCTGATGTTCTTATGAAGGCCTCAGCCTCTGTGCCCTGTTGTCGGCCCTCCAGAGGAACTGGTTGGCCGCTGTGTGAGTCAAGATGCTGGACTAGATGGACCACTGGCCTGATCCAGCAGGGCTCTTCTGATGTTCTTATGTATTATACGCTGCCAAGGTACCTCCTTTCCCCAAACTATACATTCCTCCAGGTTTCACCCACCTCTTCAGGAATTTCCGAACCTGGAGTTGGCAGCTCTAGATTCTAGGGAGTAGCTGACAGTCAAAGTAGATAATCGTGACTGTGATAAAAAAAAAGTCCCGGCTCAGTAGAAGGCAACTTCAGGTGACCATGGAATAGTGGCTCTCCTATTAGTGTCTGCTGTCTGCAGAGAAGGATGAGAGGATGAAAAGAAGAAGTCACTGCATGCATCTGGCTGGGAAAGTCCAATTCTTCAGGCAGAGGGAGCTAAGGCTCAGAAAACCCCAGGTTCAATCCCTGGCATCTCTAGCAAAAGGTTCTGGTAGTAGCAGATGCGAATGACCTCTGCCTGAGACTCTGGGGAGCTGCTGCCAGCCAGAGTAGGCAATACTGACCTTGATAGACTAATGACCCAATTCAATATGACGAAGCTTTGTGTTCTGATGTGAGATACAGACATGCAGTAATGCAGTTTGCCCACAAGATGGCTCTATTTTCTCGAGAGGTTTTCCCACTAGAGCAAATCAAGACAATGTTCTTTTCAAGAACTTTTTTTAAAAAATCTGTTTTAAGGTCTTTGCAGGTTTACCTGTGCTTTTCGAAGTACGGAAATTATAGGCTGAGGTGTGCCTTAACTTGTATGTCATGTCGACAACAGAGCTGGTTTCTTCTTGCCCATTTGCCAGGATAACTTTAAGTGGTTCAAAGCACTTGAAAGTTCCTACGCTAGTAGGAATGAGATTAGACAGGTGATCTTTGCTTCTTAACAGAAGTGTGAAAGGTGTTTATAGAAGGAGAGCAGTAGTGCTCAGACAACAGCAGATAGACACAGGGGGAAAAACCCAGCTTCCCTTTATGCTAAATGAAAAATGATGTGGCTTATTGGCACAAGGAAATCATGGGCTTGGCTAGATGGTATCTATCCTGTTCTCATCTTGTTCTCATCAGCCAGTTTGGTGCAGTGGTTAAAAGCAGCAGACTCTGATCTGAAGAACCAGGTTTGATTCCCCACTCCTCCACATGAAGCTAGCTGGATGACCTTGGGCCAGTCACAGTTCCCTCAGAGCTGTTCTCTCAAGAACAGTTCTCTCAGAGGTCTCTCAGTCCCACCTACCTCACAGGTGGTCTGTTGAGGGGAGGGGAAGGTGATTGTAAGCCGCATGGAGACTCCGAGTGAAGGGCGGGGTATAAATCCAATTCTTCTTCTTCCCTCTAAGATACATGAAGCTGACTAATACGGAATCAAACCACTGCTCCATTAGAGTCAGTATGGTCTACTATTCCTGGCAACCGCTCTCCAGGGGTCTCACATAGAGGTTTTTCACATCACCTACTACCTGGTCCTTTCAATTGGTGATACCAGGGGTAGAACCTGGGACCTTTTGCATGCCAAGCTGAGGCTCTTTCACTGAACCACAGCCCCTCCACTGACCTGTACTAGGCATTACAAATATTTTGATGGTAAAACCATAGAGATGTTTGAAATGCCTAGAGTGTCTTGATGTCACTTCCTGTTTTGAAACAGTGACTTCCAAGAAGTCTCTGCCCCCTCAATGCTCCCGGGGGCAATGTCAGTCAAGGGCCAGCATCCCTACGATCGTGTCCATATGTCTGAGCAAGAGAGTGTGCACAAGGATAATACTGCATATAAGCAGGCCCCTATCCCTAAAAGGCAGCTTTGTATGTTTCTACTGAAGGCTGTACTTCCTGTGCCTGCACAGCTAGCAAGCATCCAAAGGAACTCTCATTACAAAAGACCTCCAGTCGATGTCTAGGGCGGTCCTTCCTCTGGGTCCATTTTCACAAGAGGCTTGGATTGGCTATTTTGCTTTTCCGTCACCTGCGTGGAATGTTCACTTGGCTGGAATGAGAAAATGTCCCTGCGAAAATGACGCCCCTTTCCCTTTCTGCCCTGCCCTGGCAGCATGCATTGACAGGGAAACCACGAGAGACTCTTACAGCCGTACTAGCCTTGACAATAAAATCTGTCTTTTCTCTTTCTCCTTCCCCTGCAATGCAGAGGTGGATAAGGAAGGTTGTGGACACCATATTCGGGCAGAAGCATACACATTCCCCTCTACATATTGGCCACTCTCGGCCATCACAAACAGCGGAGCTTTCCAGAACAAACGGGGCTGAGCTTGCAACGTCCAGTAACCCACCTAACTTCCCAATGGCTTCGTCTTTCCTTGGACAGAAGAGAGAAATAAAAGCTGTTCTAATCTTGCCCCCAGGGCCTGTTTGCCCAGCTCTCCTCCTCTCATCTCCTGTATCTGTTTTCCTCACTGGGGTATGCTCTGGGTGCGCATGTTTGTTCTGGATGCGCATTATGCATGCTTTTCCTGAGCCTGTTGACTTTCTCTCTGCAGCTTTCTGCTTGCTGCCGCTTCAAACCTGGCCATAAAACCCTGGGCTATAAATAATAGATTCCAGCCGCCGGGGACTTCCAGTAAACCATGCGGCCTCTGCCCGGCTCTTCATCACTGCATGATGCTGAGACCGCTTGTTCTGCAGCATTTTATAGGTGAGGAGGAGGAGGAGGGGGGAAAAGTAGTTTTACACGCCACTGATTTTTGCTCAACTCTGTAGGGATGAATTAGAAGCGCCGAGCTCATCAATTTTTCAGCAGTGGGCAACAGGCACAAAAGAAGACTTTGCCAGAACAGTTTCTCTTCTTCTGTCTGCTTCCTTCACATAGAGATGCCAGCCTCCAGGCAGGACCTGGGGATCCTCTGGAATTGCAGCTCATCTCCAGACTACAGAGATCAGTTCCCCTGGAGAAAATGGAAACTTTGCAGAGTGGACTCTATGGCATCGTACCCCACCAGACTCCATCCCCAAGTCTCTGGGAGTTTTGCAACCCAGAACTGGCACCCCTACTCTGCCCACATCCCCTGCCAGCGGCCAGGGGTGACCTGGCAACCCCAAAGCAATGTAAGAAGAGCTCTACAATGTAAGAAGAAGGTCCGTTCAGTTTAGCATCCTGTTTCCTAGTGGTCAGTCAGATGTCTCTAAAAGACCCAGAAAAGCAACGCAGAAGACAAGACTGCCAATGTGATCACTACGAGCAACATCTTCAGCCTCGCCTGCCTCACAGGGCTGTTGTTTTAAGGATAAAGCAGAGGAGAGGAAGAAGAGGTTGGATTTGTACCCCACCCTTCACTACCCAAAGGAGTCTCAGAGCGGCTTACAAACTCCTTTCCCTCCCCCTGCCCACAACAGACGACACCCTGGGAGGGAGGTGGGGCTGAGAGAGCTCTGACAGAAACGGCTCTTTTTCGAGAACAGCTGTGCCAGAACTATGGCTTGCCCAAGGTCACATCAGCAGGTGCAAGCGGAGGAGTGGGGGAATCAAACCCGGTTCTCCCAGATTAGAGTCCACGCACTTAACCACTATACCAAACAGCGTAAGCCACTTTGAGTCTCCACTGGGGAGAAAGGCGAGGTATAAATACACGTACGCATGAAACTGCCTGATACCGGATCAGACCCCTGGTCCATCCCAGGAGTGTCTGCTCAGACTGGCAGGGGTTCTCCAGGGTCTCAGGCTGAGGTTTTTCACACCACCTACTGCCTGGTCCTTTTTAACCGGAGATACCTGGGATTGAATCTGGGACCTTCTGTGTGCAAAGCAGAGGTTCTTCCACTGAGCCACAGCTCCTCCCCAACTGAAGTAAGATGAAATAAACCAGTATTCAGAGAGGGCTTTTGAGCAGTTAATGATCATAGCTAGTACCCAAGGAGGGATGTGTCTTCCAGGAATTTGCCTCTTACTTGTTTTCAGCAGTTAGGGGAGCCCCAGTTGTCTCTCTGTGCTTTGCTTCTCCACCTCCCTCCGCTTCCCAGTCCTTGGCTTCATTTCCCCAGACTTCTCTCTAATCTCATTGGCTGTACCGACCCATGTGATTCTGACCATGACATCACGGCACTGCATCCACCATGATGACTTTGCAGACGCTCATAAAAGAGAGTCAGCTGGAGGCAGCAACCATGTGGGCAGATACAGTGAGAACTGGGAAGCCGCGGAGAAGGTGCCAGATATACAAGACTGGTTAAGGAAACTGCTGTTTTTAGCCGAAATGGACAAAATGATGAAGAAACTAAACGGACAAATGGCAGAACAATACCTAAAAGACTGGGAAGGCCTGAAACTGTATATGGAAACTGAATATAGAATGAAAGGGAAAATGTACAATCTTGATTCGTATTGAAACTGAATGAGAAATGAAATGAACACTTGATTGTACTGTACCTTTATTGGAAACTATGTTTGAAAGAGTCGGGCTTTTACGTATTAGAATTGTGTTACCTGGTTTGTCGATTGTTACAAGTTTAAACTTGATTACCTTTTAACTCTTTTTTTTCCTGTTATTAGCAGTGTTGGAAGCCTATTGGGGGTGGTGGGGGTGGGATGTAATCTTTAAATTGTATTGGTAATGATGTTTAACGATGTTGAATATACTCCAATAAAATTTTGTTTCAAAAAAAAAAAAAAAGAACTGGGAAGCCAAAAAAAGGATGGGAACTGGTGCTGAATAGAAGCCACAGTCAGGGGACACGAAACAGTGCAAGAAAAGCACGGAAATAATGTGACTATTTGGCAAAGGAAGGCATTTTTTCAGCACTTTGTCTAGGGTTGCCAAGTCTGGGTTGGGAAATACCTGGAGATTTGGGGGGGGCTGGGGAGGGAGAGGGTTGGGGTGGGAAGGGACCTTATCTCTTCTCTCCTTATATATAATTGTGTTTTGGGGTGGCAGTTTGTGAACATTCCACACACTCCTAAATCAGTTGGCCCCATGATGTCACTCAGAAGCTGTCCCTATCCACTGGCTGAGTGGCCTGAGTCCCGCCCACAGAAGTGGTGCCGGCCAAAAATTCCCTCAGAAGACAGTTGCTTCCCCTCCCCAAAGGGCCTCACGTTTGCCACGATGCGGCAGCAGCAGCAACGGCCTGGTTTCCCCATGCCTGCCCCTGGCGGGGTCTCTCCAAGATGGCGGGCAGGAGGCGACCCCACTCAGCCCAGAGAGACAAAGGCTCCAAGCGTGCAGGCTGGCCCAGCCCGAGCAGGCCTCGTCGGAGCAGCAGAAGCCCAGCGGCCGGTGATGCGCAGCCGGGAAGGTGTGGCCAGAGAGAGAGAGAGGCAGCAGCGGTGCTGTCAAGGAGCGCCGGATTATGTGCAGGGTGACGCCGCTCGCCTGTTGGCCATGGCTTGCTTGGAAGAGGCAGAGCCCAGCTGCAGGTAGCGGTGCCGGCTCCGCAGGCCTCCTGTGGGGTAGGATTCTATGCAGCATCCCCCGGTGCCTCCTGCCTTGCTGTACACTGGGCAGGCAGGTGTGCTGGCAGACTGGCTCACTGGCACTGCCTCGACAGGGCAGCTTGGGGGTAAGCAAGCCCGGCCCACCACTCCAGCATCGTCCTCCCCGTCTCCCCACAACCCAGGCCAGCTGCGTCCCCTGCCCTGTGGTGGGAGGGAGGGAGGAGGGAAGCGAACAGCGGGTGACCTCCCCAGATGGACGACCACCCACAGCCCAGCAGCTTCCCCGCGTTGTCTCAGCTGGAACCTCCGACCTGCACAGCCCAGGCTAGCCCGGCCAGGGGAGGTCAGATCTGGCCAGCTGAGCAGGGTCACCGCTTAACCTGCTTCCAGCCCATGCATTCGTTACACATCATGTCTTTCTAGAGCTCGATGTATTGCTTTTACAATGGGCTTTGCTGCTGGTTAGGATATAATGCCATAGTCCACCCTCCAGAGCAGCCATTTTCTCCAGGGGGAACTGCTCTTGGTTGCCTGGAGATCAGTTGTATTAGTGGGAGGTCTCCGGGAGGGGTGGCAACCCTAACAGCTGCAAAGTGAATGGCAAAACTGGGGAGCTGGTCTGGTGTGGTGGTTAGGAGCAGCAGACTCTTATCTGGAGAACTGGGTTCGATTCCCCACTCCTCCACATGCAGCCAGCTGGGTGACCTCAGGCCAGTCACAAGTTCTCACAGAGCTCTCACAGCCCCACCTGCCTCACAGGGTGTCTGCCGTGGGGAGAGGAAAGGAAGGCGATAATGAGCCGCTCTGATATTCCTTCAGGTACTGAAAAGCAGGGTATAAAAACGACTCTTCACGGCAGCCCTAGGTAAAAGTGTGAGACTATTGAGGGGGCTTTGTACCATTTGAGTTGAATAAACTCTTGGAACTTTGAAACGGCACAAGCTCCCAATTGTAGATTATCTCCAGCATAAATGGCGTTTGCGTGTGTACGCTGGTGTGTGTAAATCACGGGTGTGCAGCCCTTTTACAAGTGGAGAGCCCAACTGGCTCAAAATTTAGAGCAAGAGATCAACAGCGAGCCAACAGAAGAAAGCTCGTTTGCCTAACTGGAATGATAAAACCTAGCATCCCCAATAAATGACAGGTTGATTAACAACCCGTCAAGTTTTCTTCAAGCCAGACGCTGGTAGCTACAAGTCTTTTATTAGGACAAGGTCTACAAGAAGTAGTAAATGTGCACAGCAGCGGCTTGCGCTTGAGGATCAGCAGAAATGCAGGAACAGCACAGAGGTGGGTTTGCCAACTTCTAGGTGTGGCCTGGAGTTCTCCTGGACTTAGAATTCCAGGATTATAACTAAGTGCAGAACTTGGTTAAAGAGCAAACCGGGGGGGGGGGGCATGGACACATATCAGTATTAATGCCTGGTGTTTATAAAGTGCTTTTTCTGATGTGTTCCACATGTGTGATCTCAGCAATACTTACAACACCCCTGGAAGGCAAATCAGTATTCTGCTTTGCAGATTATAAAACGGGGAGGGGGTGGGGGGGTGGACTGAGATTTAGAAACTGGGCTAATGCTTCCCAGTAAGGTTATGGGTCTGCCGACATTTGAACGGAGGACTCAGTGTATGATTTATGCCCGCAACTGCTAGGCTGCATTCTAGTTCCGTGTCTCATGTGTGGATTCTCTCAGCAGTTTCGGTGTAGTGGTTAGGACCACAGACCCAGGTTTGATTCCCCGCCCCTCCACATGCAGCTGCTGGCGTGACCTTGAGTCAGTCACAAGTTCTTTCAGAGCTGTCCTCGAAAGAGCTTTCTCAGCCCCGCCTACCTCACAGGGTGTCTGTTGTGGGGAGGTGGAGGGGAGGACATTGTAAGCCGCTTGAAGACTCCTTTGGGTAGTGAAGGACAGGGTAGAAATCCAATCTCTTCTTCTTCAGGTCACAATGTCATCTTCAATTTCCTCTCTTCAAACAAAAAAACTTGATAGGCAGAACAGACCTCCTTGTTCCAGAATGCAGCACCCCAATTATTCTCATGGGCAAGCTGACAGGAACATCTCTTGCCCATCTAGGCTTGCCAGGTCCCTCCCGGCCACTGGCAGGGGAAGGAGGGGAAGGTTGCCAGAAGTTGGGAAACTTCTGGGGATTGGGGGATGGAGCCTGGGGAGGACAGGGACCTCAGTTGGATACATTGCCAAACTATCCACCTTTCAAAGCATCCATTTTCACCAGAGGAACTGATCTCTGTGCTCTGGAGATGAGCTGTAGAAGAAGCAGAAGAGAAGAGGTTGGATTTATATCCCGCCCTTCACTACCCAAGGGAGTCTCAGAGCGGCTTACAAACTCCTTTCCCTTCCCCTCCCCACAACAGACACCCTGTGAGGTAGGTGGGGCTGAGAGAGCTCTGACAGAAACTGCTCTTTTTCGAGAACAGCTGTGCCAGAACTTGTGACTGACCCAAGGTCACATCAAGCAGGTGCAAGTGGAGGAGTGGGGAATCAAACCTGGTTCTCCCAGATTAGAGTCCACGCATTTAACCACTACACCAAACTGGCTCTCTGTAATTCCTGGAGATCCTCAGGTCCCACCTGGAGGCTGGCATCCCTAACTGTCCATCTTCAAAGCACTGCATCTCCTGCCTGTTTGTTTTGGAGTCCAGTTCAAGATGCTAGTTATGGCTTTTAAGGCCCTTCACAGCCGCTCTGAGACTCCTTCAGGTAGAGAAGGGCAGGGTATAAATCCAATCTCTTCTTCTTATCTTCTCCTCCTGGTGGGTTGCCAGTTTTGGCTGCCAACACTAAATGGTCTTTCCGATGAGGTAAGGGGAGCTGAGGCGAGGGCCATTTTATTCATGATGGCCAGATTTGAAAAAGAGGTGCCAAAACTCTCAAGAGGGAAATGAAGTTTTCAATCTGTATACTGGAAACTCATGAATTTGTAAACATTTTTACAAGAATTTTGCCCCATTCTGCCACGTTCCTCCAGAAAAAGAAAATCCTGACGATGGCATTTTTAATGGAGTTTAAACTGCAAGAATCTTGGAGGGGGCGTTCCTTGGGGGTTTAGTGTACTTCTTTTTTTAAAAAAATTGAATTATAAGACACGTTTAGCCACAAAGGAAGGAGGAATATAAATATTTAAATAAATACAGGTAACAGATTGGTAAATGGGGTGGCTATTACTTGACGTGCTGCACCGAGGGAACTTGATCTGGTGAGTGAGGCTGTCTGGAATTTGGGTAGTCAGGGGCTCTTTAAGAGAAGAAAAAAGAGGATTTTTAAAAATCTGAGTTTATTAAGGTTTTGAAGTATTTATGACTAGGGAAGCAGAAATAATGTGTGAGAGGGAAAGATGCTGAGCTCCAGATCGCCTGAAGCACCAAGCAGAAATTGTACTCGTCTATTAATAAATAATATCGACCCGCCAATAGACCCACCCCCCCACCTTGAGATGAGGCCTCATCAGTTTTCGCCCCGTTTTCAGCAATGTCAGATATATATATATATATATATATATATATATATATATATTCCCGAGGCAAAGCGTATAATGGATTCTCCGATTTCCTGACTCAGTTACCTTGCAGAGTGATATTTTCTTTGGACCGAGATTTGGAGAACTGATCGTTAACCGTCGAATTGTTATGCGGCCGATACATCAAATGCACTTTGCTCTGACTCACTGGAAATGTTGCTTTTGGGAAATATTGCAACGCTCGGGGAGGACAGCGAGTTGCGGTGGCTGATCTTCTTCAACACTCAGCTGACATGCTGTGTCATATAGCCGTTCCCAAGGGATCTGGTGTTCAAGCTACATCCAATCTGATCCTCGATTTAAAGCGGCACTGAAGTAGCCAGTGCGGTGTAGTGGTTAGAGCATCAGACCAGGATCTGGAGCCCCCAGGTTCAAGTCTCCTCTCCACCGTGGAAGGACGGTTGTAAACTTCCAGGCGGTTGTTGGAGAATTCCTGGGATTGCCTGAGAGGAGATGAATGGAGAGTCTCTGCTTACTTCCCACAATTAGAAAAGATACCTTTACACATTTATCCACTATTTTGACATTTTTATTGCTTTGCTGTCCTTTTCCGCACTTAATTAAGTCAAAACAACCATTGACCTCATAACCTTAGCTTGTTATTTAGTTTTGTCTTTGCATACCTTAAAACGGCTTCATCCTGTTACATGTTAATTTGCTGTTCAGCCTCTGTCTATGAGTTTGAACTCTTACCTTCCATTCCAATGTACTGGGGAAAGTGTGCCTGCACACGAAACCTCATATTCTGAATAAACCTTTGTTGGTCTTAAAGATGCCACTGGACTCTAAATTTGTTCTTGCGGAGGAGTTGGCAGCTTAGGAACTGAGGAGAAGAGAGGAGAGGACGGTGTCCGATGGAGCAGAACTGCACAGGAGATGCTTAGAGCAGGCTGAAAATAGTCAATTTGTAACCAAAGGATCTCAGTTGCAGAAATAGGACCTCAGTTCAAAAGTTCGATGGGCGTGAAACCTTACTGATACCTTACTTTCCTCTGTGTTTTGTTCATTTCATAAATAAAAGTTTTCCTGCTTCGATTAATTTTGAGGGGTGCCAGTCTAAGGAAAAGCACACACACACACAATTTAATATCTCAGTCTGTATGCATATATTATAGGATATGAATAAATGGTGGCAGCGAGTGATTGGAGCCAGGGCTATTTTGGGGCAGGAACGCACAGGAATGGAGTTCCGGCTGGCTTCCGAGTTGGCCACGCCTAGAAGAAGAAGAAGAGATTGGATTTATACCCTGCCCTTCACTACCCAAAGATGTCTCAGAGCGGCTTACAGACTCCCTTCCCTTCCCCTCCCCACAACAGACACCCTGTGAGGTAGGTGGGGCTGAGAGAGCTCTGACAGCAACTGCTCTTTTTCAAGAACAGCTCTTATCAGAACTACGGCTTGCCCAAGGTCATCTAGCCAGGTGCAAGTGGAGGAGTGGGGAATCAAATCCGGTTCTCCCAGATCAGAGTCCGCACACTTAACCACTACACCAAACCGTGGGGCGCCTGGGGAAGCCAAGCCAATCCAGGGAGGGTTCTCCAGGCGCCCCGCAAGCCTCAGGGCACCTGGGGAAGCCGATCCTGGGAGGGAGCTGCGCTGTCAGGGGTGTGGCCTAATATGCTAATGAGTTTCTGCTGTTGGGTGTGGCCTATTATGCTAATGAGTTCCTGCTGGGCTTTTTCTACAAAAAAAGCCCTGATTGGAGCAGTGTGTAAGCCCCAACCCCAATAACTCTGTGTGAGTGAGGGCTGATTATTAAAGGGGTCTAGGCTACCCCGTCTTTGGATGTCTCTGGGAATGAGAGACAGGACCTGAGATGTGAAATGGTCATGGCTCTCTGTACATTTTAAGAGAGACAAGGGTACGTCTAACCCATAACGTGCGAGAGATGTTTAAGAGGGTGGTAGGTACTCCGTGTGAGGGGGGAAGGGGCCCGACGCCCTGGCACAAACCGAACACTGATAATACAAAAAGCATTGTTTCAAGAAACATATGTAATCCATTTGATTTATATCTTCAACGCCTGGATGCCTGACATCACGGAACATATGTTTCATGTGAGAGAAATATCAAAAGATAATGACAACAACCCATTTCCAGAACAACTTATTCTCCGAGGATGCCGTGTATCGCTTTCTCAAGAGTCTGCAGTGTTCTAAATTGAATCTCTGGCCGTTTATTTCTCAGTTTCTGTCTCCCCTGCCACCGATAGCCTGCTTTTAATGAAGATTTGGAACGCATTATTCCTTTTTGCTCTGCGTCGTGTACTACTCGGAGGAATGGAAAAGAATCGTCCATCTTCATCTTTCAGGTTATTCATTGGTCTGCCGCACCATTTGGTCAAGCCACCAATTACCTTTGACCCTTTGATATGCTTAAGAGGAGATGTCATCTTCCATTAGGTAATTATCTTCCAGGGAGCAAATTTTAGCTAAAATCAGAGCTGGGGGGTAGGAAACGCTGTTTGCATCAGACATTCAGGGCAGAGTTTAAGACAGTTAGCCATTGGACTTTTTGTTTGTCTTTCTGGGTATTGTTTTCAGAAGACTTTGATTCTTACAGATAGTTGTTGCAGAGATTTTGAGGAGGCCCTTTCTGGAAAAAAGCGGGGGAAACACAGCACATGAGCATGACGGCTGGACACAATTTCCATGCGGTGGCTAGAGATCTCCTGGGATTACAGTTGATTACAGCGACAGAGATCAGTTCACCTGGAGCAAAAGGTGGACTCTATGCCAGTGCACCCCCTCAAAGTCTCTCCTCTTCCCAAACCCTGCCCTCTTCGGAGTCCACCCCCCAAATCTCCAGGTATTTCCCAGGTATTTCCCAACCCAGAGCTGGCAACCTTGGACATGATGACAAGATATTAACTTCATCCTTTAACAAAATGCAAAGGCTGTCCACCCCCTGTATAAGGGCTCTCTCTGTGGGCTCAAACAGGTGACTCGATCTAGCCATAAAATCCACATTTCCAGTTCCTGCAGCCTCATATTGCCTTGGGGCTATGCAGAGAGGGAAGATGGGGTTTAACCCTTCGACCTCCACTGGGTTATCCTATTTGAACCTGGGCTCTCTGCTTTGGTAACAGTATTTTAAAGGAGGAAAATAGCCATTTTTTTATACAGGGACACACCTTTTGTCCATTAAAATGCGGTTAACAAAGAAAGGAAGCTGGTTTTGAATACCATGAGTGGAGGATGAAGAGTTAATTCCCTTCTTTTCCTTGTACAGCCCCAAGGCACAGAACTGGAATTTGCACTGTATAGCTGGAATGCTGTTATGTTATCTTCAGTGTTTTAAGAAACACAGGCTCTTTGTCAAAAATTTTATTTCTACATCTCTGTGGCAGTTTTAACTGCTCTTGGCCATTTGACAGGTTTCTCCTCTCCATTTCTGTGTGCTGCAACATTTAAAGATATATTATTATTACAGCCCTCGATGCACACTATCTTTGTTGGTTTGAGCCCTATATTACCTTGCTGCGCTTAATTTGTGTTAGGGGTGTTGGAGTGAGCCGTTCAGCATGCCTGGACATCGGAGGGTACTAGGTCACTATAAGGCTGGTTCTGCCTCTGGCGTTTGCTCCACATTTTCTCAACACTGAGGAAAAGGTGCAGCTCAAAACCACATTCAAGAAGAAGAGGAGGAGGAGGAGGAGGAGGAGGAGGAGGAGGAGGAAGAGATTGGATTTATACCCCGCCCTTCACTACCCAAAGGAGTCTCAGAGCTCTTCTTACAGGGGGCTACTGTAAGCTCTTGGAGGATTGGCTATAATAGGGGTGTGTCGCCTAAAATGCAAAGGAGTTCCTGCTACAAAAAGAGCCCTGATGGGAGAAGCAGGTCTTAGTGGAAGATCAGAGAGGCATTGAATGTGACTGATTCCAAGCTTCACATGTACACAAAGCTGCCTTTTACTGAACCAGACCCTTGGTCCATCAAGGTCACTATTGCCTACTCAGACTGGCAGCTGTCTCCAGGGTCTCAGGCAGAGGTCCTTCAAACCACCTGGTCCATTTTAACTGGAGATGCCGGGGATTGAACCAGGGACCTTTCACATGCTGAGCAAAGAAGAAGAGATTGGATTTATACCCTGCCCTTCACTACCCGAAGGAGTCTCAGAGCGGCTTACAATCTCCTTTCCCTTCCCCTCCCCACAACAGACACCCTGTGAGGTAGGTGGGGCTGAGAGAGCTCTGAGAGAACTGCCCTTGAGAGAACAGCCCTGACAGAACTGTGGCTTGCCCAAGGTCATCCAGCAGCTGCGAGTGGAGGAGTGGGGAATCAAACGTGGTTCTCCCAGATTAGAGTCCATACACTTAACCACTACACCAAACTGGGCCAATGCCATGCTGACTGCAAAGTCATCCCTGAAGGGCCATAAATCTATGCAGAAGGTACCGTAAAACCCAATGATGAAAGAAAGTGAAAGTGGCATGCAATGCAGAGGGGAATTTCTGTTCCACCATGGGTTTGCTAAAACAACGAAGGGAAAAACCAATGCAGAATTGCCCTAAGTATGTATAGGTGTAATCCCTCTCTCTCTCTCTCTCTCTCTCTCTCTCTCTCTCTCTCTCTCTCTCTCTCTCTCTCTCTCTCTCTCTCTCTCTCTCTCTCTCTGTGTGTGTGTGTGTACTTTGTTCTCCCCCATTCCTCACATGGCTCTCTATGGAGTAAACATCTCTGTAGGTCTCTCCTGTAGAAACAAGGCCTTCATACTTCCATGCACATGAAAGGGAAAGTACTCTTTCAATTAGACTTTTCTCTCTCCCCTTTCAAGTACAACTTGAATGTGAACTGAATCCACATGGATAAATGTAAGTTTTACTTTTTGCAATGTACTCCCTGGGTCATTTATTTACTGCAGTCATCATGCCCACACCACGTAAGGGGGATCCAGAAGATCCAGGCTCGGGGCCATGAGCCCCCCATCACGAGCCCAGTAAGACCTGGCAACCCTAAACTCAGCAAATGTTATGCATTGCATTCTCAGCGCATGCTCCCCTTTGCGTCCAATTGAACTTGATTTCATGCTCAGGGCAATGCAATCCATGCTCAGGTCAGTGCACAGGGGACTTGCCAACAGGCCCTGAAGAAAAAGTGTCCTGTCCCTTTAATGGAGAGTTAATATGTGGAAACAGACTGAAGAAGCTTTTCATGAGACTGTCAACTATACTGTGGTCAAGTTAGTCTGGCTGTAGATGGGTTTGATCTATTTGACAGCTCAGAGTGTCTATCTGGTTGGCTCTGACTGGTTTAGTGCAGTTCTGTGAGGCACTAATTAACCTACTCACTGTGACTCGGCACGGTGATCTGATTGGACAATGGATGTATATAAGCAGACATACTCTGTACAGTTTTTGCCCTTGATGGGAACCTGGTGCATGCGGAGCACTTTGTCACTGTGTCCAATTTCTGTGCAGAAGGCTGGTGTAAATAAATGTAAATACTTTTACACTAAGCTGTTTGGACTCAAGTCTTCATTTGATACTTGCACTCCCTTACTTTCTACTGTGGGCAGGCCACCGCGGCAATTCTGACAGAGACGGAGGCAAATGACACCACCTGGGGTTGGTTGCAGATCAAACTAATATTAAAGGGACAGTTAGAACAGTTTAAAAGCTGGCAAGCCTAAGAGGGGAGGGCTGTGGCTTAGAGGCAGAGTGTCCGCTTGGTATGCAGAAGGTCTCCGGTTCGATCCAGTTCAAGGGATCAGGTAGGAGGTGAGGTGAAAGGCTTCTGCCTGAGACCCCAGAGAGCTGCTGCCAGTCTGAGTAGACAATACTGATCTAGATGGACCAAAGCTCTGATTCCGTATAAGGCGGATTCATATGTACACAACTCCAGATACGAATTAATACATCCCAAAGGGGGCATGTATTCGCCTCATTCATGCCCTCAGATGGAAGAACTTTTGGGAAAGTTGGTTAATATAGGCCCCGGTCACACTGAGAATTTGCCGTGCAGAAGGCACAAATGTCAGGGGGATTTTCGGGGCACGATCACACCGCAACATCTGGGAAGTGTAGTGCTCCCGTGGCCAACCCATGGCGTCCCGCCAAAGATGCGGAGTTAAAAAGTACCGCTGAAAGTGCACTAGTATCCAGAAAATGTGGGGCAAAGGCAGGCGTCTGATCGCAGGAGTGCTAGTATCCTGTGGCATCTGCACCCGTCCATGTCCAGTTGCAAACCGGATGTATTTTGTAAGTCTCCATAGGATGCGCATAAACGCCGAACTGCGCATGCACACAAACGCAACCTGTTGCATCAACTCGCCATGAAGCAATCCTTCATTCCTCGAGCGCTACACTTCCCAAATGTCGCAGTGTGATCGCACCCCGAAAATGCAGGGACTCCATTGGGAAAAAACAATTGCCCATCTGATCCAGAAGCAGTGGCTTGCGGTCGCCACTTATGTGATCGTGCCGTGCCACTTCTTTGCCACGCTTCAGCATCGCCGTGTGATCGGCAGCTAACAGCCTAAGCACGGAGACTTGGGGGGCTGTGTGATCGGGCTACCATGCTTTATTTTGCTCCGGGGCGAACAACCACACCTCCCCCCTGCGTTATCTGGCCCGTGTGACCACAGCCATAGCAGGGTTTCCCCATTCATAGAAGTGTGCTACCGAGTGCAGTAAATAAATCTCCCAAGAAGTGTATTGCAAAAAGTAAAACTTAGATTGATTTGAGTAGACCCAGTTCACATTCAGGTTGCAGTCGAAAAGAGAGAGAGAGAAGCCTAATCTAAAGACCACTTTCGCCATCAAAAGTGCCCAGCTAAATCCGGCATCATGTGCATGGAAATATGAGGGCATGGTCTCTACAGGAGAAACCTGCAGAAATAGGGTTGTCAGCCTCCAGGTGGGGCCCGGGGATCTCCCGCTTTTACAACTGATCTCCAGCTGACAGAGTTCAGCTCCCCTGGAGAAAACGGCTGCTTTGGAGGGTGGACTCTATGGCCTTGCACCATGCTGAGGCCCCTCCCCTCCCCAAACCCCGCCCTCTCCCAGCTCCACCCCCAAAGTCTCCAGGTATTTTCCAACCCAGACCTGGCAACCCTATGCAGAAATGTGTGACTCCATGCAGAGCCATGAGGAGAATCGGGCCTCCTCAGTCATGACACCAGAACTTTGGAACTTCCACTACAGGGATATCCGTCTGTCTCCCTCTACCGTTCTGCCAGCAGGTGAAGACATTTTATTTTGTTTTGCATTCTCTCACTAGCTCTTAGACTTCGCTGTGTGTTTTTCTGTGTTTATATTTTTGATGTGTTTATATTATGCTTTATTTAATTATCTTAAATGTTTTATATTTGTGTATGGTAAGTGTTTTTTAATGTCTTAGCATTTAAGAAGAGCCCTGCTGGATCAGACCAGTAGTCCATCTAGTCCAGCATCCTGTCTCACAGAGTGGCCAACCAGTTCCTCTGGAGGGCCAACAACAGGGCATAGAGGCTTCCCCTGATGTTGACTCCTGGCACTGGGATTCAGAGGTTGACTGCACCTGACTGTGGAGGTTCCCCTCAGTCCCCATGGCCAGTAACCGTTGATAGACCTATCCTCCATGAATCTATCTAATGCCCTTTTAAAGCTGTTTATTCCTGTGGCCACCACTAACACCTCGCTTCATTTGCTGCCCTGAACCAGGTGGAAAGGCGGCCGAGGAAATGTTTTAAATAAATAATAAAATATGGTTCCTCTGTTTTTCATGGGGAAAGGCAGATTTTTAAAAAAGACAGATCTTTTTTTAAAAACACCCTGGTGAGCCACCATTGCCAAGCAAGCATTTCCAAAGGTTTTCCACTGCGTCTCTTCCATTTACTTGCATTTATTAAATGCCAGTTGAGCATTATTGGAGGTTGGCATTGTGACACAGAGAGTTGGCATTACTGGCTTTGGTGGAATATGGCCAAGGAGGCCAGAACTCCCCTGGGAACTGACGCTTACCCCTCCCTGCGTAAACTTGACTCATCTTCAATACCCGCAAGCTTCCCCCCCCCTTGTTTCTTTTTCCCATTTGTATAAATATTCTTCATGCAAAATATTTTACTGCCGCTTCCGTACTTGGCTGTACAACTCTGGGCGAAAACTCTAAAACCGCAGCAAAGGTGTGACCCATCCAATAACATGTTTGGCTGTGTCAAAGAAGAAGGAGAAAGCACAACATTGCAGGCAGGGAGGGAGGGAGGGAGAGAGATTTTCAGACGCACGAAAATTCAGAATCAAAAGGGTGCGACCGGACAATCATCCAGTGGCCTAACCTGAGCACAGCACTGGCCAGAGGGTCACAGCCCCTCTAGGCGTATCCTGGAACAGACACCTTTTCTAAGGTTGGTGGGAGGTGATATCATTCCTTGGCATTCCGTTCGCACTGAGTCACTCAAGGGATTGCAAAAGATACGTCCCGCGAAATTTCTCCAGCCGAATCGCAGCAGCCGCTGTCTTGTTCTGATGACTCAGTCAACACATCTCAAGCGCCCCTAATTATAAGATGGGGAATGGAAGGCTAATTATGTGAGGGAAAGCTGTGGGAACCAGCTATGTTTAGCCTAGAGAGAAGACACTGGAGCCAAATCATCTCATATTTGCGTTGTACCCAAGGCCGGCTCGCCCACTAGGCGAGCTAGGCACTTGCCTAGGGCGTCGGCCCTGCAGAGGCGCCAAAATGCCCCCCGCCCCCCCCGTGAAAAGCCCCCGGCCAGCAGCAGCCGCTGGGAGGGAAGGCGTGGGTGTTCTAAGCCCGCCCC
The DNA here is from genome assembly GCA_029375565.1 of Gekko gecko. NCBI lineage: Eukaryota > Metazoa > Chordata > Lepidosauria > Squamata > Gekkonidae > Gekko > Gekko gecko. Next base: position 226,750,492 of record JAPDNY010000003.1, read on the forward strand.
TTCCCCGGCTCTTCTGGGCGCCTCGCAGCTGTGAGGCACCCAGGAGAGCTGGCACCACCGCTGGGAGGAAAGGGGCGAGGGTTCTAACCCCGCCCCTTCCCCGCTCTCCTGGGCGCCTCGCAGCTGTGAGGCGCCCAGGACAACGGCACTGGGCCATCTCCAGGCCCCACCGGGAGGTTGGCATCCCTGGTGGGGTGGGCGCCCCAGGCTGTCCTGCCTAGAGCACCCAGACACCTGGGGCCAGCCCTGGTTGTACCCAGAGGACCACCGGCTCTGGGTTGAGAAGCACTTGGAGATTTGGGAGGTAGAGCCTGGGGAGGGTGAGGTTTGGGGAGGGGAGGGGCCTCAGCAGGGTACAATACCATAGAGTCCACCCTCCAAAGCAGCCGTTTTTCCGGGGGAACTTATCTTGGTTGTCTGGAGATCAATTGTAAGGGGTGGGAAATCTCCAGTGGCCAAACTGTGGCTCGGCTGTGGCCACATGCGGTTCTTTCACACATATTATGCAATTCCTGGCAGGGTAGCTGGGGAAGCAAAGGGGAGACATGCCTCCCTGTTCGGTCTTCCCTTCCCCAGCAGTCTGGCCGGACTGGAGGAGGCATTTGTCTCTTTAAATCCATTCGCCAAGCCAGCCAGTGGTGGGCGGGGCTTGGAGGACACATTTAAAATTAAAGGTTTTTTCCTTGCTACCCCTCCCCCCTCCCCCATCTCTTGGCTTTCTTTCCACCTTTCCGTCTTTCTCCCCTCCTTCCCCATCTAAAGATAAATGAGTTCTCCAAGCCCTGTCACACCGGGCAGACTGTCTTGCCTCAGAGAAGGCATCTGTCTCTCTAATTGGTGTAGTGGTTTGGTGTAGTGGTTAAGTGTGCAGACTCTAATCTGGGAGAACCAGGTTTGATTCCCCGCTCCTCCACTTGCACCTGGCTGGATGACCTTGGGCAAGCCATAGTTCTGATAAGAGCTGTTCTTGAAAAATAGCAGTTTCTGTCAGAGCTTTCTCAGCCTCACCTACCTCACAGGGTGTCTGTTGTGGGGAGGGGAAGGGAAAGGAGTTTGTAAACCGCTCTGAGACGCCTTTGGGTAGTGAAGGGCAGGGTATAAATCCAATCTCCTCTTCTTCTTCTAATTTAATATGCAAATTTGTATATTTTTCAATAAGAACATGCGTGTTCATGTCTTGTGGCTCTCAAACATCTGATATTTGTTCTATGTGGCTCTTTATGTTATGGAAGTTTGGCCACCCCTGACCTAGAGGGTAGCAACACCACAGGGAATGCTTGTCCTTATAGTGCCCTTCTTTAGGACTGTCAATATAGACATTGGAGCTAGCATGGTGCAGCAGTTAGAGGGTCAGACTCGGGTCTGGGAGGCGCAGGTTTTGAATCTGGCTGCCTACCTGGGGTTGCCAACCTCCAGGTGGTGGCTGGAGATCTCCTGGGATTACAAACTGATCTCTAGGCAACAGAGGTCAGTTCCCCTGTGGGTTGGGAAATACCTGGTGATTTTGGGGGTGGAGATCACCTGGAGAGGGCGGTGTTTGGGGAGGGGAGGGACTTCAATAGGGTATAATGCTATAGAGTCCGAAGTGGCCATTTCCTCCAAAGTGGCCATTTCGTCTGTTATTCAAATTTCTATTATTCAAGCTGGTTGGAATAGATATAGATGGCTGCATACAGTCAAGAGAAATATGTAGACCTTGGTGCTCCATCACTGGGGGTGGCCTGACAAAGTCCTGAAAGGAAACGGAGGAGAAACCTGGGTGGCCCGTCACCACACCTCTTGGCAACTGTGTTTTTGTGGACATTTACCAACTGTTACTCCTCTTAGTTTTGCGGACATTTATTAACTGTTAGGAATCTGTTGAAGTGTATTGGACTATTCACATTGAAGTCTTAAGAATGGATCTGAATGGTTATTTAGAGTAAAAAGGTAAAGGTTCCCTTGCTCAAAAGCCAGTCAAATCCGACTCTAGGGTTGCGGCGCTCATCTCCGTTTCCAAGCCGAAGAGCCAGCGCTGTCTGAAGACATTTCCATGGTCATGTGGCTGGCATGACTACACACCAAGGTGCACGGAACGCTGTTACCTTCCCAATGAGGCGGTACTTATTTATCTACTTGCAGTTTCTTGCACTGTTAACATAAGAATGTTTTGAATCAAGTGTCAAGTATTGGTTGGGTAAAGCGTTACAGGTTTTGACTGTGTTGTTAAATGCACAACCCTCCTTGCTGTACTTCCATTTATTTATTCTAGACCACCTGGAGGTTGACAACTCTAGAGTTGCCAGAGGTCACTGCGACTTCCAGGCACAGGCACACACACACACAATTCCAGTGGCATTCTCCAAAAATTTCCCCCATTGGGTTAAATGCCCACCCACCTCCTTTCACTGGGCTTCCCCTTAAAACCACAGCTCCAGCATTTTTGGGACCAGTTACACACTGGGAGTCCCAAACATGGAATTTCCGCATCAAGCGGCCCTCTGAGATGCGGCTGACCATCAATTTTACACTTCTGGATTGGTAGCTGTAGGAGGAAAAATCAGTTACAACAAGAAAGACAGAGGTGGGATGAACGATAAGAGAAAACAGGATCGTGCGAGCAGAAACCTCAGAAAAGGAGACGAAGTCTCACTCCACAAGAGCTACTTTTCACAAAACTTCCTCCGAAGGAATTTTAATTCACTGCCGACTCTCTTCTATCTACGGTTCCTAAACTTGTGTGAGGCACTCTAAGGGATTTATATCACTTCATTTCTGCTTCTCTGAGAGGGGGTTTTCCACCCTACTTTTCCTCCTGGAGATTAAAGACCATAATAATGGGATTATTACTCTGCTGGCTACATCTCGATACAACCTGAATTGTCAAATTATATTACTTTCCCCCCACCCTCATGGGAAACACGAGATCGCTTTAGGAACGGCAATAACAATAATTTTCTTAGATTTACTTGGCTTCTTTCATCTTAAAAGGATCTAACAACACTGGAGAAGGTTTCTCTCAGAGCTCCTTCATCATGTGAAAATAATCATGTGTCAAGTCAACGGGACATGTGCCAATAGTTAAGGGAAGCGCCCTCCAGACATGGTGGGTGGAAACTGGGAACAAAGACTTCCACTCTCTCTTACTGGCCCACAGTGAAGGGTGTTAGCGCTTGCTAAGATTATTTAATAGCTTTGGATTTATGATGTGGAATTTGGGGGAGGGGGGTTAGGGAATAGATGGTGTTTAGTCGACTGGCCACCAGCTTTCACACACACAAACCCCCCCACAAGATTTGACCCAAATTGTCTGGTTCAGACACATCTGGGTCCTGAACCAATTTTTTTTTCCATTTTACTTTATTTACACCCAATACGGACCAAAGAGGCTTACATCATTCTCCTTTCCTCCATTTTACCCTCACAACAACCCTGTCAGGTAGGTTAGGCTAAGGATGTGTGACTGGCCCAGGGTCACCCAGCAAGCTTCTATGGCACAAGCGGAGATTCAAACTTGGGTTTTCCAGATCCTAGTCTGATACTTTAACCACTAAACCACGCTGGCTCTCTATGTTGGTGGCCATTCTGAAATCCTCTCAGTACCTCAGTTTTCACATTTGAACCTTTTTGTTCCAGACCAGTTAGATGTTCCCCCAAATGGTTCACTTGGCACCAGATATGATGACGCTCCAGTGACAGGCGAAGAGATTTTGCTTTCTTGTGACGTGGTCTGTTCGGTTCTGATCTCTACTGATGCCGAAATTTTAATGTCTTTCTTTTCTTTTTTTCCCCCTTTTGTTACTCTTAATTTAGTTCTACGGTAACGACTCGGTTGTGGGTGAAATGGGTTGTGAAGCTGACAGACAGGCAAATAGATAATACTTCATGGCAGTCTGGTTTTATTATATGTGGTTTTTATTGTATCTCCCATATTTTGTTATGCTGTAGGCCACCCCGAAAGCCTTAGAACTCAGAGTCAGGAGGATGTAATTTTTCAATCAATATTTAAGTCTTTCCCCATCATCTTTGTTCTTTTAATATTTTAACATGTTAGTGAAACCTACTGCTTATTTTGATATTTATGCCCTTATTTTCCCCCCTGTGAGGTAGGTGAGGCTGCGAGCATGTGACTGGCCTACAGTCACCCAGAGATGGGATGCTGGTGGGAAATGCTGGTGGCCGCTTTGGGGTCAGGCAGCAATTTTTCTCCAGGCCAATTTGGCCAGAGATGCTGGAGGGTTTTTGCCATCTTCTGGGCATGGAGCAGGGGTCACTGGGTCACTGGGGCTGGGGGGGAGGTATTCGTGGATTTGCTGCATTGTGCAGAGGATTGGACTAGATGACCTTGGAGGTCCCAACTTTATGATTCTGTGGTAGAGTGGAGATTTAAACTTAGATGTCCCAGATTCTAGTTGGATACTTTAATTACACCACACTGGCTCTCTCTATATATTTCTTTCTTTCTTTCTTTCTTTCTTTCTTTCTTTCTTTCTTTCTTTCTTTCTTTCTTTCTTTCTTTCTTTCTTTCTTTCTTTCTTTCTTTCTTTCTTTCTTTCTTTCTTTCTTTTCCAGTTTGGTGTAGTGGTTAAGTGCACAGACTCTTATCTGGGAGAATTCCCCACTCCTCCACTTGCACCTGCTGATGTGACCTTGGGTCAGTCACAAGCTCTGGCACAGCTGTTCTCTCAAGGACAGTTTGTGTTAGAGTTCTCTCAGCCCCACCTACCTCACAGGGTGTCTGTTGTGGGAAGGGGAAGGGAAAGGAGTTTGTAAGCCGCTCTGAGACGCCTTTGGGCAGTGAAGAGCGGGATATAAATCCAAACTCCTCTTCTCTTCTTCTTCTTTCTGTCAGTAATGGCTCTTTGATTCATGTTTCATACTGAGTCCATTGTTCTGTGTTCCCTATCTTGTCCCTGCTTCTGCGCTTGCGTAGGTATGCTAGCTGTAACGTGGGAGCTTCGCCACTACTGCTCGGTGTTATCACTGTGGCCTTGAATGCAGGCTTTGGGCTATTCTTGAGTCTATGAGAATTTTCCAGTCCTGTGAAGCCGAGGGGTGGGGGGAGCAATCTCCCAATCATTAAGTAATCCTCCCGCCGGGAGTTTCCCGCGCGCACGCTTAAAGATCATTTGCTATTCGCATGCTTGCATCATACCATAACCATGCCTGAGCCGCACATCCCGCCATTCCTGACAATAACCATCTTGCTGTGGGTTTTAGCACTGTATTCCAATAAAGCCTTTCTTTACCTCAAGAATGCTTGGATCTACTTGCTTTTGAACCTGACACTTTCTTTCTTTCTTTCTTTCTTTCTTTCTTTCTTTCTTTCTTTCTTTCTTTCTTTCTTTCTTTCTTTCCTTCCTTCCTTCCTTCCTTCCTTCCTTCCTTCCTTCCTTCCTTCCTTCCTTCCTTCCTTCTTTCTTTCTTTCTTTCTTTCTTTCTTTCTTTCTTTCTTTCTTTCTTTCTTTCTTTCTTTCTTTCTTTCTTTCTTTCTTTCTTCCGTTATACTTATAGGCACATCCATGGAATTTTAACATTTATTTACTTATTAAATAGTTACCCTACACTTCCTCCAAGGACCTCAGGAGGTATACCAAGTTTGGCCCTCCTCACAACAACCCTGTGAGGTTGATTAGGCTAATACAGGGTGACTGGCCTCAGGTCACACAGTGAGTTCCAGGGCAGAGGGGGAATTCAAGCCCAGACCTCCCCAAAAGTAATCTGATGCTCTAGCCTAGGGGTCCCCAACATGTCAAGTGTTTTAGGAAGTGGGCGGGGCCAGGTAGGACTTTTGCCGAGCAAGACTTCTGATTGGCCATTGGAGATTTGATTGGCTGCATATATTTTTTAAAACATTGCTTTGGCAACAGTTGCCACCACAGCAGAGCCTGTTTGGTGCAGCATTTAGAAGTGTGGACTGTAATCTGGGAGAACTGGGTTTGATTCCCCACTCCTCCACATGCAGCTGCTGGTGTGACCCAGGGTCAGTCATAGCTCTCTCAGAGCTGTTCTCTCAAGGGCAGTTCTTGAAAGGGCTCTCTCAGCTCCACCTACCTCACAGGGTGTCTGTTGTGGGGAGGGGAAGGGAAAGGGGATTGTAAGCTGCTCTGAGACTCCCTTGGGTAGTGAAGGATGGGGTATAAATCCAACATCATCTTCTTCATCTTCTCTCCTCCTCCTCCTCCTCCTCCTCCTCCTCAAGGGTCTGCACGGTATTGCTGAAGCAGAGCTAGGGCAATGATTTTGTGGCTGGCTCTGCCTCCTCCAGCAGCCAGTTTGTTGCTGCGCCCACCATGCCGGGTCAAAATTCCAAATGTGCCCACAGGCTCAAAAAGATTTGGAGACTCCTGCTATAGTCATATAGAGCACACTAGCCTGTGAACACGCACATCAGCATTCATAACTATCCCTGCTAAGGTAGGTACAGCCATAAGGGAAAGGCAACGCAAGCAGAATGTCTCAGGCAAGACAAACACCTGCAATTTTTTCGTTCACCTCAAGCAAGTCGTTGATCATAATGACTGAACAGACACACAGTTGGAATCCATCATAACTACAATTACTGAAAAATGGCATTTCCCTATGCAGATTTTCATATGCCTGAGATAAGCTCATCTATCACTGGAGACCTGAGTAGCCCAGCCTACCCAATCTCAACAGGCCCTGGCTAGTATTTGGATAGGAGACCTCCAAGGAATACCAGGGGTGTGACGCGGAGGCAGGCAATGGTGAGCCACATCTGAATGTCTCTAGCCTTGAAACCCCTACAGGGTCACCATCAGTGGCAGATTAACCCTTAAGCAGACTAAGCACGTGCTTAGGGCACCAGGGCCAAAGGGGGCACCACAAAGTTGGAGAAAGGGTGAAAAAATGTAGAAAAATGCCTTTCTGGTCATGAATATTGGAACTTTGGTACATTCAACTTGTGAAATATTAAAATAGATTTTGTATTACATTTTTGTAGAATATGTAGCCAAAGCCTGGCTTAGTTTGTACAGTATATTGTGTTGTCATGCGAATAGATTTTTGTATTGCTGCAACCTGCTTTGTATATCTGGTCAGACAGGTCAACCACTGAAATAGACGGGGTCAGTGTGGAAAGGAGGGGGGCACCGAGACTGGTCAGTGCTGAGGGCACCAGGGAGCCTTAATCTGCCCCTGGTCATCATAAGTCAACTGTAACTTGACTGCAAAAAAAAAAATCACAGGAGAGAATATTCTTAGAGAGTTGCCCATATCTCTGTGTTTCTTCTGCACAGGACAATTCCCCCTTTTCTTCTCCAAGGCAGCCATAAATGCTAAGACATTTACTACAGTGGTGTAGCCTAGGCCCTGAGAACTTCATAAGTACATAAGAGAAGCCAATGTTGGATCAGGCCAATGGTCCATCTAGACCAACACTCTATGTCACAAAATGGCCAAAAAAATACCAGGTGCCATCAGGAGGTCCAGCAGTGGGGCCAGGGCACTAGAAGCCCTCCCACTGTTGCCCCCCCCCCAAGCACCAAGAATACAGAGCATCACTTGCCCCAGACTGAGAGTTCCTATCTATATCTTGTGGCTAATATCCATGGATGGACCTCTGCTCCATATGTTTATCTTTTTTGTAGTTTCCCTTCCCATTCACCTTTCTCCATCCAAACTACCACTGCAAACTTTTTCCTGACTTTAAAAAAAAAAATCAAAATTGGGTACATCACTATTGCGTTTTAACTGTTACATTGACAACTGCATATTTACGAAATCCTAACATTTATTTATCACATATTTAGCCGACCCTACTTCCAACAAGCTCCAGTGTTAGCAGTCAGACCCCTCCTCTCACTGAGAGGCATTTTATAGCTAGAAAAGCATAAACACCATTCCTAAAATATCATCTCAAATATCATAAATGCAGGACACTGCCGGGACCAAAATGACACAAAATGGATGCCAGCCAGAAACAAGCCTGGACATGTAGTTTAGAAGTATGAGAAAGAGTGGCTGGCTAGCTAATGACCTCATCCCCACCCTGGAGAGACATATAAGTTAGACACATAAGTTTGGACTCACTTTGGACTAATCTCATCAACACCAAGCCTAACTTCCCTGCACCCATTTACTCTAATTAAGCAACAGTTAATTCTATTCACCAAACCTTTTCTCATCTAGTATTTACAAGTCCTGTTTACACTTATGGTCTACCTCAGAAAAACCCATCAAGGTTCTCCCAAATCAGTGTCCATCTCCAAAAAGCCCATGAAGTTATTGTTTTGGGGTTGAAAGTCAGCTTGCCCCAGGGAGCATTTTGCCCTATATTCTAGCTGCCAGTGCAATGTGTGTGTTCTCAGATTCAAACATGCACCCCCAATCCATTGGTTCTTCTCTCCTTCGCACCATGAAACACTGATCATTTTGCTGCTGCCTCCATGGACCGTTTTCTTCAAGACTGGTAATTATAGCCTTCCCTGAAATTGCTTTCCCCCTTTCCTCCCTGATTTTCTCTTAGCTAGCCTTGTATGTGTTTTCAGTATGTTTGTGTGAATGTTTTGTTCTTTTATTCACTTTTAATAAAAACCTTTCCAGTTGAATATCTGTCTGATTTATTTCCAGAGTTCTCTTCAGGGAAAAATCCCTGTAAACATTAGTGGAGAATCCCAGTTACCCCCTCTCACTTTCTCCCTTAAAGCTAATTTCCGCCAACTAATTAGGAGACCACCTCTTTGGGTAACACCAGCCTACAAGGTTCTGCCCTCCTCACAACCATCCTGTGAGGTTGGCCAGGCTAAGAGAGAGGGACTAGTCTGAGGTCACCCAGTAAATGTTTAACACTACAGGAATATACAGTAGTGGATGTGTGTGTGTGTCTTCTGCATCCCCCCATGTACTTGTTCTGAGCATCCAGGGTTCCTCTTTCTCCATCATCTACCCCAGACACTACTGAATCACAAGGGTATTTGAAGGGCTTGTATTTCTGATTTTCCCTGTTGTCTTCACTCTACAGTGACAGCATCAGTCCCCTATGATGCAACAGCTGCTCCACTTTGGATTTGGCTAAGTCTCAGTATGTCCTAGTCATACCCAGGGATCTGGAGTTCCAGCAGCTGCTGTTATGTACCTTTGCTTTCCTTCAGCTTGTTTTTCCAATTCACACGCCAGTTTTTTTCTGAACTCCCCTCCCCCAAGTCCTTCAAGTTCTTTATACAGACACTTGGCTCCTGTAATGTCCACAGTCTTAAAAATACTAGCAACTCAGAAATTGTGCATTCCCTGCTGATATCTGCAGGGAAATAGTCTCCAGTGTGAAAGCCAGCATTGCATAATCGTTAGCATGTTGAACTAGGATCTGGGAGACCCAGGTTTGAATCCCCACTCTGCATGGAAGCTCAATGAGCGGCCTTGGGCAAGTCTCAGGGCTTTCCACATTCTCCTCATTTCTGTATTCCTGTTGCTTTGGGGGGGGTCTGTTTTGCATGTGTTTCACTCCCTCTAGTGGTCGATTCGATATTACAATACGTTACATCTGGCATAAAAACCTGCAGTTCAAATCTGCAGGGAGAAATGCCAGACAAAATACCATGTAATATCAAATTGACCACTAGAGGGAGAAAAACACTTGGCAAAAGAAAAAAACCCTGATGCAAGGGGAACACACAAGTGAGGAAATTAAAAAATGTGAAAAAATGCGAAAAAATCCTCAGACTCTCAGCCTAACCTACTACATAAGTTGCTTGTAAGGTAGGGTTGCCAGTATTAGGCCTTTAAACAGTAGGAGACGTCCATGGGGGGGGACTGTCTGACATCACCATGACGTCACTTCCAGCACAACCCAGAAGTGTCATCATCACATAGGGGGTGTCACTGCTAACACTTGCCAAAAGTTCTGTTGTTTAGCCATAAATAAATATAGCTTGCAAGACAGTCATGAAACAATTATCATTTATTTCTTTAGAAAACGCCTGTGCTGCTTTTCCAAAGAACCTGCTCGAGGAGGCTTCCAAAAAGGGGCTTCCGTTCTGGGATTCATGGCGTCTCTGACGTGCTCTGGCTTGCTCGTAGAGCTCCCAGAGCAAACGGAGGGTCTTGGACGACAGGGTGGGCTTCCAATAGCCCACCGCAGATCCCCCCAGGCAGGGGGGTGACTGGCAGAGAGCCTGGCCCGAGAGAGGAGTTGAGATCGGCTGATAGCGGGGCTTTAAAGAGCGCCGCGACCAGCCTTGATCCCCTCCCCCAGAGAAGGCACTTCGGAAAATCTCTACAAGACCCCACCGAGTTGGATTCTCAACATAAGAACGCATGACCCAGACCTCCAAGACATTCTACAGAAACTGATATCAAGGAAACACTGCTATAACAAGACACTGACTTTGAAGGTAACTTTTTAAAATTGCTCACCGGAGACGCGTTTCGGCCGAAAATAAACAACATCCGATGAAGCGCATGATCGTGCACTATCTGTTGTACTAACATTGGAGCGGAAAAAGTGCAGTTAAACAGCTAAAAAAGGCCAAAAAGCCGAATTGTTGATCATTCCTGCGGTTAAATTATTGACTTTAAAATAGAAACTAACAGTAACTCCGCGAGAATTGCAGTGGAAAAGTACTGGAGCTGCTGCAGCAGAAATCAGCAAAACAGGAAGTGACTTCAGAACAGACAAGTAATCATCCTAGAGAAGACCAAGGAGGCCGGAAGAAGGGAAGAAATCAGGAACAAGGGGGACCATTAAGATTGCCGGACAGGAAGTGAGTACCCGGAAGAACCATTTACCATAGAGAAATTGCGCCCGCCATTTTGGGAAGGTCAGAAAAATTTTCTTTGATTTTAAACGAAAGACTTAATATAAAAAAGTGAAACCAGTGCGATTTAGGTGGGCACAAGAAGGACTTTGATTTAGAGTGTGTTGGAGGGAAGATTGTGAACAACGGCTTACGACCTGCGGCAACGACAGAGGGCAAATACCTGGTCCTCCCCGAAAATGGCTGGAAAAGAGGAAAAAAAGCTACAGGGCATGATGGAAGCTATGGAAAAACGAGTGATGGATGCGATTCTGAAGCTTGAAAAGACCGTTATATCAGAGGTAACAGAGCTGAAAAAAGAAATGTCTGGAATTACAAAAGAGATACAGACGCTGACCAAAAGAGCAGATGAGATGGATGTAAGGGTGAAGGGAGTAGCATCTAATATAGCTGAGGTCACTTTAGAAACAGATAAAGTGAATGTGATGGTCCAATACAATGCAATGATTAATCATATGAGATTCAGGGGGATCCCTGAAGATAAGAATGAGGACATCCATTCAGTCATGGTAGATGCTGTTGCAGATTTTTTGAAAATGGAAGAGGAGAGAGTGGCGGCACAGATTGATGTGGTATACAGAGTCAATTCTGCGATTGCGCAAAGGAAAAAATTACCTAGAGATGTAATTGTCCAGTTTATATCTAAGAAGTTGAAGGAGGATTTGTTTAAGCAACAATTTCAGGACGACTTCACAATTGGCAACAAGAAAATCATGGTCCTAAAGGAACTACCCAGAGCGATGCTTCAGGACAGACGACTTTTTAAAGACCTGATTGACAAGCTGAAATCAGAGGGCATAAGATATAGATGGGAAATTCCTAAAGGTGTCAGTTTTTCATTCAAACAGAAGAGAGTCACCATCAAGTCAGTTGACCAAATGACCAGATTCATCAATGATAATTTTATAGACTCTGATAAATAATTACAGAATCAACATGGAGAGTCAAATAATTTCATGGAATGTTAATGGACTGAACTCACCCCAAAAAAGGAAAAATGTCAGACTCTGGTTGGAAAAACAGAAATGCGATATTGTTTGCTTGCAAGAAACACATATTAAAAAATCAGATGCCAAATTTTTGATTCAAAAAAGATTAGGAGAGGAATTTTATTCACTCTCCTCTCAAAAGAAAAAAGGAGTAGTTACATATATTAAAAAAGAGTTGGAACCAAAAGAAATTTTCAAAGACAATGAAGGGAAATTTTTGGCGGTAGAAGTTGTGCTGCAGAATAAAAAGACATTAATTGTTAATCTCTATGCTCCCAATGGGGCAAAAGAAAACTTTTTTCAGAATTTGTGGGAACAACTACGACAGTTGACCTATGAGCAAATGATTTTAATGGGCGATTTTAATGGTACTGTTGACAATGTTGTTGATAGAAAATCAAAAAAAAGGAATTGAGGCCATGGGCAAACTTCCTAAAGTCTTTTTCCAGTTGATTAAACATGAACATTTGGCAGACGTTTGGAGAACTAAACATCCCAGAGACAGTGAGTACTCTTTTTATTCATCAAGACACGAGTCTTTTTCCAGGATAGATATGATGTGGATGACAGAGAACCTAATCTTGCAAACACGCAAAATTGAGATACTACCTAGGACTCTTTCTGACCACAGTCCGATAAAATGGTCAACGTATGTTAAGAGAAAAAAATTTCGATGGCGACTCAACGAAGATTTGCTGGACAAGCAAAATATTGTGGATAAAATAAGGACAGAAACCCAAACATACTTTCAACTGAACTTAAATAAAAGTGTACAGACGCAAACGGTATGGGAAGCCTACAAGGCTGTGATGAGAGGACATCTGATTGCAATTAATAATAATGAAAGGAAACAACAAATGAAAATAGACAAAGAAATTATGGAAAATATTCGGAAAAAAGAAACAGAACTTAAGAAAAGGCCTGGTAAAAAGAAGATTTTGAGAGAATTGAGGATCCTAAGGGAGCAATATGCGGCAAGGTTGAACAAAGAAGTATTTTGGAACTTGAAAAAATTGCAACAGAAATCCTTTGAAGGTGCAAATAAACCTGGCAAATATTTAGCATGGCAATTAAAGAAAAGAAGAGAGAATAAAACAATCACTTGTTTGAAAGATGGAAATAAAGAGATTTTGGACCCAGGAGGAATTAAAAGGGAATTTTTCAAATACTATGCGACTCTCTTTCAATCGAAACAAGCAGATCCTCAAAAAATGTTGGATTACCTATCCAAAGTTAATTTGATACAACCAAATCCAGAAATGAAAACACTCCTAAATGCTGCAATAACTAAGGACGAAATTAGTAAAGCAATAGCCGAGGCAAAAATCTCCAAAGTCCCAGGCCCGGATGGCTTTTCAGCTAAATTTTATAAAAAATTTCATGAAGATTTGGTTCCGGTGCTGGAGATTCTTTTAAATGAAATTAGAAAGACAGGAAAGATCCCTGACTCCTGGAGTGAAGCTGCAATCACCTTAATTCCTAAAGAAATGCAAGATTTAACAAATGTTAAAAACTATCGGCCCATTTCATTATTGAACAACGATTATAAAATATTTGCAAAAATATTGGCAGAGCGCCTTAAAAAGTTTTTGAAAGATACTATTGTGGAAGATCAAGCTGGTTTTTTACCAAATAGACAAATTAAAGACAATATGAGGGTTGTATTGGACGCAATTGAGTATTATGACAAACATCCTGAAAAAAGAAGTCGCTTTTTTATTTTTGGACGCAGAGAAGGCCTTTGATAATTTAAATTGGGAATTTATGTTTAAAGTGCTTGAGAAATCTATGATGGGCGTAGAATTTACAAGAATGATCCAATCGATATATAAAAAACAAAAAGCTTCGGTGATTGTTAATGCAGAATCAACAGATATGTTCCGGGTAAGAAAAGGTACTAGACAAGGTTGTCCCCTGTCACCATTGTTATTTATCTGGATTTTGGAGATTTTGCTACAAGCGGTCAGAGATGATGTTAATATAAAAGGGTTGAATATTGGAGGTTTTTCATTTAAATTAAGAGCATTTGCGGATGATATCATGTTTATTGTTGAAGATCCTGTTAATAATATGCCTAAGGTATTTGAAAAAGTAAGAGAGTTTGGTGATCTTGCAGGGTTTTATGTCAACAAAAATAAATCTAAGATACTGTGTAAAAATATGATTGGTACAAAGCAACAAATGTTACAAAATGTGACAGAATGTGAAGTGGTTAAAAGGGTTAAGTATCTGGGAGTTGAAATTACAATGAAAAATATAGATTTGTTCAAGAATAATTATGAAAAATTGTGGGGTTCGATAAAGAGTGATTTAGAAAAATGGGAAAAACTAAGGTTATCTCTTCTTGGAAAAATTGCCGTTATTAAAATGAATGTACTGCCCAGGTTAATGTTTTTGTTTCAGACAATACCAATTGTGAAAGATGGAAAAGTGTTGGTAAAATGGCAAAGAGAAATCTTTAAGTTTATCTGGGCAGGGAAGAAGCCAAGAATAAAAATGAAGATAATGTATGATACTAAGGACAGAGGTGGCTTCCAAGTCCCGAATTTGCGTTTGTATCATGAAGCAGTATGTATGTCTTGGTTATCTGAATGGGTAAATTTGGAAAATAGAAAACTTTTAGCTCTTGAGGGGCACGATTGCAGATTTGGCTGGCATGCCTATCTTTGGTATGGGAAAAACAAAGCTGACTCCATGTTTAAGCATCATTATGTAAGGAGGACATTGTTTGATGCATGGACCAGGTATAAGGATACAATATCGGATGAAAGGCCTCTGTGGATTGTTCCAGCTGCAGTTATACATTTGTTTTCAGAATATAGAGGCAATGATTGGTTGAAGTATCAGGAATTGTTGCAAAGAGAAGGGAAAAAATATGTTTTAAAACCAAATAATGAATTAGAATTTGAGTATGGTTGGCTACAATATTGTCAAATAAGGGACATTTATAAAAAAGATTGTAAAGAGTTTGGTTTTAGGGCTATGAATGATGATTTTGAGAATATATGGTTGAAAAAAGAACGGAAAATGATATCAAAAATGTATAAAACTTTGTTGACTGTATATACTTTGGATGAAACCGTTAAAGAACAAATGATAAAGTGGGCCATAAATATGAACAAAGAAATTTCTATGGAATCATGGGAATTTTTTGTGGAAAAGATCTTTTAAAATGTCCACTTGTATTAACGTAAAAGAAAATTGCTATAAGATGATGTATAGATGGTATATGACACCAAAAAAGATTGCTAATATTAGCATGGATAAGAACTTGAGTAATAAATGTTGGAAATGTAAAAAAGTAGAGGGTTCTTTTTACCATATGTGGTGGTCATGTGATAAAGCGAAAGCATATTGGTCTAATATACATTGTGTGATGCAGAAAATATTGAAAACCCCAATTGAGAGAAAGCCTGAACTTTTTCTCCTCGGTTTGACAATGGAAAAAATTCCACAAGAGAAAAGGACACTGTTATGGTACATGATTACGTCGGCGAGAATGGCCTTTGCTCAGCATTGGAAAATGGAGAAGGTACCAGATATACATGACTGGTTGAGAAAATTGTTTTTTTTAGCAGAAATGGACAAAATGACAAAGAAATTAAATGGACAAATGGCAGAACAGTACTTAAAAGACTGGGAAGGATTGAAATTGTATCTAGGAACTGAATATAGAATGAAGGGGAAAATATATAATTTGGATACGTACGGATATTGAATGAGAAGTGAAATGAATTTTGAACTGTATGTACTGTTATACATAATATGCTGAAATTGTAGAGGTTATATATAATTTAAATGTGTTACCTGGTTTGTCGAGGTATTTAAGTCTAAACTTGATTGCCTTATAATTTTTTCTGTTTGTTATTAGCAGTGTTGGAAGCCTATTAGGGGGGTGGGGGGATTGGGATCTTACTTTTTGGAAACTGTATTGGTAACGTGATTGGAAATGTTGAATATATCCCAATAAAAATTTTGTTTCAAAAAAAAAAAAAAGAGGAGGCTTCCAAAATAAAATGTAATATATATATAAAAATAAAACACCATAAGAGTTGTTAACAATGAATAAACTATTAGAAAGCTAGCACTGAAAACCCAACATTGAGCAGTTTATAACATAAATCTCATAAAGCAGTTCTCCAGCTAGAAGCAGACAATAAAAAATGTTGTTAAAAGAATAACCCCTTAATTCATTTGCCTGAGTCCTTTATAAAGTTTATATCTCCAGTACCTGGCATTATATTTTAAGCCATACATGGCCTGGCCCGACAAAGTGACATTTATGTCAGATCCAACCCTAGAGTTGCCAGCTCAGGGTTGGAAAATACCTGGAGACTTTGCGGGTGAAGCCAGGAGAGGGCGGGGTTTGGGGAGGGGAGGGGAGGGGCCTCAGCATGGTACAATGCCGTAGAGTCCACCCCTCAGAGCAGCCATTTTCTCCAGGGGAGCTGATCTCTGTCAGCTGGAGATCAGTTGTAAAAGCGGGAGATCCCCAGGCCCCGCCTGCAGGCTGGCGACCCTATCCAGCTCTCATAACAAATGAGTTTGACATCTCTGATTTAGGACCTTAAAGGCGAGAACCTTTTAACTGCATGCAAAAAAATAATAACAACAGAGAGAGAAGTTGACGCTTTCAGGTTCATTATATATTTAAAATCGCTACATTGGCTGCCAATTTATTTCTGTGTCCAATTTAAGGAGGTCAGGTCCCCAGGGGCTCCCTGTCCCCTGCTACTGCTTGACAGACCAGCAGGGGAAAAATGGGGGCCCTCTTTGACATTGCACCATCGTGCCTCATCACTTCCTGCAGAAAACTGGAAGTGATGTCACTGCATCAGGACAATGCTGGGTGAAACCTGGAGCATAGGATGACGTGATGATGTCACTTTCTGGTCTGGACCAGAAATAGAGTTCCCACTTGCCCACTTGTGGCAGGAAACCTCCAGGCAATTACAGCTCTTGCCTGCTGATGCTCAAATGATCGGCAGATGGAAACTGGAGCAGGGGTGAGCATCCTGGGGAGAAAAGTTAAAAAAGAAAAATAAGGCCTCATCTACTTCCAGGAAGTTCTGACCACAGAGTTTCTGGTGATTCCTAGAACTACCCAGAAGTGGAAAGAGTAGCTCTTACCATAGAGTTTCTAGCAATTGCTGGAGCTACCCTTGTCACTTCCAGGTAGCTTTAGGAATCACCAGAAAATCTATGCTCAGAACTTCCTAGAAGTAGATGAGGCCTCATTTTTCTTTTTAATTTTTCTCCTGAGATGTTGCCCCCCCACAACTCTTCTACCAGTTGCTAGGCATTGCTTGATATCACATGTTGGCATGATGCCAATGTAATTGTCCCCGCCCCCTTCCCTCCATAAATGGCGACTCTAGTTCATTCCAAGGTGCTGCTGTTAGTCTGATCTCATTAGATACGGAAAGCTAAGGAGGGATGGCCCTGGCTAGTACTTGGATGGGAGACAACCAAGGAAGTCCAGGGTCGCCAGGCAGAGGCAGGCAATGGCAAACCCACTTCTATTTGTCGCTTGCTTTGAAACCTGAGGGGGTCACCAAAAGTCTGCTTCAACTTGAGGGCACTTTCCCCCAAGAGCACCACCCGGGTCAGTGAGAACTATTTGTGCTACGGCTTTCTTGGCGGTTGCTTTACAGATCAGGGTCCATGAACATGTGAGAAAGACCCCCAACTTTGCATGGATTTCAGAGGCTCTCTAAAAGGCAGAGCTTTTCTGAGGTGCTCCGGGATGCTTGTGAACAGAGATCAGTTATCACAATGGCGCTTGCTAGCTTTCTTCTTGTTCTCATAGGGAAGATATAAATATTTCAGAGAAATAAATACGTGTTACGCAGCCCTGAACCGAGTTCCTCCGGCACTTCCGTTATTATTATATTAAGCACGAGCCAGAAATAGATATGCATTCTTAAGTCCCATCTGATTCAGCCAGGGTGATGCAGTCAGATCGCATGTATCTTTGCTCAGAAGGAAGTCTTGCAAAAAATCAATGGGCGTGGCCTTCATATAAGCACGTACAGATTATCTGTCATGTGTGGGGTTGCTATAACCCCAATGGGGGTGAGGTTCCCCACAATTATAAGGGCCCCAATCCGCTACCAGCCAGCCGGCAAGTGGGGAGAGCCCCGCTCCCCAAAGAATCCCACTACACCTGACATGCCCGGCATGATGACATCACTTGGAGATGACATCATCACGCTGGGCACATCACACGAGGGACGCTCTAGCATTTGAGTAAAAACTCTGTGGTAACCAGAGTTTTTGGCCAAATGCTAGAGTGTCCAATGCAAGACATGCCCAACACGATGACATCACTTCTGGGTGATGTCATTGTGGCACAATTTGCAAAGCGCATGTACCAGAAGATACAGGGGAGCCCCCCCACCAGCAGAAGATAAGATCCTGGCAACCGTAGTCTTGTGTTTACCATTAACTACATAAGAACTGATCCTCACATAGGGTTGCAAGCTCTGGGCTAGAAAATACCTGGACATTTGGGGGTGGAGCCTGGGGAGGGCGGGGTTTGGGGAGGGGAGGGACCTCAGACGGGGTACAATGCCATACAGCCCCCCCTCCAAAGCAGCCATTTCCTCAAGGGGACCTGATCTTGGTTGTCCAGAGATCACCTGTAATAAGGAGAGATTGGCACCCCCACTCACGTGAGTCGAATCCTTTGCTTTGCTTCCCAGATCATGCCCATTGTGAAGAAATTAAAAACAGGATGAGGGCAAGAAGGCCGCCCTTGGTCCCCGGGATGTTTATCCGATCCACTCCGGGCCTGTTTTCGTGGAAACTTTGACATCCACTGCTTCACTTCAAGCCAATTTCCTCGCTTCAAGAATTCTGACCATGAAAGTCCTGAAGTGTGGGCATAAATATCGCCACCGGTTTCCTGAACGGCCTGGCCCAGGGAGGGTGTTGGGGTGTTTTTAAGAGTAACCATGGAGACCAAAAAAAACAACAACCCAAAGCTGACGAGTGCTTTCAGTCCTTTGTCAGCTGCTTCTTTCACTGTTTCTTTACCTGGGTTTTAAGGGGAGGAATCTCTCCTATAATCGGCCAGCTTTTGGATGCCTTTTCATTGACTGGGTCAGCAAATTTACTGTTGGCCCCCGGCCAGGCTCTTGACAAGAGAGGCTTCTGTAAATCAGATGACTCCCTCGGTCATTCGATGCCGACATCTCTAGTGCACTTAGTCATAAGAATGCAGGTTACATAGTGTCAAGTGAACCAGGCAAAACGAATTACGGATAAAGCATTCTGTTTTCGCCAACGGGTTGGAAGCCCCGCAGACGCTCTTTGCCAGATGCACCAGGCTGCCACAGAACACAAGTACCTGTCTTGTACTGAACCAGTCCATCCATCTACTGAGATCAGGACTGTCTACTCTGAATTGCAGCTGCTCAAGCAGAGGTCTTTCACATCACCTGCTACTTGATTCTTTTAGGTGGAGTTGCAGGGGATTGAACCTGGGACCTGCTGCGTGCTGAGCAAACAGCCCTTCCCTGTTACTCTCCCATGTCATGGGATGTGCCTATGCTTTACATTCCCATATCAGAGAGAGCTGACAAAGATAACTCCCTCTCCCAAAATAGTAGAACTTGGGGGTGTCCAATGAACCTGATGGGCAGTAGGTTCAGGACAGTCAACAAGATATACTTCTTTACACAACGAGTGATTGAAACGTGGACTTCTCTGCCAGAGGATGTAGCGATGGCCACAGGAATAGGCAGCTTTAAAAGGGGATTAGACAATTTCATGGAGGAGAGGTCCATCAGTGGCTACCAGCCATGGTGACTGAGGGGAACCTCCACATTCAGAGCAGTCAATCTCTGAATCCCAGAGCTGGGAGGCAACATGAGGGGAAGGCCTCGGCCTCTATGCCCTGTTCTTGGCCCTCTAGAGGAACGGGTTGGCCACTGTGTGAGACAGGATGCTGGAGTGGATGGACCACTAGTCTGATCCAGCAGGGCCCTTCTGATGTACTTATTTCCCTTTTCATATCACCATGTCCAAAACTATATTTGGGAGTACCCAATGGGAGAGTGGGGGGAAACATACCAACATTGTATGTCCATTGCTGCTAACTGTGCTGACCATTCAACCCTTGCTATAGTTCCCATATGAGTAGATTGAGCAACCTAATATCAGATGTCCATAGATCCATCTTAGCCATTCCGAAAATGACTTGGGTTAAATATACTGCTTCTGCCCTAGAAGAAGAAGAGAAGAGATTTATACCTCACCCTTCACTCAGAGTCTCAAAGTGGCTTACAAACTCCTTTCCCTTCCGCTCCCCACAACAGACACCCTGTGAGGTAGGTGGGGCTGAGAGAGACCTGACAGAAACTGCCCTTTCAAGGACAGCTCAGACAGAACTATGGTTTGCCCAAGGTCATCCAGCAGCTGCAAGTGAAGGAGTGGGGAATCAGACCTGCTTCTCCCATATTAGAGTCTGCGCACTTAACCACTACACCAAACTAGAAAAACCCCTGCAGCTAAACTAGGAGTGGAGAAAGGACTGTGTATCATTAGAGTTGTCAGATTTCCTGGTATAGCAGAAGACCTCCTGGTGGTAGCCCCCAACCCTCACCGCATCTCAGGAGGTTGGCAGGGCAAAACGTAATGCAAAAATTTTCTTTATATCAACGCCGTGACATAATTTCTGGAGCAAACCGGGAAGTGGCATCACACCACTCTAGGATTCAGCAGAAACTCTATGGTTTCACTCTATGGTTTCAACCATAGAGTTTCCATTGAATCCCAGAGCGATGTGATGTCACTTTTGGGCTTGCTTTAGAAATGCTGTCACATCGTCAACACAATATCCCCATCTACTAGTCTCCTGCCAGGTGCAGTCTGACAACCCTGAAAGTGAGTCGTGCCCAGGTCCAGGAGACCATTGTCTCCTTGAACTGGTAGTTGCCCTCCACCTCAGTACCTGCTATTTAAGGCCCTTTGGCCTTTAAGAGCCAGCTTGGTGTAGTGGTTAAGTGTGCAGACTCTAATCTTGGAGAGCCGGGTTTGATTCCCCATGCCTCCATTCGCAGCTGCTGGATGACCTTGGGCAAGTCATAGTCCTGGCACAGCTGTTCTTGAAAAAGAGCAGTTTCTGTCAGAGCTCTCTCAGCCCCACCTGCCTCACAGGGTGTCTGTGGTGGGGAGGGGAAGGGGTTTGTAAGCTGTTCTGAGACTCCAAGTGAAGGGCAGGGTATAAATCCGATCTCGTCTTCGTCTTTAAATTGGAGGCAGCAGGGATCAAACCCACTACAATCCATGGATGCCAAGCATGTGCTCTACCATCCATGGAGTCACACCTCCTCCCCTCGAGGGACACCCATCTACTGGGGGAAGGCAAGTAGGGGGCTGAAGACATCATGCATATCGTTTGCGGTGGGGACTGAGTGAGCACATCCAATCCCACAAAGAAAACCTGGTGTCCACGTGACTTTAGTGACAAGTTGTTGACATTATTCATACTGTTATGGAATATGGGGAGAGTACGGGGGAAAGAAAGCCCTTCTCCATATCACCTGGGATAGTATTTTGGACGTGTTTCACTCTTATTCCCCTGAATGGGGTGATCCACAGGTTATCCCCTGTACTGTAAATTCCAGAGCTGCTATTTCAGAAAACACAGAGAAGTTTGAAAAACAGGAAACATGTGCTGGCGCTTCCTGTTGGGCCGACTCCCACCTTTACTAGCATTGAAAGTTACGGTTCATTGTCGCCATAATCCATAACAGTTCACCTCAAGGCCCATTTTATGGCATCCTTCGGCCACAGCAAAGGATGTTATGATAGCCCAAGGGGGAAAGCCTCGCCAACAAAAGAGACTGGGCCTTCCTCAGGCTTCTATAAACAATATATCTAAGGTTGCCAACTCTGGGTTGGGAAATCCCTGGAGATTGGCGGGTTGAGCCTGGAAAGGACAGGGTTTGCAGAGAGACCTCTGTGGGGTGAAATGCCACACAGTCCCCCCTCCAAAGCGGCCATTTTCTCTGGGGGGACTGAAGACTCGTTGTTGGAAAACATGAGCTGGTGCGCCTATTCGGTAAGCACTATAGAATGCATAATGCTCACTGTGACTCAGTACAGACATCACCCTTAACCACATTTTGCATCATCTCACTGGAAGTGTAGGGTTTCACAATGTAGAGGCAAACTGACTGAGAACTGCTTGGCACATGAAAAGAGGAGGAGGAGGAGGAAGAAGAAGAAATTGCTGAGCAGTCGGGTTAGAACAGATAAAAGGAAGTACTTCTTCACCCAAAGAATTCACTGTCCTCTGGCTTCTATGGTGCTGGGGGGGGCAACAGTGGGAGGGCTTCTGGCCCCACTGCTGGACCTCCTGATGGCACCTGGTATTTTTGGCCACTGTGTGACAGAGTGTTGGACTAGATGGGGCATTGGCCTGATTCAACATTGGCTTCTCTTATGTTCTTATGTTAGGAAAAAGAAGAAGAAGACGAAGAAGAAGAGGAGGAGGAGGAGGAGATTGGATTTATATCCCGCCCTTCACTCAGAGTCTCAGAGTGGCTTACAATCTTCTTCCCTTCCCCTCCCCACAACAGACACCCTGTGAGGTAGGTGGGGCTGAGAGAGCTCTTGAGAGAACTGCTCTTGGGAGAACAGCTCTGAGAGAACTGTGACTGATCTGAGTTCACCCAGCTGGCTGCACATGGAGGAGAGGGGAACCAAACTCGGTTCTCCAGATTAGAGTCCCCTCCTCCTAACCATGACACCAAACTGAAGAGTTCTGGTTTCTCCACTATTCCCACTGTCTCGAATGACTTCAGTTTTGGGCTTTCTGCCAGATACCCAGCTTCTAATTTTTTTCCCTCCAGCCTTCCATCTGCATCCAGCACAACTGGCCCCTTGCCCAGTGTGGGTCGCCCGGAGAACTAGCTGATTAACCGAGAGGAAATCCATCTCCTGATTGCACGTTATCTCTGGGTTTCTTTCCCCAGCTGTTGCTCTCTCCCCCATCCCCAAGGCAGGCTGTGTTCAAAGGCAGTGTGTCTCGGCAACAACAACAAAAAAAACCCTGGCTGCTTCCCTGCAGTGCTGGAATCTCCCTGCAGAGGCTGTTGATAGCCGGAGGATTAGATGCCGAAGTCTGATGGCAAAAATTTTCTGCCCTTGCTGGATTTAGGAAGTCCCTGGAGACGGAGTAACCGCGGCATTTCCTGGTGCCCTGCAGAACAGAGACATCACACACACACACACCCTTTGCTGTTAACCAGGGCTCTTTTCGTAGCAGGAACTCCTTTGCATATTAGGCAACAGGCCCTTAATGTAGCCAATCCTCCAAGAGCTTACAGGAGACCCTGTAAGAAGAGCTCTGTAAGCTCTTGGAGGATTGGCTACATTAGGGATGTGCTGCCTAATATGCAAAGGAGTTCCTGCTATGAAAAGAGCCCTGCTGTCAACTGTTTCTTCCAGAGCAAGAGGGGCAAATACAGCTTCATCTCCCCAATGCTGCTCCAGGGGGAAAGGGTAGGGTTGCCAACTCCAGGTTGGGAAATTCCTGGAGATTTGGCAGTGGAACCTCAGGGGGATGGGCTTTGGAGTGGGAAGGGACTCCAGCAGGACATGATGCCATAGAGTGCACCCCTCCAAAACAGCCATTTTCTCCAGGGGAGCTGATCTCCGTAGGCTGGAGATGAGTTGTAATCACGGGAGAGCTCCAGGCCCCATCTGGAGGTTGGCAACCCCTCCAAAATAGCTGGTGGGGGCTAAGAGGTCTCCCATGGTAGGTGGGAATCAACAAAAAAAATCAACTCCCTGCCTCATGCTCATAGCAATTTGGAGCAGGAAACAAGCTGGCAATTAAAAAAAAAAAATCCAACCCTCTGTTTTGAAACTCAGATTTCCAGGTGTAAATGACAGCCCTGAGGATTCCCCCGCCACCCCCATTATAAAAACTGCAGATGGATGTCTGCCTTAGTCTGTTGGGACAAGAGAAAACTGGAGTCTAGCGGCACCTCTAAGAATGACAAAGGCCCCGGTCTCACGGGAGGATTTGCCCCGCAAAACGAACGGGTTGAGGGCGCATCAAACGGGCGGGATCATACGGCAACATCTGGGAAGCGTAGTGCACCCGGCACCAACCGGTACCATCTGCCCAAAGAAGCGGATTTAAAAAGTACCAGCAAAAGGGTAGTAGCAACCGGAAAATGTGGGTCGCAGGCGAGCGTCAGATCCGGCATGCGCATGTGTCCCGTCGCACCAGATGTGTTTTTTCCAAGCCTCCACAGTATGCGAAGAAACGTCAGAGTGCGTTGAAAGCTACTAAGGAGAAAATATGAAAAAGAATGACAAGATTGTTAAAATGTTACCGTAATTTGATAAAGAAACTGATATATATAGTCAATGTTAACTAGATCAGTGTTTTTCAACCTTTTTTTGTGCAAAGGCACACTTTTTTCATGAAAAAAATCACGAGGCACACCACCATTAGAAAATGTTAAAAAAATTAACTCTGTGAGCCGAGCCACATGTTACGGATGAAATTGGAATTTTTCCACGGCACACCAGACAATATCTCACGCACACTAGTGCCGCACAGTGGTTGAAAACACTGAACTAGATAATAGAGATTATAAGGGGTAGAGCATGGCAAGCCTTGTACTGGGGAGGGTGGAAAAAGAGAAAAGGATATGTGTGATTTATAAGTTGTATTTTTGAGCATGTGAAATATATCCAATAATAAATAGTTTAAAAAAGAAAAAGAAACGTCAGAGTGCGCATGCGCAAGACCCTTTGATGCGTTTCAACATCACCCGTGTGATCAGCGGCTACCAGGGTCTGCGCGGCATCTCGGGGACCATCTGATCACGCTACCGTGCATCTTTTTGCTCCGGCTCTACTTTGCCTCCCTTCAGCCGCGCAGTATCCCGTTCGTGTGACTGGGGCCAAAGTTTACCTTCATCAGATACGCCTTGGCGTGTGTATCCACCAGGCTCCATTTTTAGAGAGAGCAAGGGTTCCAATCGCACCTTCAAGGCTAACAAGATTTGTTGCGGAGGATGAGCTTTCCTGAGTCGCTGCAGCTGCAGAAGGGAGCCGTGACTCACGAATGCTCATCCCCCTGCCACATACTCTTCTGAGCCTTGAAGGCGCTATGGGACTCTGGCTCTTTTCTCCTGCTACAAGCAGACTCCCACGTCCACCCATCTTGATTCAGAAAGAGAGAGAGCCAGTGTGGAGTAGTGGTCAAAGTGCTGTGAAAGGCCCCGGTCACACTGGGGGAAAAGGCATGGCTGAAGTGCGGCTTTTTAGAGCCGCATCAAAAGAGACGCACGGCGGTGGGATCAGACGGATCCCCCGAGCCACCACACAGTTGATCCCCGGCATGATCAGATGCCGGGGGGAAGCCACGGACAGGGGACAGAGGCGCCTACTTGATGCGCCCCCGATCTGTCCCTCTTGTGTGGCAAATCCTCTCGTGTGACCGGGGCCTAGGTCTCCTCAGCTGGAAGAAAGGGTCTTTTACAGTGGGCGTGAAGGGAGGCCCTTGTAGGGTTGCCAGACCCCTGGTGGAGATGGGGGGCCCCCCACTGTGAGGCTCCACCTCCCTGCCACTGGCTGGTGGGGGGAACTTACCCGAAAAAGAAGGAGAACCATCCAACCTGCAGCAACGTGTCTATGTCACTGCCCACATGACCCAGAATCGACACCCTTGAATCTGGGACGTCAGGGCGATGTCCTTGTATTTGGGTAAAAACTCCGTGGTAGAAGCCAAATGTACCATAGAGCTTTTGCCCAAATACCCAGATGATGCCACTTCTGGGTCATGTGGGCAGTGATGTATGTCAGCTGAGCCTCCCTGCTGCTCCCGGTTAGTCCCCCTCATCCCCTCAGTTGCCAGGAGGAACCTGGCAACCCTTGGCTCCTCCCTCCACAGTTTGGGACCAGCCATATTGGTGGCAAAGCTGAGGAGGGGGAGCTGCTGTAAAATGGCCCCAAGCTTCAATCGAAGGAAAACCGGCGGAGGCCTCTGCAAGATGCTTTCCTTTGCATGCGGAAGAGGATGGAAGAACTTGTCCTCTCTGACAGAGCTGATTGAAACGTCATCCCCTGGCTCCTCTGGGGATCAGCTATGCAGGGCTTGGCAGCTCTGGCACGGTTCCCCGAGACCAATTTCCTGCCAAGATGGAGAGGCTGATCCTCAACCACACGCAGTCAGTTGATGGCTATAAAAACTGAGGCAGTCAGGAGATGACAAGTGGCAGACCAAGCGGGGCTTTCAGTTTGGGTATCAAGCAGTTTACAGAGCAGCAGCGAACACCAGCCCGAAAGGTGGTTTGGTGGAAGGGAAAATGTGGAACCGTCCACAGACAAAGAACAGCTGGGAATATCCAAATGCCTAAATGCCACGATGTGGGAAACAGGAATGGTGCCTATGAGAGATGAGCTGCTTAAGGGCTAACTACACATTACATGCAAACAGATGCAGAGGTAGCCCAATGATCTTTTTCCCCCTTGAAAAGATGCTTTGGGAGGGCGAATAAGAGCAGAGGAACCATAAAGGGGGAATCAAGCACCTAGCTCTTTCCGCACATACCATTTCCCTACTTCAAATCATTCCAAAAATGTTTTCAGCCATTCCAAAAAAACTCATTCCTGTTTGTGTGAACCTTCAGCTCTCCTTGCAAAAATGTTCACTTGTTCATTAACATCATCCTCACTTGCCCTCATTCCCATGTGCCTTCACTTGCTCACAGTGGAAACATCCTTTCTAGGAATTGCCAGAAACTCAATGGTAAAACCATAGCGTGTCCAGCAATTCCTAGAGGGGACTGATGTCACTTCCTGGTTTTCCCCGGAAGTGACATCACTGCATCACTCCGACAGCCCTCTTTGTTTATTTTTTTCCCAGCGTCACTCCCAGATTACCAGCAGGAGGTTCCACCACAGCAGGAGACGTGGCAACCCAGAACTAGGAACTGAATACTTGTGTTTTGGAGGAGGAAATATCTACCCCATAAAAACTGCATGTGTTCTTTTCCTCCTCAAACTGTAACTCAGTAATATCCTATTCTCTCTGAAATCACATCCTACTTCTGAACTCCATGGGTAGGTTTAGACAGGTCTCTTATCTTACATTTATTACCTTGCCTGTTTAAAAAAAAATGGAAACGACATAGCTCAGGGGGTTGTTGGGAGCAAACATTAGATGCCTTTGCCCTCTAAGCCTTTTCAACATAATAAAAGATTTGCAATCCAGAGGAACTGGCAGCCCTCTAGATGCTCACCTGCGCTGATGTTGCATTTAACCGCCTCCCCGACATATATCTGAGAGCAGCACTATAATTAAAATGCCTCCTAATTGAAAGGGAAGAATGTTTATCTCGTCGGGTTTTCTGATGATCAAAAGGGAGGGGGAGCCCAGAAATATGGTTTGCACATTTAAACAAGCAAAGCACAGCAGGTTTGAAATATTCGTTAGGATTTCCTTGGGTGGGGTGGGGTGGGCGAATGAAAGGAAAACTCTCTTGAGGTTTTGCTCGAGGGCACTTCCTGTAATAATGAACAAAGCAAGCAGGGATTCGTTCCGAAGCCAACGTTGCCCCATTACAGCTGCTAAAGTAAATTGTTATCTTTCACATCATTCTAGTGTTTCAACTGAGGCCGTGCTTCGGGTGGCCCCGCCCTTTGAGGCCAGATGGGTGGCGGTCCCAGAGAGGGCTTTCTTGGTTGTGGCCCCAGGGTTATGGAACCCCCTCCCCAGGGGACATTCATCTGCCACCTTCTGTCACTGCCTTCAGCCGGGTGGTGAAGATTTTTTTCGTTCAGCCGGGCATTCCTTCCATGACCCCTCAGTAGGGTTGTCAGCCTCAAGGTGGAGAGCTCCTGGGTTTACAACTCATCTCCTCTAGGGAACATGGTTGCGAGCCTCCAGGTGGGGCCTGGAGACCTCCCACTTTTACAACCGATCTCCAGCTGACAGAGATCAGCTCCCCTGGAGAAAAATGGGTGCTTTGAAGGGTGGACTCTGTGGCCTTGTACCCTGCTGAGGCTCCTCCCCTCCCCAAACCCCGCCCTCTCCCAGATCCACTCCCAACGTCTCCAGGTATTTTCCAACCCAGATCTGGCAACTAGGGTTGCCAAGTCACCTACTTTTTTGCGGCAGGGGAGACTTCATTCGATTCTAGGATGCTTGTGTGCATGCCACAATGACATCACCCGGAAGTGACATCATCACACTGGGCACATTGCCAGGTGACACTCTGGTAATCACCCTAAAAACTCTATGGTACCATAGAGTTTTCAGGGTGATTGCTAGAGCATCACCTGGCAACATGCCCAGCGTGATGGCGTCACTTCCAGGCAACGTCATGGCGCCGGGCACATCGGCCTGATCTGGCCACTTTGGGGGTGGGGTTCCCCACACCGGCCGGATCTGGACTTTAGCAGGGGAATCCCTACTGGCAACCCTAGAACAGAGATCAGTTCAACTGGATAAAATGGTCACTTTGGAAGATAGACTCTATGGCATTATATCCTGCTGAGGTCCCTCCCCTTCCCAAACCCCACCCTCTTCAGGCTCCGCCCCCAAAATCTCCAAGGATTTCCCCACCTGGAAATGGCAACCCTACCCCTAAGAAGAAAAAGAGATTAGATTTATACCCCCTGCCCTTCACTCGAAGTCTGCGCTCTTCAGACCAACACTGTTTAACAGTCCCCAGCCCAAAAGACATTCACCTCGCCTCATCCAGGGCCTTTTCAGCCCTGGCCCCTGCCTGGTGGAACATGCTCCTGACTGAGATCAGGACCCTGTGGGACTTACTGCAATTCCGCAGGGCCTGTAAAATAGAGCTGTTCCATCAGGCCTTTGGTTGAGGCGGCAGACGCCAAAGAACATCGGCCTCCCCTGCTGTAAGCGATCCCTGGCACTATTTACACCCTGGGCAACAGGAGGGGCTGACCAATCCTCCATCTTTCTGTGTTATACCTCTGGGGATGCCAATCACAGCTACCAGCGAAACGTCAGGCCAATGCCAATGCCAAGACCACGGCCAGACAGCCTGGAAAACCTACAGCAACTACTGAACTCCGGCCGTGAAAGCCTTCGACAACATTAGTAATAATGTTTTAATGAATTGCTTCTATAAAATTTAATCAGGGCTTTTTTTGTAGAAAAAGCCCAGCAGGAACTCATTAGCATAGTAGGCCACACCCTGACAGCACAGTTCATTAGCCTATTAGGCCACACCCCCATGTTGCCAGAAGTGTGGTCATCCAGCCACACCCACCTTTTGCTTCTTATTCTGTTTACCTTGTTTGTTGTCGAAACCCAGGGCTTTTTTTGTAGCAGGAACTTCTTTGCATGTTAGGCCACACACCCCTAATCCAAATGCGTTTCTGCTGTTGGGTGTGGCCTATTATGCTAATGAGTTCCTGCTGGGCGTGGCCAACTCGGGAGCCAGCCGGAACTCCGTTCCTGTGCGTTCCTGCCCAAAAATAGCCCTGAATTTAATGCATGTTCTGTTGGATGTCGTGCTGTAAACCTCCCTGAGTCCGCTGGTGGGGCAGGGTGGGATAAAATCCCCAAAATAAAGAAATATAAAAAATACTGACCACGGCCAGCCCTGTTTAGCATCTGATATCTGACACAATCAGGCTAGTCTCCAAGATGGCAGCAGGAGGCCACCTAGTAGCACGGGGTGGTAAAAAACACGAAACCAGGAGGGTGGGGTTGCCACCCTCCAGGTGGGGCCTGGGGATCTCCGGCTTTTACAACTGATC